>JAEDXJ010000004.1:3000000-3546217 GCA_023014345.1 Galerina sulciceps
CGCTGGCCCAGGGTCCTCCTCTTCCTCCTCGTTTTCCTCGTGAAATCTGCGAGTGTAAAATCTTCCTCAAATCCACCATTTAACGCGCATATATTCGCGTTTGCCTGGCCATCCACCACCCAACCCTCCGAACAACGACTTCAGGGCCCAAGAGCTGCAAACGGGATGCACAAATGAACGTCGAACTGCCTAAAACACGGTCGAGAAGATGTAGAAGACCGACGGACAGAGATAGGGGCAGCGGCAGGGAGGAGGCGAGTAGGCCGTCGTCGTCCAGCAGCGTGAAGGACGGAGGTGTTGCAGCTGGAAAGCAAACATGAATGGAAAGGGAAGAAAGGGATGGGAGTGGTTGGTTGTCCTGCAAGCAAGCTGGGGCCATCGCCTAGACCGAAGGGCCAACATTTATAGGTAAGGGTGCCGCATCGCAGCACCAAGAGGAACGACGATAGGTGGCTTGTCTTTAGAAAGATTGAGTGGACATTGGTTGTGGGTGGTTTGAAGTTCGAAGGCGCATACAACCACCCTATGGTAGTCGAAAGCGTACTTGGTCGCGAGGTAAAGCTGTGGTTTCGTTAAGCAGATGAAGAAGGCTGGAAAGCGGTAGAACTGCACCTATTGTCAGTTGAAAATTACGGCCGTCGAACTTCTGAGTCCCGACATGGCTGCATGACCCGCCGCCTCCAGTAACCAGTCCCATTTGTGGTTCCATATCCACGCCATATCCCCAACACCACTTTCTTTCAGCCCCAAGAAGCGCCAGCGAAAGTACCGAGAGCATTGAAACCGCTGCCCTAATGCATATCGGATACAAATTGCAGGTCGATTTCTTATCAACGAGTTTTGAAGTGTCACGTTTAGAAGAAAGGGAGTCGTTGGGAGAACGTATGAGGAGGAGGAGAAGTCGGTTGGCAAACTTGCCAAAAGCTGGAGGTCGTTGTGGGATTGGACGATGAGAACAGTTCTTGCCAGAAGTCGCCCAGGTTAACAGTCGGTAGAGTAGTCCACAAGGGAGCCGATATAAACTCCTGGATCCAGGGAGCGTTGCCTAATGGCGAGGTCGGTTGGTCCAACGTAGACGGCTCATTGAAACTAGTGCAAAGAGAACGACTACATGGGTGAGCTTCTTGAGTATAAAGAGAATAGATTACCGTGACTTACTCATAGCCTCTTCGTGAGCCACGCACATAGGTGAAAATTGCCAGAGATTTTCAAGGTTGTGGTTTTGGGGACTTGAGAAGAGGAGAAAGAGTCTTCGTTAATAACATTGAGAGTGCAATTCACGTTGCCCTGAGAACGTCATTAATGAATGGAAACCAGTGCAGCGATGATGTACAGCTTATGTAAGTAAATCTTCGCAGCACCACGCTCAAGGGGCGTTCACCGGAGTAATCCGTAAGATCAACTGGTGCAGTCGGGGTCGTGCGACTCAGGGCTTGATCTGATGTCGGCGCTCCTCGGCTTTCCAAAAAGCAGAACGGTCCTTCGTAAATAGAGAAATGCATATTCACTTCTTCTTGCCCGTACTTGTAATTGTCTGCGACAATGGCTCCGAGTGAACCGTGAAAGGGTCGATGGTGCTGTCTTTTTTTGCTTCAGTTTCAGCCCTCAGCCTGCCCAAAGGCTATAAACGTAGTTATTGAAATATGTGGCAAGCAAGAACAATCATCAAAATTATTGCATCTGTATTAGTAACACTCGACTTGTTGCATTTTTTCTTCGATGATTAGATATTGCCATTGGATATACTGTTTTCGTTAAAAATTTACATAAATTGCACCATGGTTCATTGGTTGTTGATACTTGGGTCGGAAAACGTTGGTCAGTTGCCAGTCAGTTGTACCAAGCCATTTAAACAAATTATTGACTGGTTCAGTAATTATTAGGCATGCACACTTCTGGGTGTAGCGAAAGAGATACGATTTATTCAAGTTGTATACGAGCGACGAGATAAAGAGAGAAGAGCAGTCTGTGCAATCCACCAGCTATTCCGCTTTTGGAGAGCCGAGTGGTGCCGACATCAGATCAAGCCCTGAGTCGCACGACCCCGACTGCACCAGTTGATCTTACGGATTACTCCGGTGAACGCCCCTTGACCACGCTTCTTCAAGTTCTTGATCTCCACAGTAACTACCGCGCCTCAAGCTAAACGTGCACCTCCTGTGCGATCCTTCATCACCTCCATCCATCCTTACCATTTCGCCGACCTTCTCCGCTCTGAGGGAGGACCGTCACTGTCCATTGAAACGTAGCTCGCCATCCTCTCCTTTCTGTAGACCATCCCACCTCTCCGTGTTGGCTTCGCTATCTCGCCCAACCCACGTCCGTCGCTCAAATTACATGCAAGCGACGGAGCATCCAAAGGGCACGAGCACTCCTACTTGAGTATATGCACCACGCCTCGGCATACATCCCACCATTTTATGGTGCCTTCGTCCCTCTTCGTATTAAAATTTTTTGTATCGTTGTCGACCTTTCTGCAGCTGCAATGCTTGGACTCGATTTGCTGTAGAATAAGTATTACAGATTATGCTCGAAGGTATTGCAGCTGCGATCTAAGAGTCGGATTTCCGGTCAATCACAAGCATAAACGAGGATGCTGAAGGTGACAAAAATTAGATCATCAGAGGCTAATTTGAGAGAGTAAACACGTACGAAGAGGACTTAGAACATACAGCTGCGCAAGCTGTCGAAATGCTTGAGGTGATGGTTGAAAACAAAATTTTAAGTGATCACGCGGTGTGGTCGCATGGTCGTAAGTGAAAGGGCTGAAGGAACTCTAAATAATGGAAAAAGCTGAGAACAGTGAGCTCTACGTCTGGATCACAATTGAAGACGATGATGACGAGGAAGATCATCCCGAGGAAGGATAATCAAGGGCGGTGACGTGGTCCGAGAATCGAAGGTAAGATGACCCCCTAGATGCTGATGCTGTGTCAGGAGACAAATTCTACACCAAGTTTGATGTGCGAACTACCAAGACCGACGATGGCGAGGTCGATTACGCTGAAGAATGGAGTGCAGGAAGAGGTCGAGGGAATTAACAAGAACCACGAAGTCGAAGGTAAGATAAACCCAAGACGATGACGCTGCGGTCGAAGATGGCGGCTACGCGAAGTTCGATGTATGGACTACCAACACCGACGCTGGAGAGGTGGGTTACCCTGACGAAAGTTGAGCAAAAAATTATGTTGCCCTTTGAAGAGCTTCGAAATCCAGGCACAGTCGCGGCCCGGGGTTCCGGTTAGTAGCCACATCTGCACATCTGTCCTCCTCCTCCCGTCGACTCCAATTCAGGGTTCGTATCAACACACACTGGCCTGCAAAACGAAGAACATCCCCGAACCCAGCTGGCCATTTCCAAGTGCTCGAGTCTTCGAAGGCCAGCGAAGTGATGAACCAGGTGCCCGAGTACACTGCAATCTGGCTAGAGTGGAAGTCGCCGATGACGATGCACACATCGGTGAAGAGAACGACGAGGAAGACGAGGAACCGCAGCGGCGCGAAGAACGAGGATTGGGCAGCTTGCAAGGTGAACGTGGGTGGAATGGAGGAAAAGGAGGGCGAGATAAACATCATCGTGGTACAAGCGAGTAGAGCCAATCGTCCGCGTCGCTCCAGAAGGAAAAGAGTCGATCTCTCGTTTGCAGGAAATGAGATGGTGGTGAAACAACCATCGAAGACGCATCTAGTTATCCGCCACCCAATATAGGACGAGCTCGCACTCGGTCGTCGGCGGCGGAAGAAGCTGGGGCTTTCGATTCGTTTAGTAGATGAAATAGAAGGTGTAATTATACTCGTACTCACAATGACGATGTCGACGAACCGCACTGAATCGTGAACAATGACTTCGAGCTAGAAGAGTACCAGCTATCGCTCGACCATCTCCTTGTTCAATCTCTCATTCTGCATCCTTCGCCGTTCTATCCAGACAAACGGAGGCAGCACGGCAACTACAAGTCGTCGGTGACGCCGACGTCCGACCCAGTTCACCGTACCAGGTCCAAACTCGCCCGAAGATCGTCTCACTGATAACCGGGCAGGATATTCGCAGGGAAATGGTATGACGACCCATAGTTTCCGTCCAGTCCAACTCAGAACCCATCTCCTCGGCTTCGCATGTGGATGTAAACTCTAGCCGCAAATCCACGCCTTCTCGTCAGCGTACTCGTACCCGCAGCCGCGGCTACTGAGCTGCAACACTGCGAAGCATGTAGTTCAACTTCGCCGGTCCAATTCATATCCATCCTTAACCCAGATATAGCCCTCCTCCTTCCGTCCAGAGTTCCTCGTCGTCCCAGCACACGAATTAACCGCGTGGACCCGCACGGGATTGGAGAGCTTCGATGATAGGTAGGAAGGCCGTTGCTCGACTGCGGACTCCTGAACATGCTCCTTGATTGCTGAGTCTTGACTTCCTTCCAAGGAACGTAGCACGAGTATGTGGGGCGCTGTAGAGTGCTGTAGAAGAGGGAAACGGAATATTTGAACTTCGACGGTATTGTGACGACGTTGAGTGATGACGTGTGCGCATTATGCAGCCGAAATTGACGATGGAGCCTTAAACTTGAAGGGAAAGAGGCTGAAAACATTGACGTCGATGTTTACATCGCTAAAAACAACGAGGTAGGGGAAAACCCGTTGGAGGGATGCAGGTGAGGACGACGAAGACACCCGTGAAGTCGAAGGTAATATGGCACCCAAGATCTTGACGTTGACCCAGGAGAAAAATGTTACACGAAGTTCAACATGTCAATCACCATGGCCTATGACAGCGAGGAGGATTACGCTGACGGATTGAGGGTAGGAAGAGGTCGAGGGAATTGACAAGCGACCGGGATATGAATGTAAGTTGACCCCCAAGATGACGTCGCAGACCTTAGAGACGGCGGTCACACCAAGTCCGATGTGCGAACCACTAAGAACGACGATTGCGAGGTGGGTTGCACGGAAGAAAGACGCGCAAAAAATTATGATGGGTTTGGAGAACTTCGGAATCCAGGCACAGTCGCGGCCCGGGGTTCCGGCAGCCTCCATCCACTTACGCGGATTCGAGCTTCACGTCCATACACACCAGCCTGTAAAATCACAACCGACCCCGCAAGCCCTGCTTAGAACTGTGCGCGAGTCTTCGAAGGCCTGCGAAGTGGAGAAACAAGTGGTTGGACGCATTGCAAACTGGCTGAAAGAGGTTCGAGTTGAAAGCCTCGATAACGATACGAGCAGCAGTAGAAAGCACGAAGAGAGACTCCTCGTCGTCGTGCGGCAGCTGCGCGAAGCGAAGGACGGAGGTTTTGTAGCGGTCAATGCAAATGTGGGTGGAGAGCAAGGAAAGGATGAACGTCCTCGTGTCCGGCTTACGAGCTACTTGGAGCTGGAGGGTATCGGGCCTCTGAATAAGCGGACGTTTGCAGGTGGTGGTTGCGGGTGGTGCTAGTGCGTTGCACTTAGAAGAATTAGGTGGGTTTCTCGTGTGGAGAAATGGGGTTATAGGTGTGGGAAGGCGCATGTATTCATCCGACACCCAATATTGGACAAATTTGAACTCGGATGCGGACGAAGCTTAGGGGTTTTGATTAGGAGATGGAAGAAAAAGAGTAATCGTACTCACAACAGCAGTCTCGATGAGTCGTACTGAGTCATGAACGACGACGCCGAGCTAAGGAGCAAACTGCAACGTCGCCGAACATGTACATGCGCCTCAATTGCGGGGCCTTTCCATGAGGCGTGGCAGCCGCATATATAGAGTACAGGATGCGCTGCATAAGTACAGCGTACCGTCCAGCGGCAGAAGAATCGCGCTTGTCTGAGATGTAGCACATCGAGTTCGAATGCTCCCATCAATGTTGAAATTTCGTTGAATCGTTGTCCATTCGACGGGTGGGCCGCTCGTACTTGATGGTTAATCTAGAAGCAAGTGGATAGTATTAAGTGAGGGAAAAACAGGCCACCTGAAACCTGAAAATCGATCAGAAAAAGACTGAGTGTGTGGGGCTCAGTAAACGCACGACCATTGGTTGACCTCCTTCCTCCGTTGTCCATCCAACTGCCACTCTCGCTGTTGCGAACTCGTACGCTTGACCAAAGTGGAACAGTTTGAGGATTGTCAAAATAAATTAGTGGAGAAATGCCTGGGGGAGGGTTAGAAAAAGCAGGGAAGTAGAAAAGCAAACATGCACGAAAAATCGTAGGTACAATTATATAGGAATTTGAAGCCACAATACAACTTGATGACGTGTCGCAATAGTCAAAAGCAAACTGGGGCCTTGAACGTTTGAACGACGGAGCTCGAGAAAAGAGAGCATATGCAGATTAAATACAATGCTAGGTCGAATAACCGCGACCGACAAAATCGAGAGAAATCGCGATCGTTAGAGGAATGAAGATGTAGGGCCATGGAAAAGACCCTGGAAGTCAAAGGTAAGATGACCCCCAAGATGTTGACGTTGAGGCAGGAGAGGGGGGCTACACGAAGTTCGATATGTGAACCACCATGACTGACGGTATTGAGGTGGCTAATCGTCGTGAAGAATCGACAGAATTTTGGAGGGAGCCTCGCGGGCCGGTGGATCCATGGATCTAGCAAGCCCAGGGCAGAAAACGGACTATAAACCTGCACTCCTATGTGAGTCCAGACACTGTTACTCGCAATGCTGAAGTACATACCACATTGTCTCATATCTCTTGGTTCAAAGCATGTCGGTTCCTAACTCTCACACAGCAACAGGTCGATAATTATAACACTGTTGACATGAGGCAGTGCTATAAGCCATTACCATGCCAGATTCAACCTCATCCTTCCGCTTCTCCTCTTTTACGTTCATCTCAGTATGGCGACCGATACACCCTCGCTACGTAGCGCAATCCTTGGAAGTAAGCATGCGACAGTTACAATGACGTGTTTTCCACTGATGGTTATCTAGATATCGAAGTTGAACTCAAAATGCAAGATGGGGAAAGGGAAATGCGATCGCACTACTTTGTACAGCTTTATGTGGCCAACAAGGAGATTGTGAAATCGACAAGAAAACCTCGCTCGACGGTGCTCAAATGGGAATGGCATGCCGACAATAAAATGTGTGTCCCGGTCTTGTGAATAACCTCTTGGTTGATATCAAACTTTGAAACCAGCTCGTTCAAGCCGTTGACGACGATTAAGGTCGTCGTCTCCCGCGGATTCAGTGCTGACATCAAGCTAAGCGACCATTTTGTGGGACAATATGAGGGGAAAGTGGAAGACCTACTCGATAATAGTGAGTGCAATGATCGTTATATGCATGTATTCACGTTGAAGAACGTTTGATTAGATGCCAGTTTTACTTTGACAGATAGGAAGGGTAGACCAGTTCGCGCCGATATGAAGATAGCGCTGTCGTCTACACAAAATAACGATTATCTGGCGATGGTGGGCCGAGGGATCAGCAGGCGAATACAGGGAGTGTTGTGTACGAAGGACTGACGACAGTTGTGCAGGGACTTTACGACTGTTCTGACATGTTCCTTCCTTTAAAGACTGCTGCCGGAGGAATTTTGACATTTATCAAGCTTGTCGAGGTATGTATTTTGATCTATAACACCAATGGTTCATGTTATTCACACGTGTATTCTTGTGGATCAGACCGTGTCGGGGAATAAGAAGGAACTCGAAGACCTCAATGCAAAGCTAGTGGCAATCCTCTCGATTGTTGAGAAGTATAAAGAAAAAAGCGGCTTAGACGCGATAAATCGTCGGATAGAAAAATTCCGCGAGTGCGTCATTTCTTCGATCATATCTCACATTTTCCCATGCTTTCCAGGGCCATCATCCTCCAAATGAAGGCAGTTGGAGAGCTGCAGAAGCAGTCACAACGGGCCTCTGCTGCTCTGGCTAAGAAGAATGCCGATGCGATACAGAAGGCCTTGCGGAGCATTCTCAGTTTGTGTGACGTCTTTCAGGTTAGTTTCTCGAGTTATCGACGAAAGCTCCATATGTATATTGATCACTTCTTCAAGATGGACACCCAGCTGAATATCGACGTAACAGTCGGTAAAGTCTTAGAGGTACTATACTTTCACTATTCCAAGAAACGTGGATGACGCTGATAGAACATACCTGCAGCACCTGAACTCTGGTGAGAGGAACTGTCCGATCCGCGCTGGACTTCTTGGGGCTTACAATACCATAGGTTTAATCGACAAACTCAGTCATGAAATGACATCCTATAAAACTCGAAAGTCATCTTACGGTGACCCCACTGGCTGCATGGAAGGGACCCGTGTTAAGGTCCTCGAAGATTTGGATGCTTGGGCTTCCGACGCCGATAGCAGCAAGGTATACTGGATGGTAGGTATGGCTGGAATTGGGAAATCAACCATTGCACACACGTTTTGTGAGATTCTTGAGGACAAAAACATGCTTGGCGGCAGCTTCTTTGCTTCGCGAGCATCCGAGAAGACCAGTAATGCACGCCTCATCATTCCTGTTATTGCGTACTCGCTTGCCAGAGCTTCACCTTCAATTGCATTCGAGGTTGTCCAGGCCATCAAGGAGGACCCTTATCTGGCGGAACCAACGTATGGTAACATGAATGAGCAGTTCAAGCAGCTCGTTTACTGCCCTATTCAAAGGACCACCGGCATGGTGGGCAAGCTATACAAAGTTATCGTTATTGATGTCATTGACGAATGTGTCAACCCTCAAGTTGTCTCTGCATTCATTAAACTTGTTCTTGGGTTGGCATCAAAAATTCCTTTGAAGGTGTTCATTTCCAGTCGTAACGAATCTCCAATTAGTGATGCCTTCAACTCTGGGGGTAACAAAGCAAAGGCTTTCTATCTCCACAATATCGAGGAGAATGTGGTCCAGGAAGATATCCACAAGTATCTCCAGATATCCTTGGCCAATATCAGGAATGATGATAGCCGTCATACTGCAGAAGAATGGCCATTGCAACCTGAGCTAGACAGCCTCACCGCACGTTCCGGTACACTCTTTATTTATGCAGCAACTGCTGTTCGTTATATTGCAAGTGGTGGCAAGCTCTACAAGTCTCGTCTTTCTGAAATGGCTAAACAAGGCCTAGAATTGGTAACCGAGTTCAAAACTGACATTGACACTCTCTACATACATATTTTGGAAATGGCCTGTAAGGAGAAGCTGTCACATGAAGTGACTCCCATGAGGGACCTCCTGTTGACCATCATATTCCTTCGAAATCCATTGCCAATGGAAGCCATTGCATCCCTATCTGAAATTCAAGAGGAGGATGTGGGCATGTATTTGTCACCACTCACCTCTGTTATTCACATTCCTGAGCAACCAGGGACAGTGGTTGCTCCATTCCATGCCTCATTTCCTGACTTCATAACCAGTCCTGCCCGTTGTTCTCCTGACCGTTTTACATCTGAGCACTCCTCATTCCGGGTTTTGGATGCTTCAGAGGGTCATAAATTTCTAGCTTTCAAATGTTTGGAGCTGATGAATCGGTCACTGATGTACAACATATGCAAAATCCCAAAAGAATTAACAATTTCGCACAGAGAAAGGACCAATTCACCAGAAAACACCAGAAAAATCCCTAAAGCACTCAAGTACTCATGCATCTATTGGGCTGCTCATTTAGCACAGGTCAAAGTATTTGACCCTGTACTTGTCAACACTCTTCATGTGTTCCTGCATGAGCACCTTTTGCACTGGATAGAGTGTCTTAGTGTGCTGGAAGAATTACAGACAGGACTGAAATCCCTCAGCAGCATTGCCACAGTTTTATCAGTAAGTCATGGACCAGAATGAAGACTTTTTTGATCATCAGTCTAATAGATTTTTGATTGACAGAGCCTCAGACACCAAGACCTTTGGTTGTTTGTTGATGATGCCCGCCGATGTGTACAAATGAACTTTGAAGCTATCCAAAAACACAACATGGAGATTTACCAGTCTGCACTTGTTTGGATTCCAAAGAAATCATTGGTACGAAAGACTTTCCATGCAGATGTCAGCAGAGTACCAAGAGTGATTTTTGGATTATCTGACTCATGGGGCCCTGCAGAGTTCATTCTGCAACGTGGGTCATATGTGAGGTCTGTCGCATTCTCGCAGGATGGCAGTCGAGTTGTCTCTGGATCATATGACAAAACAGTCCGAATTTGGAATGTGACGACAGGTGGGGTGGAGGCTGAGCTGAAGGGCCACACAGATTTGGTGACATCTGTTGCATTCTCGCAGGATGGCAGCCGAGTTGTCTCTGGATCATATGACAAAACAGTCCGAATTTGGAATGTGACGACGGGTGAGGTGGAGGCTGAGCTGAAGGGCCACAAGAATTCAGTGATGTCTGTTGCATTCTCACAGGATGGCAGCCGAGTTGTCTCTGGATCATCTGACAAAACAGTCCAAATTTGGAATGTGACAACAGGCAAGGTGGAGACTGAGCTAAAGGGCCACACACATTTGGTGAGGTCTGTTGCATTCTCACAGGATGGCAGCCAAGTCATCTCTGGATCAGACGACAAAATGGTCCGAATTTGGAATGTGACAACGGGCGAGGTGGAGGCTGAGCTGAAGGGCCACATGAATTCGGTGACATCTGTCGCATTCTCACAGGATGGCAGCCAAGTTGTCTCTGGATCAGGTGACGAAACAGTCCGAATTTGGAATCTGATGACAGGCAAGGTGAAGGCTGAGCTGAAGGGCCACACAGATTTGGTGACATCTGTTGCATTCTCACTGGATGGCAGCCGAGTTGTCTCTGGATCACACGACAAAACGGTCCGAATTTGGAATGTGACGACAGGCAAGGTGGAGGTTGAGCTGAAGGGCCACACAAATTTGGTGATGTCTGTTGCATTCTCGCAGGATGGCAGCCAAGTTGTCTCTGGATCAGCTGACAGAACGGTCAGAATTTGGAATGTGATGACAGGCAAGGTGAAGGCTGAGCTGAAGGGCCACATGGCTTCGGTGACGTCTGTTGCCTTCTCGCAGGATGGCAGCCAAGTTGTCTCTGGATCAGATGATGCAACAGTCCAAATTTGGAATGTGACAACGGGTGAGGTGGAGGCTGAGCTGAAGGGCCACACGAATTCGGTGATGTCTGTTGCATTCTCACAGGATGGCAGCCGAGTCATCTCTGGATCAGCTGACAGAACGGTCAGAATTTGGAATATGAAGACAGGCAAGGTGGAGGCTGAGCTGAAGGGCCACACAGATTTGGTGACGTCTGTTGCATTCTCGCAGGATGGCAGTCGAGTTGTCTCTGGATCAGGAGATGAAACAGTCCGAATATGGAATATGACAACAGGCAAGGTGGAGGCTGAGCTGAAGGGCCACACGAATTCGGTGATATCTGTTGCATTCTCACAGGATGGCAGCCGAGTTGTCTCTGGATCACATGACAAAACAGTCCGAATTTGGAATGTGATGACAGGCAAGGTGGAGGCTGAGCTGAAGGGCCACATGGCTTCGGTGACGTCTGTTGCCTTCTCGCAGGATGGCAGCCAAGTCGTCTCTGGATCATACGACGAAACGGTCCAAATTTGGAATGTGATGATGGGCAATTCTCAATCAATCACAACTTCAAACATTATACTTCCCGATGGCAGCAGGGTGGACAGAATTTCTGCTTGGCGATTCCGCATTTTCTACCCCTCACAGCAACCTATGCCCAGTACAAATTCTGCTGTCCAGTTATCGGGTGATCATCAATGGATAATGGCTGACCTCTGCAACTGCTGGATCCCCACTCAATACCGCGACATTTACTGTTCCTCAATTTGGGGCAGCAGGGTGTGTTTGGGGTGCCGATCCGGCAATGTAGTTATTCTTGATTTAAACATTGCACTATAAATAGTAGCAATATGTGTTCTGAAACAATGCCTACCTTATTTTGGGCACTATTTACTATGCTCCTGTGATTATGTCTGGACAATATATCAGTGATAGTGAATTGTGAATTTGTGATGTGCTGGCCTGGCTTGGCCTGAAACTTGGTGGCTAGATACAGAAATATGGAATTGAGGCAGCTTGCAGCCATTTATCTCATTACCATTTGTTGAGAGCTCACGAACTCGACTGTGGAGTCTAGTAAGTGGGGAGATGTCGCCGCAAAACTGAGGTCTTTACCCTGCCCCACCTGGAATGGGCGGAATCCGGCGGAATCCGGTGGACTCCGGTGGCATTCCGGTGGAATTTCTCTGCCAAAATTTCAAGTTCTGGTGAATTCCACTGGAATATGACCAAAAAGTGCTCATTCCACCGGACAAAATTCCGGTTGCCAAAACCGGAATAGACTGGAATGGAATAACAGGAATGATTCCAGTGGAATCCACTGGAATAAACTAAGTAAAATTTGTTTGTAAGTATTTTTGACTATATTACTGGCATATATATACAAATAAAAAAATAAATATAACTGGATAGCTTTGTTTGTTAAAATTTTAAGGCATTTATGGCCATTGTTTTTACTTGTATTAATTCTAAAAATAAAATCAGTGGAATTAATTAGTTATAAAATAGTTCTAAGAATAAAATTAATAAAAACTTATAGTTTTAAAAATAGAATTAGTCAAAATAATCCAATTAGTTCTAAAAATAGAGTTCTTCAAATTCGTTCTATTTATAGTTCTCAAAATTCCAATTAGTTCTATTTTGAGATCAGATTGTTCTAAAAATAGAACTAATTGGATTAATTCTATTTTGAGATCAGATTGTTCTAAAAATAGAACTAATTGGATTAATTCTATTTTGAGATTAAATTGTTCTAAAAATAGAAGTAATTCAACAAGATCTATTTCTAGAAGTATAGACAATATTAATCAGATGAGTTCTATTTTTAGGACTATAGATAGAACCAATTAGATACATTCTATTTTTAAAATTATAAATAGACCTAGAAGCAATAAGTTAGAACTATTTTTCTTTTTTTAGAACTTATCTGCATAAGTTCTATTGTAGAACTATAAATAGAATTAATCAAATGTCTTCTATTTATAGTTCTATTTATTTATAGAACTATAAATAGAACTCAAATAGAATTTATCTGATTAACTTATCTCTGAACTTAAAATAGAACTTAATGGAAGAACTTATTGGATAAATTCTATTTTGGAACTATAAATAGAAGTAATCTGAAGAATTATAAATAAAACTAATGTGATTACTTCTATTTATGGTTCTATTTTTAGAACTAATTTTAAAACTAATTCTAGCCATTTAAAAGATATTTTTTATTAATCATTTACAATATTAATATACTAGGATATAAGATTATGAAATTATTTCTTTGAATATTTATATTTAAATAATTGACTAATATAATTGGTGTATTTTATAGCATTCCTGTCTATTCATTCCACTGGAATTAGTGCTTGGAAGTCCGGTTATGAAACTGCAAAAAGACCGTAACCGAACCGGACCCAGACCAATCAGGACCGCAAAACTCGCAGACCGATGAAGACTGCTAACCGCGGTCCGGTTAACGGTCTTCCATATTTTTGAAATCTGAGGACCGACGAAAAACCGGTTTGAACCAGTTACAACCAGTTGTTCGGGCTGAAATTTTACACGAGGGTAGCGAGAGTAAATACCTTCCTAACGCGTGTAAAATCATAATTTTAAACAAAAAAATGACAAAGTTACAGTCAAAGTTGTTAAATTCATCGAAATCACTTGTATCTATGTCTAAGTTCACTGATTTTCAGCTATTATTCATGTTTCTGATCTCATTTTGAAGAGTAAAATAGTTCAATTTTAACTAATTAGCTTAAATATACTCTAAAGGTGTTAAATTCTACAGACTTCACCATTTAGATTGAAAGATATTGATTTTAGAATGTAAAAGGAGGGGAAAACTGGTCTTTAACCAGTCTTGAACCGGTTTTAACCGTAACTGGTCAAGACCGGTTCATAGACCGCAAAAAGACCGCCCTTAACCGGTCTACTGCAGTCCGGTTCGGTTTTTTGAGCTTTCTGAAGTTTGATAGACTGGTCCCGGTCTGCGGTTAAGGCTCTTGAGGCCAAAAAACCGGACTGGACCGGACTTTCAAGCACTAACTGGAATATACTGCAGTTGGTATTCTATATAGTTATTCCACTCCACTGGAAACATTCCAGTGGATTCCGGTGGATTCTGGTCTGCCATTCCACTGGAATCCACTGGAATTTCCTTGTTTTTGGTGTGGTTTCCACCAGAATCCACCGGATTCCAGTAGATTCCGGTGGATTCCGGTCATTCTGCCCATTCCAGGTGGGGCACAGTAAAGTACAGGACAGTCCAAAAACACTGTGATTGTTGGAAAACCATGTGTTCCTGGTCAAGAGGACATGGTTGAGGAAGTCTTGCTAGCATGGCATGAGCTTCCATCCAATCGGCACGCAGCAATAATAGCGCGGCTGGTTATACCAAGAAAAACACCACACTTTCGGGGAGTATGGCGTGCTCAATACGCCATATCTTGGCCGCAAAACCATGTGGGACATCTCTTTTATTTGTCTAAAACCTCTATGCAAAATATGTATCTGAAAACATATAAGTAGTCTATAGTTTCATGCAGTAAAGTAGGCAATTTTGTACCAAGATCAAGGCGCACGCACTATGCGCGCATACAATCAAAAGTCCATTTGAAACCTCATATTTGAAAGTTTATTGGTGAACTATTGTGTGATCCATAAGTCGGGAATTGTCCCTTAAGTTGCATTTGAGAACTTGGCTATCTACACCGCCATTTGTCTAAAACGCCGATGGCACCTGGATCAAAACTCCGCCTGACAGGTGTGATCCAGCTTCTCCCGGCATGGAGGACAAGGCACGTCAGACCTGGGAGCCGAAATATCCATGCCAGCCACGCAACACCTGGCCCACAGGTTTTCTGGTTCACCTCTGGAGGACATGTCGTCCCGATTTGGCCAAAGTAACGAAATACGAGATTATTGTATCAGACTGATGGCAGTGAGCCCATAACATACCTCAGTAACATATTTATGCTTTCTAAGTGTGAAAATAGCATGGAATTTGAGCAGAACGCGAAAAGGTCCGTGCGCTGGTCTTTCAAAATTCAGTGAAGTCGTTTAAACTCTGCCAACTTGTTTGGTTGTCTCGAATTCAACATCAACCAAACACGGTCTCTCTCTCTCTCACCACAACCATCGTCGCTTCCTCGCTTCCTCATTTCTTGCCTTTCAAATGTTGCATTCAGACTTATGTTTTCTGGGCCTCAGGAATCCACTCTCCATGTTGTTCTCTTGCCCTGTTTCTCCCTGCCGTGCGCCTGTGCGCGGATATGCTCCATGTATACTGCCTCCTGTCGTATCCTACTAACTTTATTTTTGACGACAGGTCTGCCTTTCAGTGCAGCCGAAGGCCCGCTCACCCGCTCATTTCCCTCGTCTCCCCTTCCCACTTCACGGCTCAGTATGCCCACAACCCAATCCGTCCCGTACCAGCCTTGCCAATGATGGCTTCTGTAAGGGGAACTCCGTTCCGGCCCCTTACTCCGGCCGATACGTCGGCCGTAACTTCGGCTGCTAACCCGGACATTGCGTCGGCCGCTACGTCGGCTGCCTCGCCAGCTTTGCACCCAACACCTTCGGACGAAAGCCTACTCTACGTTCCGCCGCATCGACGCAGACTACAATAGTTTGTAGTCTGTACGCATCCGATTTCCATCCGTCCCTCGGCCGCTACGTCGGCCGGTCACTACGTCCGCCGCACCCTTTCCATCCGCTGCGCCATTCCTGTCCGCTCCATCCTTTCTGGACTCCGCTGGAAACACCGCGCCATTCTTTTTCCTATCGTACCATACTCCTTTATTTATTATTCATGTCGTACCACATGTCAGTACTTATAGCTCTCACCAGCAGTGGGATCCGCATCCTTTCCTCTTCGGATCCCCTGCTAGGTGAGTTAGTTGGTAGTTTAGTTGATTACCTAATAAACTAAACCTTCGGATCCCCTGCTAGTCTGCCCGCTCTGCCCGACTCTCCGTCCCCGGCGCTCCGGCTCGCGGTTGCCCTTACAGTAGGAAAGGATCTTCTCAGAGAGCCGTTTCCGTGGATTTAGTGCCCACCATAGCAACTTACGGAGTGAACGGTGAATCCTCCTTCAGTTCCGTGACCACCAAATTCCACACACCCCTCTCTTCTCCAATGCCCGGAGGTCACGCCGAAGCTCAGAGCTTCGAAATGGCGGAAGACGACCGAATCACCGCCCTCGAGCGAGAGCTAGCCGAACTCCGGCAACAGGGAACCCAAACCAACTCCCTACTTCAAAAAATCGCCGCGCAACTCCAAATTATCCCACCACCATCCGTCCGAAACACCCCTTCTCCCTCCCCATCTCATTTATACCCCGATCCGCCCCGGAAGAAGACTTCCATCTGACCATCCCCTCCGCCGGACTTTAACGGTGACCGGACAAAAGGGAAGGCCTTCCTTACGTCCTGCCGGGCGTACATACGTCTTGTTCCAGAGGCGTTCGATAACGAGGCCCAACAGATCATCTGGGCCATGACGTTCATGAAATCCGGACGCGCTTCGACCTGGGCACAACGGATGTTCACAATGGAGGATGCGGAAGGCTTGCCGTTTTCGGACTGGTTCGACTTTGAACAGGAGTTCCGGAAGTTGTTCACCCCGGCCAATGCACCAGCCATAGCCATTAACAAGCTGGAGGGTTTGTCTTACTTCCAGCGTAACCGCTCGGTCGACGATTACCTGGACGAATTCCGCGATCTAGTGTCCGACTCCGGCTATACAGATCCACGGAACATTATTGTCAAGTTCCGTAGGGGCTTGGACCGCCGGATTTCGCAAGCAATCGCTGGAATGACTCAAGGGAGGCCCTCGGACGTCGACCTGGACGCATGGTATGATCTGGCCATGCGGATTGACGAAAACTGGGCGGCCGATGAAGCTTTCCTTGCTTCGTACCGCTCCCCGGCCGTTCCAACTTCGGCCGGAAGTCAAATGACCAACCGTGGGAGCCTTATACCCGTACCAAAGGCACCCGCGGCTCCGTTCCGATATGCACATTCCACCCCCTCGCCCAGAAACCCAGTCCCTATGGACATTGATGCAGCGCGGAAGAAAGCAGCGCTCCCGCAGAACTGTAGAAGGTGCGGAGAGCTCGGACATTGGGCCAACAACTGCCCCCACCGCTTCGACGTCCGGCACATGTCCACAGACGAGATCCAGACGGTCCTGGAAGACATGCTCGCGAAGTTGGATGTAGTTTCGGAAGAGCCGGTGGAAGAGGCACTGCCAGTGCCGGCCGAGGATTTTGTACCCTGCAACGAGTGATTAGTACGCCCCCGTTGCCTAATAAAAATCGTTTTGCTGTTCTTGAAGTGGAGACCCTCACGGAAGAGAACGCAGATGATGAAGACGTACAAAAATTAACCTCCACTCCGGTCAGCGCCCTTTCATCCGCCCCGGGTGATAGTACCCTTTCGTCCGAGCCGGATGACAGTGTTCTTTCGTCCGGACCGGACGATAGCACTCTTCCGTCCGAGCCGAAGCGAGCTTCAACACCCCGACGGCCGAAATGGGAGAAAATGATGCATCCGAAACTGGTGATCAATGCTCTCTCCCCCGGACCTACCTCCCTCGTCCTCCCGATACGTCTTAAGACCACGGACACTATGGTAGAGACGTCGGCCGATGCTCTTGGAGACACGGGCGCCACTGGTGACTTCATTGATGAGGACTTTGTGGCCGAAGCTGGCCTTCCGACCCGAAATCTCTCACAGCCAATCCCCGTCTTTAATGTGGATGGAACTCCAAATGAAGCCGGGCTCATTTCCAAAGCCGTGGACGTCATAATGACCTACGGAACGGCGGATACAAAAGGCTGAAATTAGGCTCCTAAAGGCATGCAGAGCCGGCGAGCTTCCAGACCTTATTGATGACTACGACGACGACGACGAAGAGGAAGATACACCCCCACCATCCTCTTCGGATGATTGTTTAGAGGACAGAGACCGCATTTTCGCGACTGGACTCCTTCCGGACGCACAGGAGATCCGTGCCACCTCTACAATCTCTCAACGTCTCGCCGAAGCCTTCAAACGAAACTCTGAACCGGCCGAATTCAGTCAGCACATCCCTGAGCACCTACGCGACTTCCACAATGTGTTCTCCAAGGAATCCTTTGATAGCCTCCCGGATCCGAAACCTTGGGACCATGCCATCGAGCTCGTACCGGACGCTAACCCCCGGAGCTGTAAAGTGTATCCGTTGGCTGTAAACGAGCAAAAGGAATTGGATGCATTCATCAAAGAGAACCTAGACTCCAGACGCATCCGCCCTTCAAAGTCTCCAATGGCCTCGCCCGTCTTCTTCATCAAGAAGAAGGACGGATCGCTTCGGCTGGTACAGGACTACCGGACGTTAAATTCCATGACGGTGAAGAACAAATATCCACTCCCACTCATTTCGGAGCTTATCAACAAGCTTCGGGGGGCAAAGTATTTCACCAAACTGGATGTCCGATGGGGTTTTAATAACGTCCAGATGAAGGAAGGAGACGAATGGAAGGCTGCATTCCGGACAAACCGAGGGCTGTTCGAACCTTTGGTCATGTTCTTTGGACTCACGAACAGCCCGGCCACATTCCAAACCATGATGAATGACATCTTTGCAGATCTCATCTCGGAAGGAGTGGTTGTGGTTTACCTGGATGACATCCTTATATTCACGGAGACCCTGGAAGAGCACCGGAAGGTAACCCGGCGGGTACTCGAACTCTTAGAGGCGCATAAGCTATACTTGCGGCCGGACAAATGCGAGTTTGAGAAAACGACGGTTGAATACCTCGGAGTGATCATCTCCCACAATTCGGTTGGCATGGACCTGGTCAAAGTCGCGGGGGTTGCAGAATGGCCAGAACCGTCAAACAAGAAAGAGGTTCAGTCCTTCTTGGGCTTTACCAACTTCTACCGAAGGTTCATCCGCGATTTCTCTAAACACGCCCAGCCGCTCTTCGATCTAACCCGGAACAATTCCAAATGGCACTGGGGCTCGGAGGAGCAAGAATCTTTTGACCGGCTGAAAGGTGCAGTTACGTCCGCTCCGGTCCTGCTCTCCCCGGACTCTACGCGCGCGTTCCGTGTGGAAGCAGACAGCTCAGACTTTGCGACCGGAGCTGTACTGTCCCAAGTGTCTCCGGAGGATGATAAATGGCATCCGGTTGCGTTCTACTCCAAGTCCCTCTCACCCGTCGAACGGAACTATGAGATCCACGACAAGGAAATGCTAGCCATCATCCACTCCTTACAAGAGTGGCGGCACTTCCTTAAAGGCGCGGAACATCAGTTTGAGGTCTGGACGGATCACAAGAACCTGGAGTACTTTATGACTGCAAAGCAACTCAACCGCAGGCAAGCCCGTTGGTCATTGGTGCTAGCCCGGTTCGATTTTCTTATGCGTCATAAACCCGGCCATACAATGGGTAAACCAGACGCATTATCCCGCCGGTCCGACCATGGAACAGGTTCTAGTGATAACTCGGACGTAACACTCCTGACTCCCAAGTTCTTCGCAGTTTGCGCCATGGAAGCAGTGGAAACCACCAGACCAGAGGCTGATATTCTCCGGGACATCTGTAAAGGCGTAAAGGACCCGGCCGTTGAGGAACCAGTTGCAAAGGCGGTTCAAGAGCTCCGGAAGTCGTCTAATCGATCCCTCCGATCCGGCGAATGGTCAGAACGTGACAGCCTGCTTCACTTCCGAGGCCGGATATACGTTCCCCCAACTTCAGACCTTCGCCGACGGATTGTATCCCTCTGCCATGATACGCAAATTGCTGGGCACGCAGGACAGTTTAAAACCCTGGAGCTGGTCTCACGGAATTACTGGTGGCCAAACATGTCTCGTTACATCGGACGATACGTTTCCACTTGTGATATGTGCCTCCGGACCAAAGTTCAGCACCGCTTGCCCTCCGGAGAGCTAGTACCGCTTCCGATTCCAGAAGAAAGGTGGCACACTATCAGCGTGGACTTCATTGTGGAGCTTCCGGACTCGGCCGGTTACGACGCCATCATGGTAGTTGTAGACTCGGCTGGGAAACGAGGTCACTTCATTGAAACAACCACAACGATTACAGCCGCCGGAGCCGCTCAACTGTTCCTTAAGCACGTCTGGAAGCTGCATGGACTCCCCCGGAAGGTTATTTCCGACCGTGGATCACAGTTCATTGCAGAATTCATGAAGGAGCTGTACCGGCTGCTCGGGATCCAAGCTGTTCCGTCCACCTCCTATCATCCGCAGACCGACGGACAAACGGAACGTGTCAACCAGGAACTGGAGCAGTACATCCGGGTATTTGTTGGCGAACGGCAGGACGACTGGCATGGGCTCCTACCACTTGCCGAGTTTGCATACAATAACCACGTCCACTCCGGAACGCAACACACCCCATTCCTCCTGGACACCGGACGTCACCCCCGGATGGGTTTCGAACCGCACCAACCGCCCTCCCGGCTAGAGGCAGTCAATGAATTCACCCGCCAGATGAAGGACACGTTGGAAGAGGCAAGAGCCGCACTCTCTAAGGCTAAAGATGACATGGCCAGGTATTACAACCAAAGACGCACTCCGGCTCCGATCTATAAGCCCGGAGACAAGGTTTACTTGGATGCCAGTGATATCCAGACCACCCGCCCTTCCAAGAAGTTTGCGCACCGCCGGCTCGGACCTTACCTTGTGGAAAGACGAATTGGAGTCAATGCTTACTGACTTCGTCTTCCGGTATCACTAAAACGCCTCCACCCGGTTTTTAATGTGATCAAACTGACCCCGGCCCCAGATGACCCAATTCCTGGACGTCAAGCTCCTCCTCCGCCTCCTCCGGAGCTTATTGATGGTGAAGAACATTATGTGGTCGAAGAGGTACTTAACAGCCGGATGTTCCGACGGAAGCTACAGTACCTCATCAAATGGGAAGGTTACGGTCCGGAACATAATTCCTGGGAGGACAAGAACAATGTAAACTCCCCAGACTTGGTCGCAGAGTTCCACGCCCAAAACCCGGGAGCCCCTCGGCCAATACGTGCAATCACCTTCGGCTCAATTCCCTTCCGTCCGATACCTCAATTACCATTCGCATCGAGGCGCTGCAATTCTGGAGGGGGGGTAATTGTAAGGGGAACTCCGTTCCGGCCCCTTACTCGGCCGATACGTCGGCCGTAACTTCGGCCGCTAACCCGGACATTGCGTCGGCCGCTACGTCGGCCGCCTCGCCAGCTTTGCACCCAACACCTTCGGACGAAAGCCTACTCTACGTTCCGCCGCATCGACGCAGACTACAATAGTTTGTAGTCTGTACGCATCCGATTTCCATCCGTCCCTCGGCCGCTACGTCGGCCGGTCACTACGTCCGCCGCACCCTTTCCATCCGCTGCGCCATTCCTGTCCGCTCCATCCTTTCTGGACTCCGCTGGAAACACCGCGCCATTCTTTTTCCTATCGTACCATACTCCTTTATTTATTATTCATGTCGTACCACATGTCAGTACTTATAGCTCTCACCAGCAGTGGGATCCGCATCCTTTCCTCTTCGGATCCCCTGCTAGGTGAGTTAGTTGGTAGTTTAGTTGATTACCTAATAAACTAAACCTTCGGATCCCCTGCTAGTCTGCCCGCTCCGCCCGACTCTCCGTCCCCGGCGCTCCGGCTCGCGGTTGCCCTTACAGCTTCAATCTCACCGCTGGAAGCTGTGGCCTCACATCGCGACAATGAAGTCCCACCGAAAAGCCGGCTGCTGAATCGAGATAGGATGTTTGTTGTCATTCCCGTGCGTCTTACATAGATTTCACCTCCGTCTTACTTGTAATAGGTATTTTTGACAATTTTATATATCTACTATTTGATATCCTTCCCACTGTGCACCCATGAAATAAGCTCAAAAAATGAACTAATAAGAGAAATAAGCAGGAGAAAATATTGTAAATTTGCCGGGCTGGGAGCATGTTTCCCAGACCTGGGCTCACAGCTGTCCAGGATGTTTGGGCACAGGTCGTGACAACATCACCCTGGTGACAGCACCCTATTAGTGCGATCTGAATGTGGTGGGGACATCCCGTCAGGATGCGTGACATGTTTTGATTGCCAGGTGTCTCCCACACTTGTGCGCTTTGGCGGTGTAGTACATCTTGGTGGTGTCTAGTGGCAATATTTGACTTGGACTTACGGTTTCGGTAAATTGAACTTACGCAGACCTAGTCACTTTGTTCAGATAAGTGCTCGAGGCGACTTGGTGCTCAACCTGAGACTTATAAAGTATTCGGCAGTTAGTTCGCGCTACCTGCACATAAGAAACCGTCTTCACAGACAAAACCCTTACAGTCTATTGACTTTAAAAACCTATTAAACCGTCCCTTACCGTTGTGTATAAGAGAGATCTCTTATGCGCTCGTAACACACTTATATATATATATATCTCGTCAAATTCAAGAACCGTCGTGTTTCTAAACTACACCGTCCCTCTAAAACTACTTAACCTGTCGGTTTGCTGATCGAGTGAAGTACTTATTCATTTGTTGAATAGACTACTTATTTGATTGATCATCAATCATCTATCTAGTGCTATTCTAGAGTCAGAAAATGGACTGCGTATTACCACTCTCTTTCCCGCCACTGACCAATTTTGACAGAAACCACACCCTCAAGCACATGAGGGATGGCACATCCTCCCGTGCCACGCTGCATCCGCCGTAAGTACAGTATTCCGTCAACATTCCACTGCCACCTCACGCTCTCTCCTGCAGCTTGAATGTCTCCGCCGCCCCAATGGTTTGGCCACCTCCGCGCCTCATACTGCGTGACGATTTGCACTGCCAAAGTCACTTGGCTTGAAGGCCGATGCTTCGCACGGCAAAACTCGTCCCCAGTCTTGCCCCAGTCGAGCCTTTTTTTGCACCAATATTTATTGTGAAGTTTGGTCTGTAATACATATATGTTAAATACATCTCGTTGAATAGTGAAGATGAACAATTGATCCTGATAAAAACGCATAATGAATCATTTTTCTGCGGTTGGCTCCTCGTGGCCCATTGAATACTACACCTATAATTGCCAATATATTCAAACAGTAGACTGAACTCATTAATAAGAAAAAGAAAGCTCGAAACCGACTGGGGACGAGTTTTGCCGTGCGAAGCATCGGCCTTCAAGCCCAGTGAAAAATGCCTCGAGTGAGATTGTCTGAAATTGAGTGGCCTCGAGTGCTTTCCCATGAGACCTTGACACTTCGATTGTCTTCGAGTGGCCGCACGATTTCAGCAGAATATTGCCGAGGCTGTCAACCTTGGCATACCTCAGAAGGGCGTGGAAGGCGCTGACAAACCATGGGTGATTGAATAATTTTCACGCTCGCAAAGTTCAACTTGAACTTCTTCCATTGTGGCCACGTATGTACCCTCCCACCACCGCAACACCAGTTCCCCCTCTTAGCCTCACCACCCCATAGTCTCGGCGTCCCTTCATAACCTCACCACCTCCTTCCAGCCTCCCTAACGGCTTCCTGAACTCCAAGTCCCAAGATTGTAAGTTGAGAATCAGATGTTGTAGTTCTTTTGAGTATTCTTTGGTGCGAAGGGTGCAACTTGGTTTGGGTGGATTAGGGTGCGTCGTTTATCCCCTCTGCTCAGTTAACATTCTTATTGAACCAATGACTTCTGTAGTGCGCTTTGTGCCGTGTTCGAAGTTTGCAAGGTGCGTTATTCGAGAATTTCTTTCGTCATACCCCTCGTCGGCGAATCGTCGCTTGCTATCGTGTTCGTTTGGGTGGGTTTGGGTACGTCGTTTATTCTTTCTGCTCAGTTTTGGCTCAGTTAACATACTTATTGCATCCTGTAGACTCTTTTTGCCATGTTTGACTGCCTTCCTACAGCAGACTACGAAAATTGTAAGGTGCATCATTCGAGGGTCCCTTTCGTCATACCCCCATGCCAGCAAGCGACGTACTGATACTACTTCTCAGCGATTTCTACAAGGTCCTTGGCGAGTGGACGGAAGACGACGGAAATTCGGCATACTAGTACACTCGGTTGTAGTCACACATTCTGTATTATTATTAAATTTGAATTCACTCTATTTTACCCCATATCGCCCTATTATTTATTGAGCCACGTCGAGTGGGATCGAGAAAATTCGAATGCTCTTTAGGATCTAGCATGCTTGAAAGTACTCGAGACGGCTCTAATTATGTAGACAACAGTCGAGTCAAATCGAGTGCGGTAGAATTTTCATCAATTTAATCGAAGGGACACGAATTGGCTCAATGTGGCACGAGAAATATTCGAGCCATTCTCACTTTTCGGACGAGATCGAGTCCTGTCGACTGGATTGATGGCGCTCGATTTCACACGACTCCGCTCGATCCCGCTCGTGTCGTTTCTCACTGGGCTTCAAGCCGCTTATTACAGTCTATCCGACAAGCCACAAGGAGTCGACCGATGGTCCTTTAGTTGACTGTGTTTTTGCTCTTTCTCGCACTGAAATTCGACAGGCCACGAGGAGCCAACCGCTCTTTTGAAAGGTCGCAAGCCTTCAAGACAACAAGGTAAGTTCCAGTCCAGCCTCCAATTTGATATACTCCAGACTCACTTTGTTTCAGCACGCTCACAGCCTCACCCTCGTTGCTGACACGTCCCTCCGCTCACCATGCGCCTTCCCGCGGCATTGGCAGTACGTATCGCAAGGACACATATGAGTGCATGAGTCACACACAGCAGCCTAGGGGCCAAGAGGCTGAAGGCAGCGGAGAAGCTCAAAATCAGCTAAAAGGTCAGTATTGGTTTGTTTCATTGTTCAAAACCTTGCTTACCTTGCCTCCAGTCAACACTGGGTCACCCAACCATTGTCTCGACGACCACCCTGCTCCTACATTCATCTTGCAGTGGCACAAACCACACACGACATCAACTAGACGAAATGTGACCCTCAACGATGCCAGGAGTGTTGAAGACGGGTTATTAAACAGGTCAGTAAATAGTTTCTCTTATTGTTTGAAGACTTACTCGCATCCCGGCTTTCTTTCGTCGACTGGACGACCCGCGAGCCTGTACGTTGTTCCTGCGTCGGCACAGATCGCGCAGGAGATCAACGAGACGAAGCAGCATGATCGTCAACAATGCCGGGAGTATTCAAGGTGGCGGAACACGACTTCACATCCACGATAGAGGGGTAAAGTCAGGGTAACAAGGTAAGCAAGCATTTCCTTTTGGTACTAAATCTCTGCTTACCTCGACATAGGGACCTTCCGCAACGTCCTGGCTGCAACGTCGCCGTCGATGATAGCCTATCCACCTTCCACACTGCGGAGCACGTATCTACACCCCCCGGCGCCGTCACATATGCCCCTGATGCACGAAGACGAGTAAAACAACCTGCCAGAGTCGTTCAGAGTCTGGGTGTGGAGCTGCCGGTGGGTGATTTCGAGGAAAGTAATGGTTCATATTTGTCGTTAAACATCTTACCTCGTTGGTATCTCCAGCTGTACCCCACCCCACCCAGTGCGCGGCGCATGCATGTACCTATCCCAGGTGCCGAGGCGTACGACCTGTTGCACGAAGATTAGTCAAACGCTCTCAGAACGACACAACGACGACAATGAACTCACCAAAGCTGCTCGCCCTACCCCGACCCTCCAACGACACCACCCATTCCATCGTCACCCTCAGCATCGTCCAACATCGACTGTACCTTCAGTCATTCGTTCGTCCGTTCGGCGGCTGGGTCTGGAGTGCGGGTGCGAAGAACCGGGGTGGTGGAATACGGATAGGGGGGAAATCTCAAAGAGGAGGAGAGCAGCGAGGTGGAAGGCAGCACCACCCCAGCTTATCCCCCCTTCTGGAGTGCAGAGAATACACCCCCCGATGCACCGGCGTACGACCCAGCTACACGAAGACAAGTCAAACATCCGCACAAGGATGCCGTGGCGATGGCTCACCAAGGGATTTGCAACCGCCCTGCACCTGCATCTACACATCCAAACTTGACTCCAACACCCGATTCCCTCAAGGCACACCGCTAAGAATACTCCCATCGTTGCCATCGTTGCTGTTTGGGTATGGGGAAGGCTCGAAGAAGAGGAAAGATGTGGGCGGGGCAACCTCTGCACCTCCTGCCCAACTTTGAAACGCTGAGGGGCACCGCCAACGACGCCCACGATCTCCTCCTCCTCGTTGTCATCGGCTGGGCCTAGAGTTGCAGGAGTGGAGGTACGGAGTGCGGGGGAGTTGGGTTCGCGGGACGAGTGCGAAGTTCACACAGGAGGAGAACTGCGGGTTGGGGCAGGCGGGGACTACCCCCTCCCCTTCTGCTCGCCTATTCTCATCGCCCCTGCCCCATACGAGGCCAAGTACAGGCAGGGATAGCACAGGATGTCCTCCAGATCCTTGAAGTGTGTTGAGATCCACAAGACATGTGTAAGATGGAGTTAATAATCAGATTGATGTTCGGTCATTGCTTTTGAGGTAAAATCTACGCCCAGTGTTATGTAATCAACTTATCTTGCCGATACCGTACAGCCACCAACCGTACGTCATCGTTTACAGCGTATGTAGTTATGCCAGTTTTTAACCTTCGAGTGAGTCATTTTTGTCATCATGCTTTCTTTTTTTTCGTCAATGTATTGAAAATCCTATTTTGTGGATTGTAATCACATAGTATATATCTGATGACTGTAGAATTAGAAGGAGTAAAGGGTCGATGCTGTTTCCGCATGCCAATATGTACCTACTTGGTTATAATAGCTACTGATAGGAACGGGCAGGCGGCTCGACGCACAGGCATTGCGTCTCCAAACATGTGAACACCGAACAGGCGTAGAGCCTGGTGGAACAAACTGGCGACACAGTTGCTAAAAAATGCGGAAGGCATGAACACGGGAGGCTCAACATACAGGGGATAAGCCCGAAAGCGAGTGCAAAGGTGCTTGTAGCCGCAAATTGGTGCCGCGGGTATCATGATGAACGGGAGGACAGCGGGAAAGTCAACACATTGACGTCGAGTTCCTAAATGTCAAATGCATGGGTTTTAGGCCCTGGTGGTCGCAAACGTGTAGCACACATGCATTACAAAGTTGAGGAGTTGCCTCACCGGTTGAGGGTTATACCTGTAGGTAACAATGGAACGTATTATAAAAATTTTACTTGACAAAAAATGACTGAAGTAAAACCAAGGAATTTCACCGGATGTCCGTATTTGAAGGCGGAAGTTGTTGCGTTTCAGCTATCAGGCATGCGAACATTCTAATCACCTCAAATATGTAAATTAGCTGGTTAGGAAAAGTGAAGGGAACGGCTTATCGCAAGAGAGGGCTCGATGCAGTTGATACACGGCTGGGATTGGGGGGTAACTAGACTCTTAGGTGAAATTCAGCGGTGATCGGGTAATGGACGTACCAGCGGGCGGAGACCCGTCCTCCCATCTTGCCTTCTTTCTCGTTCGTGTTTGTCAATGCGAGGCTCTGAATCCACCGCCTCTCGGGTTGCATTTAATGCAAATAGGTCTGTTTGGGACGACAGTGGTACTGCAAAACCCTAAAATTCGTGAGCGGCACGTTCGATACTGTCTGTTGAGAACAAAAAAGAATCTCAGCAAGACAACCCCACGTAATTGAGGGAGGGAATCAGTGATCAAACTGAACGTCGGCTTAGTGGAGTCACTTTCAGAGTGAGTCCTCTGATAGTACATGATTTGCTTTGAGGACACATGATACGTTTGACAAAATCTGATGTTCACTGAAATCGAGTTTGGCAGAGGGATGGGGATGTCGTGACTGTCCAATGGTTTGTATGTACGTTCCTGCATGACAAGCTGTTAAGTTAGTACCGGTGATTAGAGCATAATAAATGAGTAAACCTACAGCTGAATCGTGTGCTTGTTCGCGTCATGCGATGCCAGCCGCGGGAGTACTGAAAGACATGTCTATGTGATTTACACTGAATAGTTGAGGTACAAGGGTGTTGATGTACGCCGTACCGACCAGGCAGCTGTATTGGTCCTTGAGTCACGGCAACATGGATACTAGCGCGTGAGACACGTTGTAAGTGGCAGAGGTATCTATATTGCTTGAAATATGTAAGTGCACCGCGATAATGTGCTGCCAGTTGCCATAGCTGAGCAGTGAGTACGGAAGTGGAAGTCATCGTGTCGTAGAACGATGGTGGCCGGGGTCACCCAATGCATGTCGTCGTCGATGTGACAAGTATGAGCGGCATGGGGAACTGAGGTGGTTGAATAGGTGGTGCGCCATCCATCGGGCGGTGGAGTGCTTACCTGCCGGTTTTGTCGGCGGCCTCTTCCGCTCTGGGCAATGTGCGGAGTTATAAAACACTGTAATCAAAATTAGTCAAAAGGTACAATAAGTAAGCAGCATTACGATAAAGGACCCTGAAATTTGAGAAACCCCCTGAGTTTTGCCTTTGAAAGGCAGGAGGACCCTAAATTTATTACCATGTTTGGGGCGTGAATTTCCACGGTTCGAATTCCTGGTCTAAAGAACGACTTCCCCTAAAGGGGACTCGTAATCCCCCAGAAGGTTCCATCAAATGGTCGTTCGGAGCGTCCTTGGCGCTAGCTGCTCGCGTGAATGGACTGTTATCCCCGCCTTCGCAGAGTGCGACTAGGGAAATGCACGGGTTGCCCATACCCACGCGGGTCACGGGTAAGGGTACCGACGGGTACGGGTACGGGTAGGTAGCCATGTACCCTCAACCCGCGTCTACCCGTGCAATATTTTGCACTGAAATTTACATAACATGTGGTACTGTACAGTTCTCAAGCCACAGAAAGCGTATCAATATTTATTTTAGAAATCCTACGGTCTGCAGAACATTTACAACATTTGCGCCAAATATGGCAGCCAACACCAAGCTCCGAAATACCACACGTCCCGTCGTTCGTTCTAAATATTTTATTGAGTGCTAATAATTTAATTCTAGCTACATTGGTGCGCACCGCGAATCTCTGCGCACTCGAATTCAGATTTTCCCATATGGATTAGACATGCGTTGCACGCTTCAACCGCTCTCAAAGCGAAGCGCGCACTATCGGAGGACATTCAGAAAGCGACCCTGTTAAGCCGACGTTCGGTTTTCGCACTCCCCTCATACGCCGACATCTTATTTTCGCGTTTTCATTCTCGTCCGACGATTATTCTCGCCTCGTCAACACTTTTCCCCGACATATCGCGTCAGTAATGTCAATTCTTACCTTGCCCTCGCCGCTAACTAGCATGACCCGCAGCATACCCGCGACCCTTGCACACCCGTGGCAGGTCAACCCGTGGGTATGCGGGTACGGGTTTCGACGGGTACGGGTACAGGTAGGCTTCGAGACACCCGAGGGTTACCCGTGCATTTGCCTAACACTGTGCGACGGACTGGGAAAGCATGGAAAGCAGGGGATGAGGAAGAGCAGGGGAGAGCCGGTGACGAATTGGCTGGGAGGGCAGGTGAAACCGACAGTGAAGTATCTGACTAGGCATCTTTATGTTCGTCTACATTTCATGCTGTTCAATATAAATTGTTCTGTCCCTATGCCCTATGTTATGGTGTAAGGTCTATGGATTCCTTTTTGTGCTCAGTAGCACTGGTAGTACAGGTAGACCTCCGGCTATGTCTGACTACGTAGTGTCATTCGTCCCAAATACAGGTACTGTAGAGGCTACATACCATTTTATGTAGCTCTACGTATCAAAAACATTGTAAATTAAATTACTAGAGCGCAAAATATACTTACTTACCGTCTTTGAGATACTTTAACCTCGTTTATTACTTATCCTTTCCGATTGTACGAACCAAACCTTACCGGAGGCATTTTTAAAAATGCCTCCACTAACGAGACCTTCGCTTGGAACACCCAATAGGCGCCGAGTTGAGCTTGGCGCCTGACCCGCCAACCCGTGTCGGGGGTACGGGTTTTTGGAGGGTACGAGATCGCCTACCCGTACCCGTACCCCAGCAAAACCCGCACCCGAACCCGCGCGGGTCGCTGTACCCGTGCCAATCCCTACACATATCCATGTATGAGAGCTATGAAAAGCTACGTAGCCCATGCAGGGAGCTACGGGGTCTACTACACAGCCTACAGGGGACTTGTCTACCTGGCTACCACGGCTCTGGAGACTACGTAGCTCAACATATCCACGTGCTTTTTTCCTGATGCACTAGCCGGTGAAGGGGGTCTCGAGCTCACGACTTCGCTATACGAGCGACGAGGTGACGTCTCGGCCTCAGGGGTCACATCCCCCTGAGTAACAATATTCGGTCCACCTGCTACAGTTGCAGTGCCGACGCGATTGCCCAAAGGGCGTAATGCGTAAGTCCTAGATGCCATAATAATCAGCCAATAAAAATTCAAAGGAAACTCGTACTATCAAAGTACTGGATGAAAAACGGGGTATGGGCTGCCAAGTACTGGTGGTCTGGGTGATCAAGCCGAAGGGTCCCAAGTAGCAAAGCAGCAGGTAACAAGAAACAACGAGACTAAAGAATAAAAGCTAGAGTGGTATCAGATTGCTTGTTACAATTGTTACAATATGTCATCTATCTACGTCTACAGGAGACTCAGGGTAATTTAAGATATTAACCTCGATAGATCGTTGGATTAGTTACTAATATGCGAAAAGGGTGCTGGTTTCGGGTGCGTTAAAAACCCAGTGGGAAAAGCTACCGAACCGCAGTTAGAAGGTTGTAAAATTTCCGTTAAGGATAGCCATTCGTTTTTGGAAATCTCCGAAGATTCTTCCAGCAAGTCAGATAGAGGCTGTGTGCCAGTCTGTCGCGAGGTGTGTTTTGAGGCGTTGTCGTTGGAAGTCGGTTGTATTTGGGTCTTTTCGTAGGATATCTTCGATATTGGGGATTTGGCCTAGGTAGTATAGGGAGTAGTGTAGCGGCCATAGTTCAGAGTCAGTAAAAAGTGACTCAGCTGCTTTCGAGAGTTGTTCTTTTATGTCTTCGTTCGCATTTATGGTCTCAGTTTTGAGATTAGTTTTTGCGACTATTTCTCGTGTAGCTTCTGTCCGCCATTCGGAGTATTGTTTGCAGTGTAAGAAAAGGTGTCGTGTTGATTCTGTCATGTTGTGGCACCCAAGTCGGCATTCATCGTTGTCGGTCTTGTTCCGCTTTCGTAGTATGTCGGCTGTCGCTAATTGTCCAGATCTTGCATATAGTTGTACGGCTGCGGAGTGTGCTGATGTAGCTTTGAGGTAAGGGTAGTCGGGTGGTGGTGTATTGTCGTGGGCCCATGTTGACATTCGTTGGTTGTGTCCATAAGCAAGTGATGTTGCGGTTTGTCAGGTCATCTGTAGGTCGATGTAGTGGGGTACGTTACTTTCGATCCATCCGTCCTGCATGCTGTGGAAAGTGAAATCGTTCATCTGGAAGGTAGGAGGGGACAATTGAGGGAGTTGCATGAAAGTCGCTTGTGATGTTGATGCTAGTTGATCCGCTTCGTTATTCATTCGTGTCTCGATTGTGTCATCTTTTGAGTGCGCTCGAGTATATTGGATTTGGAGGCAAGATCTTTCTTTGAGGGACAGTATCCAACGGTAGTAAGATCGTCCATTCATGTATCTGAGCCTTGGTGTTTGGGAGACTTGGGTCTCGCTGTCTTGGATGAGTCGTACGGAGTTTAGATGATCTGTCAGCAGTCATTGGTCTTGTTGATTTTCGGTTCGTTTATTTGTTAAGACTAGTGCGATTATTAGCCCTAGTTGTTCTCCTTGAAGAATTGAAACGTTACGCCCCGGGATTCGCATTACTAGTGTTTTGTTTCCTGTCGCAGCTCCTATTATCGTCTTATCGTCTATGATGCTTGCGGTTGCTGGTATCATTGATCCATCTGATGCCCATGTTTTGCCATCGGTCGCTTGGGATGGGTTGAAGTTGCATACGTGGGCTAATGTTCGGATATATTCTTCAGATTGTGTTTGCCGTGTTTTACGAGGGATTGCGAGTTCTATTGATCCATGTAGAAGGTCATCAAGGTGTAGGTGAGTTCGAAGGTTTTCGGTGATGGTGTTCCAGTTTTTCCGTGCTGTTGGTGTCCATGTGTTATCAAATGGTGGGTTTCGGGCATGGACTGTGACGGTTCCATTTTCATTGAAGACCCATTTTCCGATGTCTTTGATGATATTAATTCCATGTCGTGTGATGGTTCGGAGGGTAGTTCCAGTTATTTTCGAAAGGGAGTCATGTACTGTAACTTTCTGGTTGTATATGTTCACGGCATGAGCAAGCATTACATCACCTTTTGCTATGTATGACTGGTCCGTTTCCTTGAGTGAGATTGATAGTAGGCGCATCATTTTTTGAGCGGTGATCCAGCTTGCGGGTATTGATTTTGTTTGGCGTGAGCAGTCTTTTTGCAAGCCAATTCCATCGAGAGGGTTTATGCATCCGTTTTTCTGGCATATCCAATCTGCTCTGGTTATTAGTGCCATTATTCTATATGAAGGGATATGGTGGTTTAGATCTCTTGATAATCCTTCGATTGCGAGGCCAGCGTTTATTCTGGTGATCGAGGAGAAGCCAAATCCGTGGTCAGCAATTGGTAGGGTAGCGATATCCATTGTTGGTTGGAAAGGAAAACCTAGGGCATCGTGAACTTTCTTTATGATGTGTCTGTCGAGTCGTTCGGCGTCTGCTGGTATGATGGGTTGTAATGACAGTAGTGCTCTTATTCTTGCGATTATGTTGCGGTTTGTTATCTTGCGTATTAAAGTAATTGGGAGTCGTCCTATTGTTTTCGGGAATTGGAAGGATTCGATGTAGTCTTTGAGTTCGTTAAATCGTGCTGTGGGGTCGTCTACTTTGGTTCGAAGGAAGACTAGTTCGTCTTTGATGAGTGCGATTTCATGTCTTGTGACCGTGAGTGGGTCGATGTTTTTTCTGATCGATACTGATTCGAAGGCTATGGTGTCTGGGTATGACTCTTCCATCTTCGGAGCTAGGACAAAAGCATTGGATTTCGTCCATTGTGTTTGCCAGCCATATGCATATTGGAACCGTTCCATCTTCAGGGTGTTTCTGACAAGTGACTCTATTGACTTTGAGAATATGTAGGTGTCATCTGTTGCCTCAACCATTGCGATGAGGTGGTTATGTTCTGCTCCTTTGAAATGAGGTTCGCCGTGGTGGTTGGTGTTTGACGTGATTATTAATGCATCCTTGTCTGTTTCAAGGCAGTCGCGAAGATAGTAGTGGCCGAGGCTGGTGGTGAACGTGGACTTCAGTTGTGATGCCGGCCCTCCTTGTTTGCTGACGCCTGAGACGGTGATCGGTTTTGTTACTCCATATGCTGTGTGGATGAAGCATTGTACGTCTTTCTGTGCAGCTCGGTCGAGGTCTGCGATTGCACTAGGTAGACCATAGGCTTCAAGGGAGTCGTAGAAGCCATCGGGAGCTAAGTAGTCGAAGCCTTTCATTTGGTCTCTTTGTATTGCATAGACCGGTTGTTTGTGTCGGCTGGCCCAGCATTTTAGTCCAGCTAGGTAGCTCATTAAGTCGCGTGTCTGTACACCTGGTTGTGCAGCGACTTGAGTGTCCGGAAGGATATTTTTCTCAGCTGCGTATCGGATAAGACATTGGTTTAGCCATGTCATGGGTGAATTCGCAAGGAAGTTGGAGAATACTAGTCCTCTCCAGTTCTTGAGGTCGGTTTGTAATCCACGTTTGTGGATCGTCGTTAGCCATAGGTCTTTGACATTTCCTGGGAAACAAGAGTTTAGTACTTGATAGTTATGGAGTTCAAGAACAAGGGAAAGTGCTTTGTCGGATAGGGATTTTATTGTCCATTTTTCCCAACGGTCGGGGCCTGGGGATGGGCGATGATTTCCTCTATGTATCATGGCTCTAAAATCGGACATGGTTGTCTTTTGTGGCCATTGGAACTTGTCCGCTTCAACTCGTTGTTTGACTTGTATCACTGAAGGGGTGGTGAGCCATGGTTTTGGTAGTTCGGGTATTTGACTGTGATCGTAGAGTTTGGTGAAGTATTTGCGGGTTGCTTCCTTGACTCCCTCAGGGTCGCATATGAGGTTGTCAGGATTATCTGGGTCATTTAGGGCGAAGGGGAGTGGAACGAAGGTGTTTGTTTGGATCATTTTCTTTGTCGAGCCTTTGAGGGCCATTGATATTTGCCGTCTGTCAGCTTGTTTGGCTTGAGTGATGATTTCTTTTGCTTTTTTGGCATAGAGTAGCTTGTGGGATAGCTTTCGTTTTTGGGTAAGGAGTCGTAGTAATGTAGTTTCATGTTTGAATGATTGGTGAGCACGTAGTGTGTTTTCATAGACTTTCATTGCTTTGGGAGAGATATGGGCGGTGCTGTTGGATCGTTCAAATCGGATGGCACCTCCGATGGCGCGTATGTCATTTGCAATGCGTCGTATTGTCGTGTTGGTGACTCTCTGCTTAGGTTGGGTGTATGGTTTGGTGTGAGAGAAGATGTTGGATGCGGTTGAGGTTATGATTTCTGTCAGGTCATTATACTGCTCAACGAATGAAGCATCATCTTTGATTTCGCGCTTGTCGAGTAGCTTAGCTTCGATGAGGTTATCCACAGTTTCACGGAAGATGTCGTATTTCTCTTTTTCAGTCTTTTTTGGGATTTTGATTCTAGGAGTATGGGATGCTTTCCGTATGAAGTTTGATGTTGGGGAGTGGGGGTCATTCTGTGGGATGTTTGTTGAGTGGGTAATCCGGGCTACTATTGCTCGGTGGTCGGTATATGGGATCCAATCTTGATATTTGTCTGCAACAGAGATTTCAGTGTCAACAACAGTCGTTTTAGAAGTGACCACTCGATCGATAATGTTTCCTTCTGCTGAGTGTCCTTCACGTTTGCTTTTGCATGTCCAGTCAGTTAGTCGTGTACGTTCGGGGTTCTTCATCCAGAGATCTTCAGCAGATGTTGATTGTAGGAAATGTAGGTATTGTCGTCGGGCTTCAGTTCCACCACTGTGTCTTTCAAAAGGTGCAACTGTAGCGTTAAGATCACCAGCCATTGTCCACGAGGTTGTTGTTGACCTGCAGATGTCTCCTATATCATTCCAAAAGTTTCTTGTGTCGTCAGTATCTCCTGGGTTCCATGGCGCGTATGCTCCAATGAGTCTGTGTTTGAGACAACTCTTGTTGGGTGTCGGTAAAATGATGTCAATTGCAATTACTCTCCCCTTTAGGGATTGTTGGTTTATTGCAAGACGTTGTGCAACTTGTATGTCTTTGCGAATTCCAACGACGATTCCCCATTTGAATATGTGATGGTTTTCAGCACACGTTCCTTCCTCCTCATATATGTCATATTCTAAGAAAGGTAGAGATTTGCTTAGCTTTGATTTCGTCTTCGTTTCGCTGATGACAAAGGCTTGTGGGTTTCTTGTCTTGATGACTTGGTTTATGTGGCTGAGCTTGACCGGTTGGACTAGTCCATTTGCATTAAGAGCATATATTGATATCGTGGATGTGGCAGTTGGTGGTGCTGTAGCATGGGCTAGTTGGATGAAGCTTATGGCAAGGATGAATATCCCAGCAATGAAGGGGAAATTTTGGTGTCGATTAACAGCATAGGATCTACGGAAAACATGGCGACTACGACAGTATCCAGTCAGATCTCTCAGTGTGTCAAAAACCCCTCGGAACATAATCTTTGTGCGAGACATGGGTATATTGTCGCTCATCACAGAGGCTGGAATACCGTCGTGAGTCGCATTGAGCGTGTTCTTGTCACAAGTGGTATCAGTGCTCACCCGTTTAGCAGACAATTCATGTGGTATCTCGTTAGTATCTTTGCGACGTTTTTTGTTCATGGTTGGTGACGTCTGGTCTTCTGTGGTCTCCGAGTCCGTCATTATATCAGACGTTCGCCTCCTATTTGTCGTATTTGTATCTGTAGGTTTAGATTGAGTTGGTTGGGGGTTAGTAGGTTTTGTCGGGTTTGTGGAGGATGGGGGGGATTGTAATTGGGGGGTGGGGTTACCGACAATGGCAAGGAAGTCGCGGCTGGTACTATTTATTGATGTCTCGATTGTTTGTTGTTGCTCTTCCATGTCTTTCATGAGTGATTCGATTAGCAAACATTGGTTGGGGTCTGCTTCAGTAAGGAGCTTCATTTTGAGGGTAAGGATGTTGGTTTTCATATCCCCGAGATTTCTTAATAGACCAACTTCTTGTGATTGGGCGAGGACAGCACGTTGGGTGTTAACCATCCGGGTTTCAAGGTTGTTCATGGTCTGAGAGACGTTACTGAGGGTAGTAGTGATCGTTACAAGTTGGAGTTGAGTGGCGTGGTGTTGTTGTTGATTTTTCTGCTCCATGTCGTCGATTCGGCGTGAGAGGTCCTTTATGGTTTTGTTGACAGATTCTGCCCCTTTAGCGAAGTCGGTCCGTATGTTGCCATTGGGTCTGTAGAAACCATCGGTGTTGACTTTGAAGAGCATTTGTGGAGGTAGGAGGGACGGTCCGTATTTCTTGAAGTCTTCAATAAATTTTTCTTGATAGTGAGAGTTGAGTACTTTGGAGGTGTCGGACCACGACGTCAAGTGAAAGACGAAGGCTTCAGGTTCATTTGGTGGTGTACGAATTCCAGCGATGGTTGATATTCCCTCGTTTGCGAAATTATTGTCGATCCATATTTCTAGGAGGTTTTCGATGTCTTCGTAGTCAGTTGGCACGCCCATGATGATGAGTTCGAATACATTTTGGATTTCAATTTGTCGTCCGCGGAGGGTTCTGAGTGGATGGGTGAAGCCTTTGATGGTGTGGGTTCCTGTTTCGACGATTTCATCGACGTGATGAGGGTACGCGAGAGATAGCACGATTCCACCTTTATTGACGAAGGAGTGACAGACGGGGTAATTCTTGGTTTTAGCCCATTGGAGAAGTTTCTCCTTTGCAGCTTCCTGATTGCCATTGGATTCGTTTAGGTCAGGGAAACGAACCCACGTCCGTTTGTCCGTTCCTCTGGTTGCGGGAGCCCATGCGACATTCCATTTTGGATCATAGGCTGCAAGCGCGGTCATCCATTTTATTAATAGGTCGCAGCGCGGTTCGGCAGTCTTTGGTAACTTCCGGGAGTCGAGTTGAACATAGCAAGTTGTTGTCCAATTTCCATGTGTGGGGAAGGGTTTGACAAGTATGAGAATGGCGGCAAGGTCTGGGTCGGCAGCGTTTATTTCCGTTATCGCGTCATTGATGATCTTGAGTGGATCAGAGTTCCGTTTCGCGGCACCAACTCCTCGAAGGATTAGACTACATCCAGGTGCAAGGTTAATGTCACTTAATTCATCGGGTAGGTGACGAGTTGGGATTGCTCCATTGGTCCGCATTGGGGTCTTCGGTGAAAAAGGTGGTAGGGCTCGTTTAGGAGGTGGGGTGGATGGGTACGTGGGATTGTTCTTGTCCATGGTGTGGGGAAGCTGTTCGAAATGAAAGATGTCAACCGAAAAAGGGAATTAGGTAAAGGTGGGGATTGGGTGCGTAGGCGAAGTTAAAGTTGTCTAAAGGCTATTTAAATGACTTTTGGATGATTTATGAAGAGGGAGGGGTGTTGGTTGGTGTTGGGGTTGGGTGGGATTGGAGAATTTTCGTGGTTCTATGGTAAGATTTGGGTATCTATATAAAAAATTTATATGTACTGTATCAGATTTTAAAGGCGGTGAGGATGCGATGGTTTATAGAGTGGGTTGGGTAGTGCTCGTCTGTGGAGGCCACAAACTTTTAGTTTTTGGGTGGTGTGTGGTGGTGGTTGTTGTTGTTGTTGTTGTTGTTGTTGTTAGGCAAGAGGTTGGTTGTTCTGTCAAAAATATGTGACGAAAGTGGCTGCCGTGACTTGGAGGAGTGTCGGCAGAGTCGTTTCGGCACACGGTAGAGGAACTCGATAGACAGGTATAACGTTTATGAATTCACTGATCTACTCTAGCAGACAAGACCGGCTTAAATACCTAAGTAGCTACGTAGTCCATGTGATAACGAGAGGCTCCGGTAAACGGTAAAGGGATAGGCAAATGTTAAGGAAACAAGGAACGGTAAGTATGACCAGCAACGAAGAGAAAGAATGGAGCTACAAGCAACGGTAGTTAAAGATCGGAGGTGGTTGGAAAGAATAGTGGTAGTGCCGAATGATGAAAAGAGTGCCGAAAAGTGTACCTGTTACACACTCAAGCCTCTAGGAAAACGCAGTACATCATTGTCCTCGATGAATTAATTGATCAACACCATCCCTTCGCACATCCTTCGGGAGGTGGTTGGACTTTCCCTCAACAAATCAACCTGGCCGCCTCAGCCTCATCCATTTCGCGTTCCTCGGTTGATGTCGACTTGACAGCTGTTACTTGCAGGCAAATCCAAAGGCATGGATACAGTAAGTAATAGTTTGTTGAAAACTCAAGGATTCAATTCCCTCATAACTAGCACCTCCTTCTTTGGCGTGCCAGCTAGGCAACTAAGCTGCTATCCAGTGCTCTGCAGCCGAGGCCATTTAGAACAACGATTGGTTGCACACAGACTGTCAATGTCGAACTCATTCATTGGCTGCAGGCATGTACAGATCTAGAACCATCGAGCGACAAAAAGCCGGGGAGTCGAAGGTAATATGACTCCCAAGAACTTGTCGTTGAGCCAGGGGACGAAAGCTACACGAAGTTCGACATGTAACCCACCATGGTCTATGACGACGACGAGGATTACGCTGAAGGATCGACCGTAGGAAGAAGTCGAGGGAATTGACACGGAGCCGGGATATGAATGTAAGTTGACCCCCAAGATGATGTCGCAGAGCTTGGAGACGGTGGTCACACCAAGTACAATGTGCGAACCATCAAAGTCGACGATGGCGAGGTAGGTTACACTGACGAAAGGCGAGCAAAAAATTATGATGGGTTTGGAGAGCCTCGGAATCCAGGCACAGTCGCGGCCCGGGGTTCCGGCAGCCACCATCCTCCTTGCACTTGCATGTAGACGCGGATTCGAGCTTCACGTCCATATACAGCGGCCTATAAAATCACCACTGGTCCCGCAAGCCCAGCTTATAACTGTGCGTGTTTTAGAAGGCCTGCGAAGTGGAGAAACAAGTGCCCGAAAGCACCGTGAATTGGCTGAGTGATGTTCGTGTTGGAGGTATCAATAATGAGGCGAGCAGCGGTGGAGAGCACGAAGAGAGATTCGTCGTCGTGCAGCAGTAGCGCGAACGACGGAGGACGGAGGTTTTGTAGGAGGCTATGCAAACGTGGGTGGAAAGGAAGGAAAGGATGGATGTCGTCGTGTTCGGGTTACAACCGAGCCGGAGGGTATGGTGCCATTGTGGTACACGTAGAAGAACGGAGGAAAGTTTTTCGTGTGGAGGAAGTGAGGAGATGTCGGTGCGAAGCTTCAAAGGCGCATACATTCAAGTTGGTGTCTGAGTTCGCACTTGGTCGCGGACGAAGCTATGAGGTTTTGATTAGAAGATGATATAAAAGGTTTACCCGTACTCGTACTCACAATGAGGGTGTCGAGGAACCAGGCTGCATCACGAATGACGTTGAGCTCGATTTGCCAAACATACGCCTCGATGGTATATAGCATTATGCGAAAATTGACGAGGAGCTGCGGTCGTTCACGATCTCGGAGACATAGCACATTGAGCTCGAACTCTCGAACCAAGGTTGGATGGGATGGATGGTGGTACGAGCAGCGGGTGTCGCATACGAAGGTCGAAGATCGAGCCCCTAGGATGCCTGATCATAAGTCCACTGACACTGAAGCCAGATGTGAAGCCAGTAGACAGGCGAAGGCAAAGCATCCTCCTGAAATCTTGAAATCAGTCAGAAAAACACCTAATATGAGGCGCTTAGTATACAAACCATCATGACCGACGATGGTAGTCCTCCATCCCCCGTCCTCCATCCGACTGTCACACTAGCTGTCCAACCAAACCCAACGAGCCAGATTAAAGTCGCACGACAAGTTTGGTCGGGCGAGGAACTAAACGTCGATGTCAAGGATTGTCGAAAGTAAACTAGTGGAGAAGTTCCCGAGGGTGGGTTAGAAAAAGCAGGGAGGTAGAGAAGCAAGCACGTACGAAAATCGGGGAAATCGATTGTCTATGCCGTCGAGGAACTCGAGGCGATGAGGCGAAGTGATGACGTGACGCAGTGGATGTAAGCATTGAACTGCGAAACTCGGGATTGAACAACCAAGGACGACGGTATGGAGGGAAAGTGTTCGAGGAATGAAGGTAGAGGGATGGATTCAAAATCCCTGGCGGTCAAAGGGAAGATGAACCTCAAGATGCTGACGTTGAGCCAGGAGAGGAGGACTACACGAATGTTGATATGTGGACTACCGAGACCGACGGCGTTGAGGTAGCCAGTCGTCGTGACGAATCGACAGGAGGGAATTGGTTTTTGCAAATCCAGGCACCGTCCCGGGCCGGTGGATCAAAGACCCGTTTCTTGAACTTCCCTTCCTCTCTTCTTCTCTTCCTCCTCGTGTATTAGCTTGAAACCCGCCCTTGAATCAACCAACCCACACGTCTACAGACACCCTTACTTCATTCCACCGATCCCTTTCATCGATGACATCATGGTCCAACTGTCCAAGAGCTTTAGACCCGATGCACAGACCTGAACGCACAACAAACTAGCCAACATTCGAGGAGGAGACACGATGGGGTGCGGGAAGCGGAAGAGAAAGCGACGAGGAGCTTGAAGCTGTGAAGTAGCGTGAAGGACGGAGGCGTTAGCTGGCAAAGCGGATATTCATGGAGAGAAAGAAGGGGGAAGGATAAGGCGTAAATTCGCAGATTTTCGAACAGGATGGAATCATTTAACCATCTTGAACGACCGAAGCTTGTCGATTGGCCCGCACCTGGAAGGACGGGGGTGAGGTTCGACTGCGGAAAGCGTGAGCGGACGCTAATGATAGCAGGCCGGAACTGCATGTGAGTCTTGTGCTCGTTTGCCGTTAAACTTAATTGATAAACTGGAGATTTTCGGTTAGAAGGAAGAAGAAAGCCAGAAAGCAGTCAAAACGTACCTAGCAGTGCAAAGAAATCATCGTGCTTGAAATATCCGTAGTTTGAAGAAGGTCTTCATGGCAAATCGTCAGCACGACGACTCGAACTCAAGAAATACTTGCTTCCTTAGCCCGCGATGTTCACAGGAGTTTCGTAGTGGTTTATCGACCCTTCGCCTCCACAGGTCCATGCTCTCGTTGCATATTCACGTTCTACTTTCGCACCCTTCTCTCCGTCCCAAGTATCGCCGGCGTCGATAGTGGTAGCGATGAGCTATCCTCGACGGCACCCAGATCACGAAGGTAAAAATCTCTAAGCCCACATCTGCACCGATTCCCCCAAGTTATCCACAGGCATCTCGCAGTGCTTTATCGACCGTTCCCTTCCAAAGTTCGTTGCGTATCCAAGTTCCCATCCTTCTCTCCGCCCCGAGTCCCGCCAGCATCTGCAGTGGCAGCGACGAGCACCCTCGACGGCACCCAACCCCATCCACTATATCGCGAATGTGAACACCTCTGAGCACACATCACACCCGTTCCCTAATCGTCGATGGGTTCCTCGACACCCACACAACGTGTCTGTTCCCGCGACCTTGGGTTCAGTCCGAGGTCGACCGCAATACTGAGTACGTGCTGCAACTACGTCGCCAGCGAATTCCTAGACTTGAAGACCTAACGCGGGAAGGCGTACGAGTACCAGTCGTTGAAACATCGAAGCTGGATGGATGACGTGGTGTACAACTTCGATGTAGGAGCTTCCTAGGCCGGCACTAGCAAGGAAAGTCGACCAAATGGGTTCGAAGGCAACTTGGGTGAGGCAAAGTTCGAAAATGGAGAGTTTCCAAATCGAGCGACCGCCACTGGCCAGCCGGACCTTATTTCTTCGCGGTCAACAACGAAGACTCCAGCCATTGCTCAAGAGCACCACCGACCCACAGAGCTATCGGCCTCCACCGGCTATCTTTAACAACCCCCTCATCTCGATCTCTCCTCTCAAATACGGCGATCAACTACGGAAAGGCAAATCACGCAATCCTGGTGCTTTGCAAACCGACGACAGCCTAGATCAGACGATTTTCAGGTAAATGGATTCACCGAATGCTCGGGTAGCGTGGAGAGGATAACGACGTCCTCGTCGTCGTGCGGAAGCGTGAAGGATAGAGATTCTGTGGGCAGCCAAGCGATCGTAGGAGGAACGGCACGGATGGATTCAAGACGTGCCTCAAACGCTTCAGAGATGGTACGCCCTCAGTTATTTCAGCGCATATATCCTGATCTCTGCATGCTAATCCATGAATTTAGTCATTCCTAATCAACCGTCCGCTGCGAGTATTCCTGGAGCACCTGTCTGAGCACTTTACTGCAAGTTTTCAGGTTTGCCTCCTTATGTGGGTTCCTCAGGCTCCAGGTAAGTCATCTCGAAATAACGACGAGCTAACCTCTCACCAATTCGCGGTTTCCAGCCGAATTGAACCCTCGAGCATCTTATTCGTCGACGAGACACGGGAGATGCGCTGTTGTAACTCTTTGAGTTGTTTTTCTTCGTATACGTGCCTGGAGTCACTTCATGGCTGTGTGAATGGATCACGATGTGCCAACCTTTTGGTATTTTGAAGTGAGTCTTCCTCATTTTATTCCTGTTCTTCACGCTTATCCCCAGATTTCTCCAGTCTAGTTGACCTATTTACATGTCAGATCTCGAGCGAGCACCAAGAATAGAGTACATAGCCGATTTGTACAGATACGATCAAAATGAGACCGATTTAGCTCTCTCAAAAAAACCCATACCACCTCAGACCTGCTCAGAACAGCGCCATTTGGAGAAGACACAGGACTTTTAATGTCGTGAAATTCAGGGTCCGGAAAGGCAGCTCAGAGAGACCTACGCAGAATAGCGCAGAACCACGCTGAGCTAGTGAACATCAATAGACTGTCTGGTCATTGACTTGAATATGTGTCAAGTTCGGCCACGAAGCTCGGGTGTGGCCTGTCAGTTGTTGTTCGAAGGGGCGTTGCCGACACACACCTCGTCTCAACCTCTGGCTGCAAGGTATCCGTTCAGCTCAATTGTCGTACGTGCGACTGAAGCTGCCAAATTTGTAGGAGACATCACTGTTTCTGCGAATACGATTTTCTATCGCAAACTTTCTTGGTATGTCCACCAACAGCTACCCGAACTTCCTTGAAGTAACTCGTCTTCAGAGATGTCCAATCCAACTCAAAACGTTGGAACAACACTGACCGGAGGCATACAGGACGTCGCAGCTCTCCTACCCCTCCTCGGCACTGATCAATGCGAGCAGCACGTCGGATCTGCTCTCGACGGCGGATATCTCTACGCTGCAGCCGCACCTTTGTCCATCTTCGGCAGTCTCGGTATCGTCAAAGTCGGCATTTCCATCCTCATTTCCAGTATTTCCATTCCGAAAATCTCCATATCTTTGTGTCCGTTCACCATCAAGTACTCTCAAGACAAATGGTTAGGCGCTAGAATCCTCAACAACGCCGGTTTCAAACCTGCGGGGACTGTCGCTCCTCTGATAGCAAACTTTGCCACATCGCTTATGATAAAATTCCAGAAAAACCCAATTGCAGGATTTCGAGCTGGATTAAGGACTGCCATGGACGTGACCGTGTCACATCCAGATCCAATCCACGGATAACTCCGATTTTGGGACAGATGTGGATACATCCGAACGGATTGGATGTGCCCGTTCTCATCCATCTCCTTGAAAACTTTAGATTTTTGGAGGGTACGTAGTCAGAAGTATTAGCTACAATATCATGTATTTACTTCTTTAAAATTCACAAAATTGCGTTCACAATAACTAAAATAGTCGTGCCTCTAATTTTGGCAATGAACAATTCTCACGCACCTTGTCGCACTCGTTCCGTGGGCGTCTGTTGTCCATTGAGCCGCGCGCTTTCTGCAGGTCAATCCCAGCCGACAAAGAAAGACCTTCCATGTGTTCTACTACCTTCTGAGATCATTATAAAATTGTATTTTAGCTCATAGAAGCTTTAAGTTTGGCTATGCACGAAATTCACTGAACCAACCTTGCTCTTCTGCTTAATTAGTCCGAAAAGTGAGTTGCTAACACGCAAAAAACGTGATAAATTGTTCATGTCGTCCTAATTTACAAGTTTGTATCTCCATAAGTGTCATAACTACAATTTACAAGACATTTATTTCATAAAAAAAAATCTGATTTCAATGTTAGTTGCTTTGGAACGAATTCTCTGCCAAGTCAATCTCTTTGTCAATAACATCGCGAACTGCCTGAAACCCAGGGTAGACAGGGGACCGCGCCCACGAACCGACAGCCATTTGCGCCTTAAACGTTTGCAAATTCATGTTTGATTGCATAAAGTTGACTTGGCGCCGTCCCGTTGAAAATGCCCGCTCAGCATCAACTGAGGTTGCTAGTGATTTTTTTTTTGAATTTAGCAATGTAAGCTCGGGATATTTTAAAGACATACCTGGTGCAGAGCAATAGTCCGAGGCCATCCGCGACAAATTAGGACGTGTCTGTGATGATTGATGCCAGAACTTCATATAACCTCCAGCTTCCTTTATAATCGAGCTCGCAATAACCGGCTCTTTAAGGTATGTCGAAATGCTATCGCGCCCATTTTCGTCTGGAAGCGGTTTAGCATAGCGTGAGCGCGTCTAATTTACGAAAAAATTGTCAGCTTGCAGTGGGTTTAATTCGGAAAATGAGAAAATTTTCCTTGGTTGTTGCAGGTTCAGCTTCGTCTTCGTCTTCTGGTGCGTAGGATTCCTTCCAGGCTGCAATAATTTGTTTTGCAGTTCGCCCATGGTTCTTGAACCATAAAAGCTTTCGGTCTGGACACATAACTGCCAAAATACTTCGGCATGGTAATCTTCATCATTGACGAAGTTGAATGGGCGTGCATTCTTTGCACAACGCAAAGCGATGAGAGCACGGTGTGCGGCCTGGCTGTAAGTTGTTGTAAGTGCTTTCTTGTCAGCACCAGAAGCAGACCCAGGTGTGAGTCCCTGCGCCTTCGGACATATATTTCGCGTCCGAACTAGGTTGCTGGTACCTTCAGCAGTCTTTGACCGCGGCCGAGGAACTGCCTTGTGCTTCGAGTGGAAAGACTTGCAGGTGAATACAAATGAAAGGCTGTTGGGAGTTCCATCTGAATTTAAATCGCGCTGGAGGCTAATGTCGTAGTGGTCGTAAACATCAGAGGTCCAGGTCGTCCGAGCAGCATCTTGAAAGGTAATTAACAAAGGTTATTAACATCACAATTTCTGATTAAATATAATTTACCAATTATTTCGCCGTCACTCATAGGCCAAACATCGAGGTCGGACATACAATTAATAGAGGGAGCTGCTGCTTTGGCGCGGCGTTTAATAGGTGAAATAAGGTCAGGTGGGGAGGTGGAGTTGGAATCATTCTCGTCGTCTGTTGGTACGTCTGGAATTTCAGGGAATCTCTCTGGACTGAGACTCGGTTGTCTTTCAGCATGTGTAGTGCGGTTAGCTGAGCGGCCACGAGTGGACTGAGCCTTTGCTCGACCCCGACTCGAACCTCGAGGAGGCATTGTGGATGGTTTTTTTCAAATCCTGAAGCGCCTACTTTTATATTACCATGACCGGAAAAATCAATCCATTCAGTGATTAATGGAGAGACTTTGGACGATTGTGCGGCGCATTGAGGCTAATAGGAAAATTACAGGACGTATCTTGGAGATTTTCTGACAGTATTCTACTCAACAGCAACAAAATAGGACAGTACAGGACACCTAATCAAGCGCTTCAGCGACCTTCATGGCTTACAGGGTTTCCGGAAAACCTTGGGATTTTGTAAAAATAGTTTTCGGTGTTGCCAAATTAAGAAACTGCCGACTTCAACGCCAATTCCCGTCGAACGATCCTTTCTCTCGTCGCTCACCCACTGTCTACGCCTCCAAAACTAAGAAAGTCTCCTCTTCCGTGCCGGCTGTGCATCCCCCCAATGAAAAGGGCGTCATTTACACATCTGATCAGACCCTAGCCGGCGACGAGCCGCCAAGTGGTGGTATGATGTGGTCGTTAGAGACATGGCCAGCTGCAGGTACGATTGACTAAGATACAATAACTAACTATCTAGTGCCAGAAAAAGCGGCAGCGAGAAGAGAGGAAGGAAGACCAGCAACACGTCTGACAATGACCGAAAGGCTTCTCGAGTTATAGGTGCACGGCAATAGAGTATCAGCGATGCATGTAAATGCTGGTTTTGCTGCTTCGTCGACAATGTCAGCAGGTCCAGAGAAATTGTGTGGGATACAGTGCGGAACTCATCGACATTGCGGGTAAGACTGGCCCCAACAACGGCCTTCTGAAGAGCTAAAATGGAGATTGCGATTTCGTGATAGCTTGCGGTACACCATTGAGTTCGTCAAGATAGGCCTCCTTCAAGTCCACCTGCGCACACCTTTACCGCACGAAAATTAGCTCCAAACCCGCAATTGTATCGAAACCAGAGAACTCACCCTGATTGCGACATTGCCCGCCGTCCGGTTCTCTCGACTTGCCGCCATCGCGTCATAGCTGCCGTTGTCACCCCGGCTCATTTGTTCGTTCAAGACTGCGCCGTAGGAGGTGCGGGAGTGGATGTAGGCTAGTAGAGGCATTTCTTTCATGGAAGAAGGAGTCGCTACAGAGCCAACGTTGTCATATACCCGAGCCCAGCGATAGAGAATACATAAAACGTGAGAGCATATATGCTCCTTTTCTCAGCCATTTTCCCAGAGTTGAAGTGAGCGGTCCTCCATATCACTGCTAATGCACGGTATATCAGTATTGAATGGAGAAAGTGTTGCGGAAGAGAGGAAAGAGCGAGGGAAGGGCCGCAACGAAGGCTTTCATGATGGGGCAGCATGAAAAGTTGAATTACTAAAATGGGAATCGACGAATCTATTTTTACAAAATCCCAAGGCTTTCCGGAAACCCTGTACTTATGCCGTCCAATTTACAAGATTTACGGCCCAATATGGTAATTATGCTTAGTCATCCGATCCCGATCGACTCGACGCGTCGGTCAGCGTCCTCGCGCGCCTCCTCCTCTCCCTCCGCGTCGGGGCAGAGTCCTCTCGACGTTCGGGGGCGGGCTGATTGATCATTGATGGGGCCGGAGATAGTGGCGCTCCCAAAAATAGCCTCTCTCGGTGGTGCCTCGACCTTGTCATTCACCCCGATTGTTCGGGTCCCTCCTCCCCCGCTTCCCGCGTGCTTTCCCTCCTCTCTGGGCTCCATTCCCCTTCGTTAACATACCTGTACCACGTAGAAAAAATATATGGAGCCTTTGTAAATTTTTAAAATATGATTCACTCTCTAATTGAGCTGTTTTCCGGTCTCAAAGGCTAAGATTTCCCTTGTAATTCGCCAAAAAGACGAAAAAGACACCTGGTTCGCTCACATAAGTTGCATAAGTAGCCATAAGAACTTATTTCTGAGCAATTTACCGTAAATCAGCTCAATTTACATGATTTACAGCGAACCCGAGCTGGTTCGCGACGTGGTTTGCTTATTTTCGGCTCCTCACAGGTCCCTGCGTCGTGTCAACCCTTTTCGGCTCCCCAACGCGCAGCGGTCCAGTGCCAAAATCCTCAATAAATAGTGCACAGTGAGTTCTCTGACCCTCTCGCAGCTGGATTCTCAGTGATTAATTTTTTGGCTTCAATTTACAAGATTTACAAGCAATAAATTCAAAAACACCGTCATTTCGAGGCCAAAAATTCTAAAAAGCGGCTCAGCAGAGCCCGTCATATCGTGGCACCTCTTGCTGTCGCCGATTCCTCGCTTCCCCCACCGACCTTCGAATTTCCCGCACTCTCGTGTCAGGGTCTCCACTCGATTTACCGCTAAGGCGGCCCGCCCGTAAATTCAAGAAAATAACTATACATAATCTCACTCCCGAGCATTCAGGGCGTCAATACACTAAAAATAGATTGGCTGACTCCAAAATTACTATATATATCCACAGGCCCCGTGGATATCCGGCAAATTTATCCGTCCCGTATCCGGCAACGTGGATAGCCGGCCACGGGACAGATTCCCGGGATTACCTAATCCATGGCAGTTCTTAAGCTGGATCAGTTCCAGCAAGGGAGGCATGAGCTGGAATTGGTCATTCAGGGAGGGATTTATTGCCTAAGGGACATTCTCATTGAGTTCCTCAACAATGAACCGAATCGGTTGTCCGCTATATTGGGACCACGCCGGTTATTAACCAACCAACCAACCAACCGCCTTACCGAAGACAAGGACAGCAGCAATCTGACGTCATGGGTGAGCATGCAGATGCAGATATAGAGCCAAGTGGAATACAAGACACAGACGTGGAGGAAGACATCAGGAACGTGAATACCATGCCTCTCGCTGTCGAAAATGCCGCACCGTCTTCATAGCCTTCTGTTCCCAGAAGTAACTCTACCTTTCCACATTTACTTCATTTCATGGCGCCATCTTCCCTCTTCGCATTGAATAGCTGCTTTGGATTTTGTAACTTGTACTCAATTCGCTGTAGAATATGCATTACAAATCAAGCTTGAAGGTATCACAGTGGAAATGAAAGAGTCGTATTTCCAGCCAATTGCATTCCGAACTGAGCCGGTTAAGGGGTAAAATCATCCGAACTGAGAGTATCGGAGGTAATGATCGGAGTATTTTACCCCTTCCAGCCAGAGGATGTTGACGACAAAATTTAGCTTGTCCGAGGCTATAATGAGGAGGTTAGAAGTAGAAATCTTCGAAAAGTGAACACGTACGAAGACCAGTTCACAGGTATAGCTGCATGAGCAGCGTAAGGCCCTGGGGCGACGTTTGAAAGTAAATCTTTCAGTGATGACATGTTGGGTGTGGTCGTACGCGAATGGGCCGATGGAGCACAAAGCATAGGAGGAAAACTTTGAGAATGACGCCTTTGACTGTTGAACCAGCAAGGCCGACGATAGCGAGCAAGATCGTCCACAGAAAGGGAAGTTGAGGGTGATCACATGGTCAGGGGAGACAAAGGTAAGACGACTACCTAGACGTTGACTTGGGGATAGGAAACGAAGGCTACACCAAGTTCGATGTGTAATCGACTGAGACCGACGATGGCAGGGTGGATTTTGCCGAAGGATAAATTGTAGGAGGGGGCCGAGGGAAAGGACGAGGATCGAGAAAGTAGATGTAAAATAAACCCCAAGATGAGGTCGCTAATCCAAGAAGTGAAGGCCACACGAAGTTCGATGTGTGAAGGACCAAGGCCCACGATGGCGAGAAGGATTACGCTGACGAAACGCGAGCAGGAAACTAAGATGGTTTTGAAGGACTTCGGAATCCAAGCACCGTTTCGGCCCGGGATTCCGGCGAGCAAGCCCGGCCTGTCTCCTCTTCACCTCGTTTGAAGACCTGAACTCATGCTTGACCTCTGTAGGAACTATCCTGCAGAAGTATCAGCTGACCCGCACGTTTCAACTGACAACTTCGAAACTTCGAAAACTTGCGAAGTCGAGAAGCCAGTACCCGAATGCACTGCGAGTGGCTCAAAGCAGTTCGAGCAGAACAGGCCGATAACATAATGAAGAGCTCCTCGTAGCCCAGCTTCGCAGGGGACAAGGATTTCGTGGCTGGAAATGCGAACGTAGGTGGAAAGGAAGGGAAAGGAAGATCGAGATGGAAGTCGTCGTATTACGAATAAGCTGGTGCAAACTGTCTGTATAGTAGCCAGGAGGAACGGAGGTGGGTTTCTCGCATGGAGGAGATGGTGCAGTAGGTGTCGAAGACGCGTACAATCACCCGACATCCAATATTGGACAAGTGGCACTCGGCCGCGGGACGAAGCTGGCAGGTTTCAATTCCATTAGCAGGAGAAAGAGAACGTGAAATCGTAATCGTACTCACAGTAACGTTTCTGAGAAACCGTACAAAATCATGAACGACGACGAAGAGCAGAGCTCGAGGAGCAGACTTTGAAGATATACCCCGATTGCGCGGTCTTTCCGCGACACGTGGCAGGGGTATGTCCTGTAGGTGCAGTTCTTGGATAGCGTGCAGTCCAGCGAAGAAACGGAACAAAGATTCAAAAATATCCGAAGCAGTCGATCCGTGGCCATTGGAGATATGGGACAATAAGTTTAAACCGCGGACCAATATTGAGGATGGGATCGTTGTACGAGCAGGGCTGCCGCATATGAAGACCGAAGGTCCACTCGTAATTGAAGAGAGAGATAAACTTGGAGCAAGTGGGCAGGCGAGGGCAACCAAGCCTCTGAAATCTGAAAATCAATGAGCAAAACACCATGTACGAAGAGTGCACACACCATCATGGCCAACGATAGTCCATCCTCCATCAATCCTCCATCCTCCTCGAGCTCGCGCTGTCACATTCCCACCATGCATTCGTCTAGAAAAACTCAATACGCTTGACCAAAATCAGAGTCGTATGACTAGATGAGCAAGGCAAGCATTCGGACGATCAGGATGAGGATCGTTGAAATGAACGAGTGTAGAAGGTCCTGGGGGGTGGTTAGAGAAAGCAGCGAAGTGGAAAAGCATACACGCACAAAAATCGATTGTAGGTAGGTTGTCGAAGCTATCTGGGACCTTGAGGTGACGGTTCAAATCGATGACGTGTTGCACCAGTCGAAAGCGAATTGGGTTATCCAACCGTCAAACTCGCGCGAGGAGGGTACAGGGGAGTTAACCTAGAATTTGAACAACGACGAACGACGATATTGAGGAGGTTCGCGTTGAGAAATGAATGTCGAGGATGACGAAAAGACCGCGGAAGACGAAAGTGGTATGACCCCCAAGAAGTCGACCTCTGGCCTAGAGACGGCATATACATGAAGTTTGATGTATGAACCACCACGGCCGACGATATCGAGGTAGGTTGTCCAGACGAATGGATGGGAGGAAATCGATTTTCGAGGCGCGAAATCAGCCTTGCAAATCCAGGCACCACGGCGGGCCGGCGGGACCGGCAGGTCCAGGGCGTGTTTCCATCTCTTCTTCCTGCTCGTGAAGTCCCCTCATGAACTCTGTGAGGGTAGAACCTTCCGCCAAACCATGCTTTGGGGCGCATACACCCACCCTTAACTTGCATTCCACAGCTGATCCCTTCGAACAAAGACTTCGTATTCCAAGATCTAGAGCTGCGGTTCGAGTGCACATGAGGACAACACTGGTAAAACGAAGTTCAAACGTTCATTTTGAGTGGAAGCGAGGGAATGAAGGATGATGAAGAGGCCGTCTTCATGCAGCAGCGTGAAGAATCACCAGCCCAAGATGGTCGTCGGTGGGAACTAAGTCGAAGGATGGGCATGAAGGGGAATGAAAGAATGGGTTTTTCGTGATGAGGGGTGAGCAAAAGCCGGAGCGGAACACGATGCATACATTTCTTACGTCATGGTTGGGGAGTGTACTATCGCGTGGAGTATTAGAAGTTCGCACTGGGTTGTAGAACGAAGCTGGAAGTTTTGGTCAGGAGACGACTCGTGTTTAAGCAGATGTGGTAGTACTTACTATACAGACGGTAACGTCGGGCTCGAGGAGCTCTAACTACCCTCCTTCCTCAGCCTGATATGTTGCCCGACCCCTCTCTTCCTTGTGCAGCCTCTCCGCTGGCGCCCTCCACAAGTTTGCCGTTTGATCCAGACAAAAACAAGCGGCATGAAAGCTACAGTCACCAGCGACAATGCCGTTCGACCTAATTCAGCATAGCTCAAGCCCGAAACTCGCCACAAGTTCGTCCCGCCCAACAGAGAGCACTGGTAGGAAATCGATTTCAAAACCATCAGTCGGCAGTTCCGCCTAGCTCAACCCGCAACTTGACATTGCCTGTGGACCCAGTCTCCAGCCCCAAATTCACGTTTTCCTGGTGGAAGTACCGTACCCACAGCCGAGGCCACTGAGCTCTAAACGGCGCAGATGGTTCAACTTCGCTTCTCCTCCCTTGACCCTGACCCTGACCAGCCCTCTGCCTTCCGTCATGGATTCCTCATCGTGCCAGCGAACGAATTGGCCAACGTGGGCGATATAGGCCCGCACGGGATTGAAGAAATGCACTTCGGACTCTAACGCCGCCGAATATGCTCCTCGATCGACGAGCCTTTCCTTCCAAGGAACACAGCACGCGTATGGTAGGCTCCGTATAATTCAGTGGATGAGGGATACGAAATCGTTGAAATTCGACAACGTTGAGTGATGACGTATGCGCATATATGAAGCCAAAATTGGTAATGGGACCTCATACTTGAAGAGGAAGAAGCTGAGTATTAATATAAATATTTAAATCGCCAAGACCAACGGTGTCAAGGAAAAATTGTTGGAGGGATGCGGGTGGAGGATGACTAAAGGTCCTGGAGAGTCAAAGGTAATGTGGCACCCAAGAACTTGACATTGAGCCAGAAAACGAAAGCTACACGAAGTTCGACACGTAAACCACCATGGCCTACGACAACGAGGAGGGTTACGCTGAATAACGGGGAGTAGGAAGAGGTGGAGGGAATTGACAAGGGTGTGGAGGTGAATGTAAGTTGGCCCCCAAGATGATGTCGCAGACCTTGGAGACGGCGGTCACACCAAGTACGATGTGCGAACCAGCAAGCCTGAAGATAGCGAGTTGGGTTACCCTGACGAAGGGCAAGGAAGAAATTGTGGTGGTTTCGAAGAACTTCGAAATCCAGGCACCAATGCGGCCCGGTCCCCCGGGCTTCCGCAAAAAGTTGGTAGGTCTGTCTGCACCTCCGCCTCTTCCAAGCCTCCTCACTGTGGACGCGGACTCAAACTTCGTGAACCAGCCCCCAAAACCGCAACCTGCTCCGCCAGCTCTAACCGACCACCTTTCAAGAGCGATTTAGTCTTCGGAGGCCTACGAAGCGGCGAAACTAGTGCCCGAATGCACCGCGAACTAGCTGAGAGAAGTTCGGGCAATGCGAACGTGGGTGGAGAGAAAGGAAAGGATGGCCGTCGTCGTGTTCGGGTTACGAGCGAGCTGGATTTCATGGTGCCATAGTGGTACGCTTCCATGCCATCTCTCCACGTCCTTGCAGGGCTCAAGCTTCGTGTCAACGTACAGAGGCCGTGCATAGATGCACTGCGAACCGGCTGGGAGAGAGCTTCGAGCAGAAGAGGTCGATGATGAGACTAGCAGCGGTGGAGAAAACGAAAAGGGGCTCGTTGTTTAGCAGTGTGAAGAATAAGCAGTTCATAAGAGGCCGAGCGAACGTGAATGAAAGGAGGGAAGGCAAGACTAAGATGGAAGTCGTCGTAGTACGAATGAACAGGAGTCAGCCGTCCGTGTGGCACCAGGAGGAATGGTGGCGGATTTTCTCGGGTGAATGAGGTGGGGAATGTGGATGCGGGAAGCTTCAAGGGCGCATATATTCATCCAACACCCAATATTGGACGAGTGGGTACTCGGCTGCGGGACGAAGCTGGATTTTATCGATTCGTAGTCCTACTCGCAATAACGGTGTCGAGGAGCCACACTAAATCGTGAATGACGATGTCGACCTTGAGGAGCAAACTCCAACATCGCCACACATTGCTTCAAATCGCGAAGCCTTTCTATGAAAGAAAGATGTAGCATACGGTCCAACGAAAGGAGGGAATTTGTCGCTGCGGTCGTTTGTGGCGAATAAATGGCGGTACGAGCAGAAGCCGTCGCGTAAAAAGGTCGAAGAGTAACCCGCAGGGATGCCTGCTCGTAGGTCCGCTCGTACCTTGAAGAGAAATTTCAACGAAACCTAAAAATCAATGAGACAACACCGAGTATGTGGAGCTTAGCATATACACCGTCACGGCCAACGACGGTCAGTCCGCCGTCCATTCAACTGCCGCTCTCGCTATCCCACTACACGCTTGTCCACTAAGGAACCCGAGATTTGAGACGCTTGATCAAAGTTGCATTAGCATTACTAGATGGGCAAGCATCGGACGCGTCGGTTGTGATTCGTCAAACATGAATTCGCGGAGAAAGTATTGAAGGATGGATGATTTAGACAAAGCTGCGAGGTAGAGATGAAAATACGCACGGAATCAAGCGTAGGTACGGTTGTCAACGTCGTCGAAGAACTTGAGGCGACAGCGCAAATTGATACGTGGTGAACCAGTCCTAAGCAAATTTGCCATTGAACCGCGGAACTCGAGAAAGAATGGTCCGGAAAAGTTAACCGCCATTCTTAAACAACCACGGCCAACGTTATCGAGGAAGATCATATTGAGAAAGATCGTTCGAGGTGACGAAAACAACTAGGAAGTTACATGTAATATGACCCCCAAGAAGTCGACCTTCAGCCTAGAGACGGCGTATACACGAAGTTCGATCGCCAAACCACCTAGGCCGACAATATAGAGGAAGGTCGTCCCGACGCATGGACGAGAGGAAAATGATCTTCGATGACGCGAAAACAACCTTGCGAATCCAGGCACCGGCGCGGCCCGGCGGTTCCGGCTGACCAGCGCTGACCTGTTTCCCTCTCCTCTTCCTCCTTCTGTCCTCTCGTGAAGTCTGTGGGTATAAAATCTTCCTCAAATCCACTATTTCACGCGCATATAGCCGTATTTGCCTTGCATTCCAACGCCCATCGCGACTTCAGGGTCCAAGAGCTGCAAATGGGGAGCACAAATGCACGTCGAACTGCGTAAAACGACGTTCGAGCAGATGTAGAAGTCCAACGGACGGAGATGAAGGCAGCGGCAGAGGGGAGATGAGTAGGCCGTCGTCATGCAGCAGCGTGAAGGATGGAGATGTTGTAGCTGGAAAAGCAAACGAGAGTGGAGAGGGAGGAAAGGGATGGAAGTGTATGCCCGGCAAGCAAGCTGGAGCCATCGCCTCGACTAAAGGGCCAACATTTATAGGGAAGGGTGCTGCATCGCAGCACCAAGAGGAAGGACGATGTGCCTGTGTCTAGAAAAATCGAGTGGACATTGGTTGTCGGTGGTTTGAAGTTCGAAGACGCATACAGCCATCCTACTTATGTTGGTCGAGATCGTACTTGGTCGCGAGGTAAATCTGTGGTGTACGGTAAGCAGATGAACAAAGCTGGAGAACGGTAGAACTGCACCTATTGTCAGTTGAAAACTGGGGCTGTCGAACGTCTGTGAACGGCTTGAACCTTGTCGTTGCCGCGAATTGTCAGCGCAACTACTTGAGCTCGAGAAGCGGAAGCAGGACCTCTCCTCCTGAGTCCAGTAACCAGTCCCATCCGTGGTTCAATATCCACGCCCTAGCCCACAGTATCCCAACACCACTTTCTTTCTGCCCCAAAAAACGCCAGCGAAGGTACCGAGAGCGTTGTAGGTGCTGCCCCCTTGCATTGCAAATACAAGTCACAGGTCGATTTCTCATCAACGAATTTTGATGTGTCGTGTTTGGAAGAAAAGGCAGTCGTTGAGAGAACGTATAGGAAGGAGAAGTCGGCTGACAGACTTGCCAAAAGCTGGAGGTCGTTGTGTGGTTTTACGATGAGGAAAACAGCTCGAATTCAGGTACTTCTTCCTAGAGTAAGTCGCCTGGGTTGAAAGTCGGGAGAATAGTCCATTAGGGAGCCGATATAAACTCCTGGATCCAGGGAGCGTTCCCTAACGGCGGGAGCGGTTGGTTCAACAAAGACGGCTCATGGAAACTGGTGCAAAGAGAACGACTACATGGGTAAGCTTCTTCAATATAAAGAGAATGGATTCACAGCGAAAGATCAAACATTCTGACCGTGGCAAAATCTGAGAGAATTTGACATTACACGACATTACACTCAGATTATCCACGCTCACATTTCTCTTTTGTCGTAATGTTGTAGAATCCACATTCTCTGTGAATTCAGCACGCTGTCAAAATATATGCACTATTTCCGAATTCGAGCCAAGTCCGTTCTTTCTTCCTTCCCTCCATCATCCACTCTCAAAATCTCGGACGACCATGCCCTCAATATCCTACCGCCGGTGCAGATGCCTCAAATGCATCATGGATCCATGGGAGTACGAGTACTAATCTGTCTGGGAGCTTGTCGACCGAGCTTAGAACGGTAATGTCCCTCATTCTTCTATGCACACGCCTCAATGCATGAAACAGGTGGGCGAGAGCTCTTGATAACCTGGTCAACCTCGACAGAGTCCTCAGCCTCAGGCACAAAGGTATGTATCATGGCGGAACCGTGTTTTTTGCCTCACAATTTATAGGGATTGGCACGGGTAACCCTGGGGTATTCCAGGGCTACCCGTACCCTTACCCCCGCAAACCCGTACCCGCGCTACAATTCGTGTTTTTCATCTATTCGAGTCTATTTAGTCTCTGGAAATGGTGCGCCAACATCACCTATTTTGTATCAGGAACTAAAAAACTTACGCCTTCGGCATGCAATTTCAAGTTCTTCACTCCTCCACCTTCGCTGTCCCGATCTGCGCCATCAACTGGCTTGTTTGGACATCCTCGAAGGCGCGCGCCTGAAATACACGGCATAAGGTAAGGATCGATCGCTTTTAAAGCAAAATACTAACCTCAGAATATTGTGATTGGCTATTGCTTCGCTTTTTTTTTCAGCCTTTTCGGTTGTTTCGGCGTCAATGACTGCCACTTCTCGAAACCCTCACCGTTGCGGTCAATTTCCCTGTAATCAGACGTAGCCCATGTTCCCGTTGAATCGTCCCGGTGAGCCCTCCTGTTTGTTTACTTTTTTTGCTTTACTTTCGATCTCGTTGACTGAATTTATTAGGGATAAAATTTCTTTGAGTTGAATGACACGCTCTTTCGAGCCGCGGATCTTTAGTCCACTTGTTTACTTGTTCATGGTAGGCTTAACTCTCATATCTGCAGCGTTTGTGGTAGCTAATCTTTGATCCGATGCTGCACACGCGACAGTAGTACTACGATCATGCGTTCGCCGTTGACACGAAAAAGGGCCTATCTCCAAATGCGCAGTGCCAGTTTTGTCGGGGAAGACAAAGTAGTCGACTGCAGAGGGCTGAAAGCGTCACGCCGTTCAGTCATCGTTGCGGTTGTGCGCGAACAGGATTTTATCAGTCACGATGACCGTGCCGGTGTACAGATTTGGCCCTCCCCCTTCGAAAACAGCATATATTTGTATCTAACTGACGCAGGCATGTACCAATTTGAAGCCTTTTAATATATGAGTACCCAATAAGCAAAAAAAGAGCTGAATCTGTAGCCAATTTGAATAACGGGAAGCGCAATAAGGGCAGGGAGCGTGCAGGCCCGAAAAACCAGGCCCCGAATTATCACATTCTACCCCAAAATGTAGAAAATAATGTCGTCGAAATGCGGGTATAATGAAGGAGAAACGTCAAACTTCTCAAAAATTACTCGCCTGTGGAATTTAAGGTATAATGTCAGATAATCTTCGTAAAATTTCACATTTCACTCAAATTACACACCTGTCAAAATCTGTGGTCTTTCGCTGTGATTGCGGTGACTTACCCATAGCCTCTTCGTGAGACACGCATATAGGTGACGAATTGCCCGAAATTTTCAACATTGTGGTTTTGACGACTTGAAAAGAAGAGCAAGAGTTGTTGATAACACTGAGAGTGCAATTCACGTCGTCGATGAATGGGAACAAGAAGTACCGCTTATGTAAGTAAATCTCCCAATGTAAAGAGTCCAGGCTTCATGTACGATTACTTTTCGACTTTCTATAGGTTTTCTAATTCACTTCTGGATCCTGTTTTTGTACGCTCTTCGACAACTTACCCTGATGATATCAATGACTCGTGCTGACCCTCTCTTATTGCCGACTTCCCCACTCGTTGATCGCTGCCCCGCCGAGCACCACCACACGTCTTGGTCTCCACAGTAACTCGTCGTCTTGCTTCCGCGTCTCAAGCTAAACGTGCACCTCCTGTGTGATCTCTCATCGCTACCATCTATCCTTGCCCTTTCGCCGACCTTCTCCGAGTCTGTTTTGAGGGAGGAACATCGCCGGTTGATACGTAGCTCGCTATCCTCTCCTTTCTGCAAACTAGCCCACCTGATTCCCTCCATGTTGGCTTCCCTATCTCCCCCAACCCACGCCCGTCGCTCAAGCTACATTCAACGAATCAACCGAAGGGCTCGAGCACTCCTACTTGAGTATATGCGCTACGCCTCGGCCTATATCCCACCATTTTATGGCGCTTTCGTCCCTCTCGTATCAAAATTTTTGTATCGTTGTCGACCTATCTGCAGCTGCATAGCTTGGACTCGATTTTCTGTAGAATAAGTATGACAAATTATACTCGAAGGTGTTGTAGCTGCAATGTAAGAGTCGGATTTCCGGCCAATCACAATCTTAAATGAGGATGTTGAGGGTCGAGAAAATTTGTATGATCAGACGCTATCTTTTTGGATGTTAGAATCAGCTGTCATCAACGAGCATTCACGTACGAAGAACGTTTCGGAGCTATAGCTGCACGAGCTGTCTAAGAGCTTGAGGTTGTAGTTGAAAGCGAATCGTTGAGTGATGACATGGTGGCCATGGTTGTAAGCGAATAGGCCAATGGAACTCCAAAATACGGCAGAAAACAGTGAGCTCTACGTCTGGATCACAATTGAAGACGATGAGGTGGAAGATCATCCCGAGGAAGGGAAGTCAAGGAAGATGACATGGTCTCGGGAGTGGAACGTAAGATGACCCCCTAGATGCTGATACTGAGTCAGGAGACAAATTCTACACCAAGTTCGATATACAAACCACCAAGACTGAAGATAGCGAGGTCGATTACGCTGAAGAATGGAGTGCAGGAAGAGGTCGAGGGAATTAACAAGAACCAAGACGTCGAAGGTAGGATGGTCCCCCAAGTCAACGACGTTGAGCCGAGAAACAAAGCCTACACGAAGTCCAATCTGCAAACCACCAAGACCGACGATGGCGAGGTGGGTTACCCCGACGAAAGTCGAGCAAAAAATTATGATGCCTTCCAGAACGTCGCGGCCCGGGGCTCCGGTTAATAGCTACATTTGACCCTCCTCCTCCTCCCGTCGACTCCAATTCAAGCTTCGTATTAACACACACTGGCCTGCAAAACGAAGAGCGTCCCACGAAGCCCAGCTGGCCATTTCCAAGTGCTTGAGTCTTCCAAGGCCAGCGAAGTGATGAACCAGGTGCCCGAATGCACTTCGAACTGGCTAGAGTGGAAACATCGATGGCGATGCGCACAGCGGTGGAGAAAACGACGAGGAAGACGAGGAACTGCAGTGGCGCGAAGGCGAGGATTGGGTAGCTTGCAACGTGAACGTGGGTGGAATGGAAGGAAAGGAGGGCGAGATAAACATTATCGTGGTGCAAGCGAGCCAACCGTCCACGTCGCTCCAGAAGGAAAAGAATCGATCTCTCGTTCGCACGAAATGAGATGGTGATGAAACAACCGTCGAAGACGCATATGATTATTCAGCACTCAATATAGGACGACTCCTCGCACTCGGTCGTCGTCGGCGGAAGAAGCTGGGGCTGTCGATTCGATTAGTAGATGAAAGAGAAGATGTAATCGTACTCGTACTCGTACTCACAATGATGATGTCGAGGAACCGCACTGAATCGTAAACAACGACTTCGAGCTCGAGGAGCACCAACTATCGCTCGACCATCTCCTTGTTCAATCTCTATTCTGCATCCTTCACCGTTCTATCCAGACAAACGGACGCAGCACGGCAGCTACAAGTCGTCGATGACGCCGACGTCCGACCCAGCTCACCGTACCAGGTCCAAAACTCGCTCGAAGATCGTCTCACCAATAACCAGGCAGGAAATTCGCAGGGTGTTGGTTTGACGACCCATAGTTTCCTTCCAGCCCAGCTCAGAACCCGTCTCCTCGGCTTCGCCGAAAATCCACGCCTTCTCGTCAGCGTACTCGTACCCGCAGCCGTGGCTACTGAGCTCCAACACTGCGAAGCATGTAGTTCAACTTCGCCTGGTCCTACCTTGACCCAAATCTGGATCAGCCCTCCCCCTTCCGTCCAGAGTTCCTCGTCGTCCCAGCACACGAATTGACCGACGTGGGCCCGCACAGGATTGGAGCAATTCGACCATTGATAGGCAGGAAGGCCTTTCCTCGACTGGAAACTCCAAAGCCGCCGAATATGCCCCTCGACTGCTAAACCTTTCCTTCCGAAGAACAAAGCACGCGGAAGAGGGGCATGCTGTGGAAGAGGGTAACGAAGTATTTGATATTCGACGAGACTTGAGGCGATGTTGATCGATGACGTGTGCGCATATATGAAGCCGAAATTGGCAGTGGGACTTCAAACTTGAAGGGAAAGAGGCTGAGAACGTCGACGTCGCTGTTTACATCGCTAATAAGAGGAAAAACCGTTGGAGGGATGCAAGTGAGGACGACGAAGACATCCGTGAAGTCGAGGGTAATATGCCCCCCAAAAGCTTGACATTGAGCTTGGAGACAAGGACTACACGAAGCTTGATGTGCAAACCACCAAGGACAACAAAAATTGGGAGGATTACATTGAATAATGGGGAGTGGGATGAGGTGGAGGGAATCGTCAAGGGCCGGGGAGATGAATGTAAGTTGACCCCCAAGAGGATGTCGCAGACCTTGGAGACAGCGGTCACACCAAGTTCGATGTACGAACCACCGACCTCGGCTGTGGCGAGGTAGATTACGCTGACGAAAGGCGAGCAGGAAATTACGATGGGTTTGGAGAACTTCGGAATTCAGGCACAGTCACGGTCCGGGTTTCCGGAGAGCAGGACAACCTATTTCTCCTCCTGCACTACAATTCAGGCTATCGTATTAACACTCCAGCCTGAAAACTACAGCTTTCCCCAACAGACCACGTTCAACTGTGCTGGAACCTTCGGATGCCTGCGAAGTGGAGAAACCAGTGCTTGTATGCACTGCGAACCGGGTTTGTTTGGCTAGCAGACTCTGAGGTTCGACATGACGATGAGCGCAGTGGCGGAAAGCACGAGCATGAAGGGAAACTCCTCGTTGTGCAGCAGCCGCGAAAGTCGGAGGATGGAGGATTTGTCGGCGGCCAACCGAACAGGAGTCGGAGAGGAACGAAGCGGATGGAGGAGATGGGGAGAGGTTCATTGTAGTACAAACGGACTGGGGCATCGTGCCTCTGGCTGGTTAACGTTTGCAGGCGGTGGTTGCAGGTGGTGCCGGTGCGTTGCACTTGGAAGAACGAGGTAGGTTTCTCGTGTAGAGAAATGGGGTTGTAGGCGCAGGAAGGATTTGAAGGCGCATATATTCATCCGACACCCAATATTGGACACATTTGAACTCGGTTGTGGACGAAGCTAAGGGTTTTGATTAGGAGATGAAAGAGAAGGCGTGATCGTACTCACAACGACAGTCCCGACGACTCGTACTGAGTCACGAACGACGACGCCGAGCTAATGAGTTAAGGAGCAAACTGCAACGTCGCCGAACATGTATATGCGCCTCAATTGTGGGGCTTTTCCATGAGGCGTGGCAGGCGCATATATAGAGTACAGGATGCGCTGCATGAGTACAGCGTACCGTCCAGCGGCGGAAGAATCGCGGTTGTCTGAGATGTAGCACATCGAGTTAGAATGCTCCCATCAATGTTGAAACGTTGTCCATTCGACGGGTGGGCCGCTCGTACTTGTTAAGAGGGTTAACCTAGGAGCAAGTGGATAGTATTAGGTGAGGGAAAAACAACCACCCGAAACCTGAAAATCGATCAGAAAAAGACTGAGCATGTAGGACTTAGTAAACGCACGACCATTGGTTGACCTCCTTCCTCCGTTGTCCATCCAACTGCCACTCTCGCTGTGGCACCTCACATTTCTCCTTTGCGAACTCGTACGCTTGGCCAAAATAGAACAGGTTGAGGATCGTCGAAAATAAATTAGCGGAGAAATGCCTGGGGGATGGTTAGAAAAGCAGGGAAGTAGAAAAGCAAACACGCACAAAAATCGTATGTATAGTTATATAACAATTTGAGGCGACTCGGAGAATTCAACTTGATGACATGGTGCAATAGTCAAAAGCCAACTGGGACCTTGAACGACGGAGCTCGAGAAAAAGAGAGTACATGCAGATTACATAAATACAGCAACATGCGGCTGTGCAATGGGGCATAACATGGATAACATGCCAGATCCAACTTCATCCTTCCGGTTCTCTTCCTTGACGTTCATCTCAGTATGGCGACCGATACACCCTCGCTACGTAGAGCAATCCTACGAAGTAAGCATGCGACAGTTACAATGACGTTGTTTTCCACTGATGGTTATCTAGATATCGAAGTTGAACTCAAAACTCAAGATGGGGAAAGGGAAATGCGATCGCACTACTTTGTGCAGCTTTATGTGGCCAACAAGGAGGTTGTGAAAAAGACAAGAAAGCCTCGCTCGACCTTGCTCAAATGGGAATGGCATGCCGACAATGAGATGTGGGTCCCGGTCTTGTGAATAACCTCTTGGTTGATATCAACCTTTGAAATCAGCTCGTTCAAGCCGTTGTCGATGATTAAGGTTGTCGTCTCCCGCGGATTCAAGGCTGGGAGCAAGCTAACCGACCATATTGTGGGTCAATATGAGGGGAAAGTCGAAGACCTGCTCGATAATAGTGAGTACAATGTTTGCTATATGCATGTATTCACGTTGAAGAAAGTTTGATTAGATGCCAGTTTTACTCTTACGGATAGTGAGGGTAGACCCGTTCGCGCCGATATGAAGATAGCGCTGTCCATACAAGATAACGATTATCTGGCAATTGGTGGGCCGAGTGTTCAGCAGGCGAATGCGGGGAGTGTTGTGTACGAAGGACTGAAGACAGTTGTGCAGGGACTTTACGACTGTTCTGACATGTTCCTCCCTTTAAAGACTGCTGCTGGAGGAATTTTGACCTTTATCAAGCTTGTCGAGGTATGTGTTTTGATCTATAACACCAATGGTTCATGAATTATTCATACGTGTATTCTTGTGGATCAGACCGTGTTGGGGAATAAGAAGGAACTCGAAGACCTCAATGCAAAGCTAATGGCGATCATCTCGATTGTTGAGAAGTATAAAGAAAAAAGCGGCTTAGATGCGATAAATCATCGGATAGAAAAATTCTGCGAGTGCGTCATTTCTTCGCATTTTTTGATCATATCTCACATTCTCCCATGCTTTCCAGGGCCATCATCCTCCAAATGAAGACAGTTGGAGAGCTGCAGAAGCAGTCACAACCGGCCTCTGCTGCTCTGGCTAAGAGGAATTCTGATACAATACAGAAGGCCTTGCGGAGCATTCTCAGTTTGTGTGACGTCTTTCAGGTTAGTTTCTCGAGTTATTGACAAAAGCTCCATATGTATATTGATCACTTCTTAAAGATGGACACCCAGCTGAACACTGACGTATCAGTAGGTAAAGTCCTAGAGGTACTATACTCTCACTATTCCAAGAAACGTGGATGACGCTGATAGAACATACCTGTAGCACCTGAACTCTGGTGAGATGAACTGTCCGATCCGCGCTGGACGTCTTGGGGCTTACAATACCATAGGTATCATTGACAAACTCAATCATGAAATGACATCCTATAAAACTCGCAAGTCGTCTTACGGTGACCCCACCGGCTGCATGGAAGGGACCCGCGTTAAGGTCCTTGAAGATTTGGATGTTTGGGCTTCCGATGCCGATAGCACCAAGGTATACTGGATGGTAGGTATGGCTGGAACTGGGAAATCAACCATCGCGCACACGTTTTGTGAGATTCTTGAGGACAAAAACATGCTTGGCGGCAGCTTCTTTGCTTCGCGAGCATCCGAGAAGACCAGTAATGCACGCCTCATCATTCCTGTTATTGCATACTCGCTTGCCAGAGCATCGCCTTCAATTGCATCCAAGGTTGTCCAGGCCATCAAGGAGGACCCTTATTTGGCAGAATCAACATATGGTAACATGAATGAGCAGTTCAAGCAGCTCGTTTACAGCCCTATTCAAAAGACCGCGGGCACGGTGGGCAAGCTATACAAAGTTATTGTTATTGATGCCATTGACGAATGTGTCGACCCTCGAGTTGTCTCTGCGTTCATTAAACTTGTTCTTGGGTCGGCATCAAAAATTCCTTTGAAGGTGTTCATTTCCAGTCGTAACGAATCTCCAATTAGCGACGCCTTCAACTCTGGGGGTAACAAAGCAGAGGCTTTCTATCTCCACAATATCGAGGAGAATGTGGTCCAGGAAGATATCCGCAAGTATCTCCGGATGTCCTTGGCCAACATCAGGAACGACGACAGTCGTCGTACTGCAGAAGAATGGCCATTGCAACGTGAGCTAGACGGCCTCACCGCGCGTTCCGGTACACTCTTTATTTACGCAGCGACTGCTGTTCGTTACATTGCTAGTGGTGGCAAGCTCTACAAGTCTCGTCTTTCCGAAATGGCTAAACAAGGCCTAGAATCGGTGACCGATTTCAAAACTGACATCGACACTCTCTACATACGTATTTTGGAAATGGCCTGTAAGGAGAAGCCATCACATGAAGTGACTCCCATGAGGGACCTCGTGTTGATCATCATATTCCTTCAAAATCCATTGCCGATAGAAGCCATTGCATCCCTATCTAGTGTTTTGAAGTCCGGTCCAGTCCGGTTTTTTCGCGTTTTTGGCAAGGACCGGGACCGCAACCGGTCCTAGAAATTCCCAAATGGTCAAAAAACCGGACTGGACCGATTAGGACCGGTCCTCGTCGGTTTTTTGCGGTCCTGGACCGGTCCTGGTCTTAACCGGTTGCCGACCGGTCTCAACCGGTTTTTCGACACATTATCGTCATTATTTAGCATAGTTGTATCAATATAATTTGTAGAGTTCATATATACCTTTAAAACGAGTCCAAGAACGTTAAATTCCGTTGAGAATTGGTGATTCTACGGAAATATTCTCCATTTCCTACACTTTTGGGAGTTTCAAAATGGTTTTTTTTATTTCTCAGCGAGAACTTTGTCTAAAATTATGATACATAGTGCGTTTTAAAGGGAAAAATAAGGACTACTAAACTACCGGTTCGGACCGGTCCTAGGACCGAAAACCGGTCTTCAAAGACCGGTCTTTTTCAGGTTTTTCATTCTCAAATATCCAAAGACCGGACTGCTGGTCCGGTCTTTTGCGGTCCTGGTCCGGTTTGGTTGCGGTCTTTTTCCAGTCCTGCAACCGGACTTCAAAACACTATCCCTATCCGAAATTCAAGGGGAGGATGTGGGCATGTATTTGTCGCCACTCACCTCTGTTATCCACATTCCTGAACAACCAGGGGCTGTGGTCACTCCATTCCATGCCTCATTTCCTGATTTCATAACCAGTCCTGCCCGTTGTTCTCCTGACCGTTTTACTTCTGAGCACTCCTCATTCCAGGTTTTGGATGCTTCAGAGGGTCATAAAGTTCTAGCTTTCAAATGTTTGGAGCTGATGAATCGGTTGCTGATGTACAACATATGCAAAATCCCAAAAGAATTAACAATTTCGCACAGAGAAAGGACCAATTCACCAGAAAACGCCAGAAAAATCCCTAAAGCACTCAAGTACTCATGTGTCTATTGGGCTGCTCATTTAGCACAGGTCAAAGTATTTGACCCTGTACTTGTCAACACTCTTCATGTGTTCCTGCATGAGCACCTTTTGCACTGGATAGAGTGTCTTAGCATGCTGGGAGAATTACAGACAGGACTGAAATCCCTCAGCAGCATTGCCACCGTTTTATCAGTAAGTCCTAGTCATGGGTCAAAATGAAGACTTTTATGATCATCAGTCTAATAGATTTTTGATTGACAGAGCCATGGACACCATGACCTTTGGTTGTTTGTTGATGATGCCCGCCGATGTATACAAATGAATTTTGAAGCTATCCAAAAACACAACATGGAGATCTACCAGTCTGCACTTGTTTGGATTCCAAAGAAATCATTGGTACGAAAGACATTCCTGGCAGATGTCAGCAGAGTACCAAGAGTGACTCTTGGATTATCTGACTTATGGGGCCCTGCAGAGTTCATTCTGCAACATGGGTCACTGGCAGAAGTGAGGTCTGTTGCATTCTCGCAGGATGGCAGCCGAGTCGTCTCTGGATCACATGACAAAACGGTCCGGATTTGGAATGTGACAACAGGCGAGGTGGAGGCTGAGCTGAAGGGCCACATGAATCCGGTGATGTCTGTCGCATTCTCGCAGGATGGCAGCCGAGTCGTCTCTGGATCATACGACAAAACGATCCGAATTTGGAATGTGACGACAGGCAAGGTGGAGGCTGAGCTGAAGGGCCACACAAATTGGGTGACGTCTGTTGCATTCTCGCAGGATGGCAGCCGAGTTGTCTCTGGATCATGCGACAAAACGATCCGAATTTGGAATGTGACGATGGGCAAGGTGGAGGCTGAGCTGAAGGGCCACATGAATCCGGTGATTTCTGTCGCATTCTCGCAGGATGGCAGCCGAGTCGTTTCTGGATCAAATGACAAAACGGTCCGAATTTGGAATGTGACAACGGGCAAGGTGGAGGCTGAGCTGAAGGGCCACACAAATTCAGTGACGTCTGTCGCATTCTCGCAGGATGGCAGCCGAGTCGTCTCTGGATCATACGACAAAACGGTCCGAATTTGGAATGTGACAACGGGCGAGGTGGAGGCTGAGCTGAAGGGCCACACGAATTGGGTGACGTCTGTCGCATTCTCGCAGGATGGCAGCCAAGTCGTCTCTGGATCATACGACGAAACAGTCCGAATTTGGAATGTGACAACAGGCAATTCTCAATCAATGACAACTTCAAACATTACACTTCCTGATGGCAGCAGGGTGGACAGAATTTCCACTGGGGAATTCCGCATTTTCTACCCCTCACAGCAACCTATGCCCAGTACAAATTCTGCTGTCCAGTTATCAGGTGATCATCAATGGATAATGGCTGACCTATGCGACTGCTGGATCCCCACTCAATACAGCGACTTTTACTGTTCCTCAATTTGGGGCAGCAGGATATGTTTGGGGTACCAATTTGGTGATGTAGTTATTGTCGATTTAAACATTGCACTATGAATTGTAGCAATACATGTTCTGAAACAATGCCTACCTTGTTTTGTGACAAATAGAAATTGCCATGGGCCCATGCAGTACCGAGCACAGCTGTGTACTACTTACTGAGCTCCTGTGATTATGTCTGGAAAACATATCAGTGATAGTGAATCGTGATGTGCTGGCCTGGCTTGGCCTGAAAGCCTCAGCGGCTAGATACGTCTCATTACCATTTGTCGAGAACTCGCGAACTCAGTCCGAAACTTCGAAGGCACATACAGTATATTCAATGAGTTCCGGAATTCGAGATTCCGACCCGCCACGCCACGCCCGGACAGCGGCAGCGGCTGACAAAGTTGTGACGCCCGCGCCAAGTCACCTCTCGTGATGATGAACGGCTACCACATCGATCACGAGACACAGCTAGTCAGCGACCACCGTGTCTCCCAACTCCACTGGGCAAGACAAGGGGGTGTCAGTAAAAAAATACATGACATTGGGTTGGTTAGTTAGTCCAGGCCAAGTGGCCTTAAAAAAAAAAGTTTTGAGGCACTATTTTCAGGCAAAAATGCTAATTGTTCATTTGATTCAAGGGGGTGTCTGAAAAAAAATATGTGATATCACGCTGGGTAGGTAGGGGTCCACCCACCCAGCTTAAAATTTTTTTGCACTTTGGCTGGAAGTGGCCGGAATTGGTGGCCAGAGTACTGATTAAAATAGAAATAGCCATTGTGTAGCTGGAGGGCCATTTGAGGGCCATTATTCACAGCCCAAATGTATCTTTTTATAAAAGCGACTAATGTGTGGAGCACAGGTAGGGCTGCACACCATCCATATTACGGGTACTGCTGTCAATTTGACGGCCGTAAATGCTGCTTTTGAAATCAAAATGGTATGGGTGACCCAAAAAACGGCAGCTGCCATTCAATGGGTCACGACGGGTGTTCCCCAGGCCTTGACAGTACAGGTTTTACCTGTAAAGAATCGTACGTATACCCCGTATATTTACGGTAAGGTGTGCAGCCCTATAAGCAGGCAGGAGAGGACTTAGGCGGTGAAATATATGATTATGTAACATTCCATATATAGTAATTTATCACGTGATAGGTAGGTAGGCCTTCACCTTTGCCCTTAAAAAAAATTCGACGTGATATCCTTAATTTTTTTTTCGGACACCCCCTTGATTTGATTTACAATACCCCTACTTACCAGCCTTCAAAGAAGGCCTTAAAATACAATTTTAAACCAGGACTGAGGGAGCTATAGCCAATTTTGCCAAATTTATCAAAGTTGACTGTATCTCCTTCATTTCTGGGCTGTTTTTGGGCTTGTAAATGATGAATTAGTGGCTTGAGTTCCTCATTGCTGGCCATATTAAGCATAAAATATTTTTTCCTTCTTATATACAGCTTTATCTATTTATAAATTTTTTTACAAAGCCCCAAAGATCATGGGCAACAGTCTACAAAATCATTTAGGACCTGCCAGGCAAACGGTGATAGAAATATTTCCCTATGTGATTATATAATAAATACCATATATAGATATATATTCCCACAGTGGTTAGTTAGTCCAGCCTCTTGGTCCTCAAAAAAAAATCTGACCCTATATCCGATTTTTTTTTACTGACACCCCCTTGGGGCAAGAAGTATGTACGGGGTCCATCAGGTACGCCATTGCTACATGGTACCACAAATGCTAACCTTCCCACTCAAACAGAAATTGCTGGTGGTGCTTTAACCCAAGCCGAAGTTGTGTGTCGCGACGCAATGGTACCAGGATTGCGCTATCAGGACTGCTCGTCAGGTGTGTTGCATTCTCTCAATGTATCATTAATACTGCTATCTGATTGATATAAGATAGTGCACAAAGCCTCATCCTGCAGCCTCCAACGAGTCACGACAACTGGCGGCACCGAGCATCGCTGTGCAACAGAGATCCTCCCTGCCTGCATACAAGTCCTCCACCTCAACTACCAAGCCACTACCGCTCCATTCCCACCGCCATTCCCCCGTCCTGTGGGCCAGCAACCATCGATCATCATAAGCAGCATTCGCTCTTACTAAGTACCTGAACCTTTTCGTTATCTAGGACTCCACCGTCAACCACAGCCTGTCCCCAGCTGCGAAATGCTCTCAAGAGTTTGCGGCATACCTACTATGGTTACTTCTGCGCGCCAATAACAGCCCTCGCATTCCCGCCCAACACGCTACCTCGGCCCCTTCACCTCCTCTCTGCATGTGTGGTTAGCGACCGCTGTCTCCTCGCCGTAGGCGTTATTCCCTATCTGGCTGGACACCGTCTATCCATATGTAGCCCTCCTTTCCGTGTTCAGTAAACGATCGGTAGTCGTTGTATTTACTGACAATTTATTTACATTAATTCTGGATTAATACCATGCACTTCCACCTATGTATGATAAGGCATCCACAACTTAGAAGAACGGTGTGCAACGATCAACAATAGGTGCTTCTTGGTGGTGTCGCTGGTGTGACTGATCGATTAGGCAAGGCTTGGTTCGGAGTGTCCGAACATGGTTCGGTGGGTCGGAATCTCGAATACCGGAACGTCCTCCATATATTCGAGGAGGTGTCTGATGTCCGATGTCAGACGAGTTCGGACTCGGAGTCGGCTGCAGGGAGGAAGCTGGAGTTTTTGATTAGGAAATAAATGAGCAAGTGTACTCGTATTCGTACTCACAGTGACGGCATCGAGGGACCGAACTGCATCACGACTGACGACGTTGAGCTCGAGTTGTCAAACAAACGCCTCGGTTGCGGGGCCATCCCACGAGACGTAGTATGCGAAAATAAACGTCGTATAGCATACAAGCGAAAATTGACGAGGAGAAGGTCAATCCGCGGTCGTTCATCAACAGAGAGATATAGCACATTGAGTCCCAGCTCTCGAACCGTTGGCGATTGAATGGGGGCACAAGCAGCGGCTTTCGCATACGAAGATCGAAGATCGACCCGTAGGGATGCCAGCTGGTAGGTTCGCTGATACTAAAACCAAATATGAGGCTAGTAGAGAGGAGACAGCAAAGCTTCCTCTCGAAACCTGAAAATCAGTCAGAAGAACACTGAGTATGAGGAACTTGGTATATGCACCATCGTGGCCGACGGTGTTAGTCCTCCGTCCTCCATCTAAGTGCCGCTCTTGCTATCTCACATCGCAATTCTTCTTTGCAAACTCAGTACGCTTGGTTAAAGTCGAACAGGTTGGAGATCGTCGAAAACAAACTAGTGGAGAAATTCTTGGAGGAGGGTTAGAAAATGCATCGAGGTAGAGAAGCAAACACACACGAAAATAGGGGAAATCGTTCGTACTTGGGTAAGGCTGTCTAGGGACTTGAGGCAACAGTGCGAAGTGATGACGTGGTGCAATAGTCGGAAGCACAACTGGCATCGAATCGCGAAACTCGAGAAAGAAGGGTGGAGGAATGTCAAGCCTAATGCTTGAACAATCAAGGGCGATGGATCGAGGAAAACCGAGGACTACTGGAAGTTGACTGGAAGTCGAACTCAAAGGTAAAATAACCCCATGATACTGGCGTCGAGTCGTGGATAGGAGAGGAGGGCTACACGAAGTTTGATATGGGGACCACCAAGACCGACGGCATTGACGTGGATCGTCCAGACGTTGGCCGGTCAATGCAGCGCTTTGTTTTTGTCAAGTTCGGGTAATATCATATGAAACATAGACAATTACGTCGGCCGGTCTTCGCGCCTCGTCACGCCCTCTCCTCCTAACTTCGCAAGCAGAGACTGAGAGAGTATCAAGCGCCGAGAAAGCCAAATCATAATGAAGGACGGGCCAATGATTTCCGAGCAGCCCAAAACGGGTACGAAGGCATGTGATTTGGGTCCGGGTAATGTGATACCCAGCTTATAAGACCTTACGAGGGTCCGGGTTCATTCTTTCACATTGACCACCACCTTTTATCCCGCCATGTCTACCCAAACCTCATCGCAAAGGGCTGCTATCCTCCAAAAGAACGACAACGACGTCGTTATTGTCACCGCAGTGCGCTCTGCCATCACAAAGGTGCGTTTTTGGTGAAATATTTGGGACTTACTAATGCTTTTTATAGGGGAAGAAGGGCGGATTCAAAGACACCAAGCCCGAGCTCATCCTCTCGCATGTCCTGCGCGCGGCCTATTCAAAGGCTAACCTGGACCCTAAGCTCATCGAGGATATCTCAGTCGGCAACGTTCTGCCACCAGGCGGAGGAGCATCCGCTGCCCGCATGGCTGCTCTACATGCCGGTATCCCAGTCGAAACTTCCATAAACACCGTGAACCGACAATGCTCGTCCGGTCTCACCGCCATCAACCAAATCGCAAACCAGATTCTCGCAGGACAGATCGACATCGGTATTGGTACGTAGTCGTGCGCCTGCCCCGGTCCATTTTTTGTCACTCACTTACCTTGGTCCCAGGCGCCGGAGTGGAGTCAATGACACACGGCTACGGCGCGCGTGCCGCTCCAGAGGTCTCCGACGAGGTGCTCGAGAACCAGGACGCGGAGGACTGCCTGCTGCCCATGGGCATCACCTCGGAGAACGTGGCGAAGGACTACGGCATCACGCGCAAGGTGCAGGACGAGTTCGCGGCGAGGTCGTTCCAGAAGGCGGCTGCGGCGAACAAGGCGGGCAAGTTCAAGGCTGAGATCGTGCCTATCACGGCGAAGTGGGTCGACCCGAAGACGGAGAAGGAGACGGAGGTGGTTGTGGACCAGGATGATGGGATAAGGGATGGGGTTACTGCTGAGAGCTTGAGCAAGCTTAAGCCGGCGTTCTCGAAAGACGGCTCGACTCATGCTGGTATGTTCTCAGATATACCTAGTTTGCTCAATTTCTAACTATCGTATTACAGGAAACGCATCCCAAGTCTCAGACGGAGCCGCCGCCGTCCTCCTCGCACGCCGCTCCGTCGCCAAACGCCTCGGGCTCCCCATCATCGGCAAATTCGTCACCGCAGCAACCGTCGGCGTGCCTCCCCGCATCATGGGAGTCGGACCCGCCTACGCCATCCCGCGCGTGCTCGAGCTGACCCACCTCTCGCTCGCCGACATCGACTTCTTCGAGATCAACGAGGCGTTCGCGAGCCAGGCGGTGTTCAGCGTGCAACACCTCGGGATCCCTTTCGAAAAAGTCAACTTGAATGGAGGTGCGATCGCTATTGGCCACCCGCTGGGCTGCACGGGTGCGAGGCAGGTCGCGACTGGGCTGAGTATTGCGAAGCAGACGGGCGGGAAGGTGTTTGTGACGAGCATGTGTATCGGGTCGGGGATGGGGATGGCGGCTGTGTTTGTTAGCGAGCAGTAGTGGGTTTTTTGTTGCTCTGCAGAGATAATTATGTATGAAGCTTAAAAGTATGGAATTATTTTGATTATGTGCCTAAAGACGCAAAAGTGTACTCAGTCTGGCAGAGCTTTACTTGTTTTTGATCTGGTTCACTGAAGAACTTAACCGGAACCACCGACCCGCTTTGGTGCCTGGGATTTTATATGGTTTTTCGTGTTGATCCAAAACCAATTTCTCCAGGTAATCGACCTCATCATCGTAGGTTTTCATGGTTCGCACATCAAACTTTGTGTAGCCTAGCCTTCGGCTCGTAGGTCAGCGTCGACCTCTTGGAGGTCATAGCCAAGCATAGACTCGCAGTCGGACACCCGTACCTTTGTTTGATTTTCGTGCGTGTTTGCTTCTTATCCAGCAGATTTTTCTTATAATCATCCCTCAGGATTGTCTGCACCAGTTCATTTTCGACGATCCTCAACCTGTTTGCCGATAGTCAAGCGTATTGAGTCTGAGGTGGGACAGGAGAATGCAGGGCTATCGTCGACCACGATGGTGCGCATACTAAGCTCCTCATACGTGTTTTTCTGATTGATTTGAAGTTTTCTAGACAATTCCTTGCCCTTGCCTGTCTATTGGCTTCATACAATATTAGCTTCACTGTCATCGGATGGGACCCCCGATAGTACAGACGACCAGGCATTCCAGGGGCTCGATCTTCGACCTTTGTGTGCGACAGCTGCTTCTCGTACACCATTCAACCGCCAAAGTTGGTTCAAGAGCTGGAAACGCGACGTGCTGTGTCTCTGAGATTACGAACGACCGCGGATTGACCGTTTCCTCGTCAATGTCCGCATATATGCTATGCTATATGCGCCTATATTTGCGTACTACGTTTCGTGGAATGTTCCTGCAATTGGGGCGTTTGGTTAGCGACTTGACCTCAACGTCCTCATTCGTGATGCAGCCTGGCTCCTCGACACCGTCATCGTGAGTACGAGTACGAACACGAGTACACTTCTGTATCATTTTCTAATTGAAACCTCACAGCTTCGTCCGCGACAGAGTGCGAACTCAGACACCAACTCGAATGTATGCGCCTTTAAAGTTTCGCACCGACATCTCCTTACTTCTACTACACGAAAAACCTTCCTCCGTTTTTCTACGTGTACCGCGATGGCACCATACCCTCCAGCTCGCTCGTAACCCGAATACGATGACGTCCATCCCTTTCCCTCCTCTCCACCCACGTTCACATTTCCCGCTACAAAACCTCCGTCCTTTGCTTCGCGCTGCTGCTGCACGACGATGAGTTCCTCTTCGTGTTCTCCACCGCTGCTCGCACCGTCTTCAACTCGAACGTTTCCCAGCTACTTCGCAATGCGTTCGCTCGGGCATTGGGTTCACTACTTCGCAGACCTTCGAATACTCAAGTACAGTGTTCATGCAGGTGCGAGTAGGAGGGAGGTTGCCGGAACCCCGGGCCGCGACTGTGCCTGGATTTCGAAGTTCTCGAAACCAATCATAATTTCCTCCTCGCCTTTCGTCAGCGTAACCTACCTCGTCACAGCCGGGGTTGGTGGTTTGCACATCGAACTTGGTGCGGCCGCCGTCTCCAAGGTCTGCGACATCATCTTGGGGGTCAACTTACATTCACCTCCCCAGCCCTTATCAATTCCCTCGACCTTTTCCTGCCGTCCATCCGTCAGCGTAATCCTCCTCGTTGTCATAGGCCATGGTGGTTTACATGTTGAACTTCGTGTAGCCATTTTCTCCTGGCTTAACGTCAAGTTCTTGTGGTTTATCTTACATCCGACTCTCCGGTTCTTTTCGTCATCCTCCACCTGCATCCCTCCAACGTTTTTTTGCTCGATGACGTTGGTGTTGGTGATTTAAACATAGATACCGATATTCTCTGCTTCTTCCTCTTCAAGTTTTGAGGTCTCGTCGCCAATTTCGGCTTTATATCTATGCATATGCGCACGCGTCATCACTCAACATCGCCTCAAGTCTCGTCGAAGTTCGGATATTTCGTTTCCCTCTTCCTCTGTATTCTACGGTGCTCCGCATACACCTGCTACGTTCCTTGGAAGGAAAGGCTCGTCGATCGAGGGCATGTTCAGTGGCTTTGGAGCCCGCAGTCTAGGAATAGCCTTCCTACTTACCAACTGTCGAATTTCTCCAACCCATGCAGGCCAATGCCGCCCACGATGGTCAGTTCTTTTTCTGGCACGATGAGGAATGCGGGGTGGAAGGCAGAGGTGGATCTGGGTGGCCACTGCTGCGGGTACGGGACACCAAACAAGAAGACGTGGATGTGAGGTTGGAGTTTACATCCACAAGCGAAGCCGAGTATTAACCGAGGTCAAGGCTGGGCTAACCAGAACTGCTGGCTCGCGGTGATTTTGAAACCGATTTCCTGCCTGGCATTTGGCGGGACATGTCTGTTGGCGCGAGTTTCGGGCCTGGGCTAGGGTGAACAGGGTCGAACTTCATTGTCGCTGGTGTCCTATAACCCTTGTGCTCGTTCTTTTATCTGGATCAAAAGGCGAAGGACGTGGAGGATGCTGAACGAGAGACTGAGCAAGAAAGAGATGGTCGGGCAACATGTCAGGTTGAGGAAGGAATGTAGTTGGTGCTCATCAGGCTCAACATCGTCAACGTTATTGTGAGCACGATAATACCTGCTTAAACGTCTCCTGACCAAAATTTCCAGCTTCGTCTCAAGATTGGGTGTGAACTCGTCCGAGATAGGACGTCAGACAACTGCTCGAATATATGCGTCTTCTAGGATTTCCCGCGCCGAAATCTGCTGACATTCTATTGCTTTTACCACATTGGATTATTTCCCGTGCAACACGACGGTACCACCACCACCTGCAAATGTTAGCTAACCAGGCATCACATCGTCCAGCTCGCTTGTATCACGACATCAATCCCTTCCTCCCCACCCAATTTCACTTTGCAAACTACGAAACTCCAGTTCTTCGCACCGCTGCAGTTCCTCGTCGTTTTCTTCACCGCTGTGTGCATCGTCATCGACGTCTTCCCGTTCGAAGTGCATTCCGGCACTGGGTTCATCACTTAGCAGGCCTTCGAAGACCCAACTACAGCTGGGAGTGGTCAGCTTTTGATGCATGTTAGTGATTTTTCAGATCAGTGGGTGTTACGAAGCTTGAGTTGACGGAAGGAGGAAGAGGAAGACAGGTGCAGATGTTAACCGGAACCCCAGACCGCGACCGTGCCTGGATTTCAACATTCTTTAAAACTATCGTGATTTCCTGTTCGCCTTTCGTCAGAGCAACCCACCTTGCCATCGTCCGCAGTAATTCAAGCACAGGACTTACTTCGTGTTTTCTTCGTTTCTCAGCTCAACGTCGTCGTCTTTTGTGTGATCGGTAATCCTACCTTCGACTTCTCGGTCGTCGTTCCACCTCAACCTATCCTCCATTTTTAGGGTAATCCACCTCGCCATCGTCAGCCTTGGTGGTTTGCATATCGAACTTAAGGAAGTCTTTGTCTTCTGGCTCAACGTCAACATCTAGCGGTCATCTTACGTTCGACTCTTCGAACCATGTCATCAGTCGGGTATTCGTAGGCTACAACTCCATGTTCGCTGATCAAAGGATGTATATTAACAAGTATTACAGACTACAATTCACGGTAAATATCAGAAGGAAAAGGCTTGACTGGGGACGAGTTTTGCCGTGCGAAGCATCGGCCTTCAGCTCAATAATTTTCTGGTTATGGAAATGTAAGACGAGAGTGGTGAGACATGAAAACTAGGATGGTCAAAGCAGGTGGACGGATGATATTGCTTAGTGGGTTCAAGTTGATTCGTATTTTGTACCTTGCTCTTTCGCCAGGCAAGTACTATGCGAACTTGTCTGAATCCCTCATGACCTGGTCGTCCAGTTAGGTTTTTTTGCAGCAGCAGAATTGACGGCAAATATGCTCACTGCCGGTTCGATATTTGATAGTCTATATGCAATGAGAGAGGTCTAGCCTTAGAATATATTCCGGTTTGATCTTACCGTCCATACCAGACAAGAATTACTGACAAAATCTTAATTTCAAAAGAAAACCAGAAAATTTTCCATGCTCTTGGTTGTGTTTGCAGGGGCCATTTGGACACTTATCCGAGTCGGCGCTGTCACTCGGCGTCATCCTACTGTAAATCCTCTCGTCCCTTAAACCACGAATACATCGTCGAAAGACTTCGCGGCATGAATGTCGGATTCAAAACCAACACCCAAGTAAAAAAAAAACGAATAACTTGCATGTCGGCTCCTACGTTTTTTGATCTTTCGAAGATCCAGTGGAGCCCGTGAAGTGCTTCGACTTGCTAACAGACAGGCGCGTCATCCATAATAATGCACCTCGACGGGCTTGATCCGACCCAGAGCATCAATCTGTCCACCAGAAAAAAAAGAAACACAAAAAAACGTCAGTCTTCCAAAAGGAAACAAAAAAGAAACGGCAAGAAAAAAGAAACACCCACCTCAACCCCAACGATCCGCTCCTCATCCATCAACAGCGCATCAAATTTGTAGTACCGCTGGCTCGTACACGCGACGAACGGCAGCATGCTCACGACGGGCTCTGCGAACGCCGCGGCCGGCTCAAGACCTTCGGAATAGGTGATGTACAGGAGGCGGAAGAATGGGAGCGGCGCGGAGCGGGAGGGCCAGGACAAGGGCGAGGCGGTAGCGGTCATCAAAAGCTCATTACTGTCCTCGTCCTCCTCGTCGGACTCAGGAAGGGCCTCCGGATCAGGCCTCAACTCCATCTCCATTTCAATCTCTCTGAGTCTCATCCCAGACGCAGCGTCCATGGGCTTATCCACCTCGCTCGCCCGTTCCTCCCTCATCCTCGCTCGCTCCGCCTCCCGCCGCCTCAACACCTCCAACAACCTATCCCTCTCCTTCTCCAACCACACTATCCTCCTATCCTTCCTCTTGCTCTTCCTCGCCGCGCGGCCCATCTCCTTCCCCACCCTCGCTCCGAGGGCGCGTATGCTCTCCGCCGAGAAGTCGAGCACGCAGTACGGGTACCCGTTCGGGCGAGCGGGGGAGGGCGCGGAGGTGAGCACGAGGCGCTGGCCGGCGGAGGTGGTTATGCAGCGCGGGGGGGCGGCGTTGGTGTTGAACCACCGTGTGAGGCGGGGGCCCCAGGCGGTGTAGGGTACAGTCGGGGCGGTGATGCTGTCACTCTGGGACGGGGAGGGCGAGGGCGCTAAGCGCTGTACAAGCTCCACCAGCGCGCTGCGGTGCACGACGAACGTGAAGGTGTGTTCGAACGGGACGACGTTACCCTGCACCGGCGGCCCGCCGACTACGCGGAGGGAGAAGATACACAGCGCGGTTTCAGCACGGGGGCGGAATGGGCGGGTGGGGGTAATTTTCGAATTGGTGTTTGTGTTCGAGATTGAATGGCCATTATCCAGGCGGACGCAGTCCTCGCCTACGGGATTGGGCTCCGCCCTGCACGATACACCGCCCAACGCGCGTCCCTCCGCGAGCGGCGGCAGCCCGAACGAGACAATCGGCTCGGACGCGCTCCGCTCAAAGGTGGGGTCCTGCGGGATGCGGAGCACGTCTAGCGCGTTGGTGCGCATGTTCGGCAGGGCGATGAGCTGCGGGTTGAGGAATACGAGGTCGGCGTAGGTGCGTGCGGGGACGGTGAAGCCCTATTGTACGTAGCACGATCAGTTGTTAAGTAAAAGACAACATAAAAAAGTCAGAAAGGGTGCGGGTGGAAGAGGAACGCACCAATTTAAGCAACCCCGTCTTCCACTCCCAGATGTACACCCTATCGTCCGGCGGTGCTAATGCCAGCTGGGCATCGGCGTCGGGGAAGCACAGAACGAGCACGAGGTGGTCCCCCACAATCTCGATCCTGCTAGCCAGCTGCTCCCACTCGGCGGGGGCGGTGCACACACGTCTGACGAACGTCGTGCCTGGGGCAAGGAGAGGGTGGGGAAGGCCGGTCGAGAATTGGAGGAGCAGGATGTTGATGTCGGTCTGGGGAGGCAGGGAAGCAGACGTGTTTGGGCGATGAGTTCTAGAATTGCAACGGGGTCAAATTTACCATGGGGAGGATAAGTAAGAAGGATACCTACACAGTGACGATGCTGATGAGGTCGTGTTCGTAGATACACAGTCCCGTATTTACAATGCGCCGCTCGCGTCCGTCCGAGTCTGGATGGTGGCGCAGCGCCTCAAGGTCGATCGTGTTCCATCTGGGCTGCTTTTCGTCGTCGAGAAGTTTGTCCTTCCCGGGGAGCTTCGTCCAGTGCAGCGCTGTGTGTTCCGCATCTCCGTGGAGGTAGACGCCCCCTGTAAGGTTGTATATCACGCTCGGAATGTGCGCGAGTTTGAGCTCTTTGATCCTCTTCGTGTCCACCGTGACAGGGCCGACGGTAGTTTCTCCTCCTCCTCCTCCTTTTGCAACTGCGAGCCTAGGATCCTGATCGAGGTCCAGAAGTGCCCAGCGGCGGCTAGCTTCTTCTAAGCACTGTATCTTCTCAGAGATGGGCATCGGTGAGGCGGGGTTATCGTCCTGCTGCGTGGCGTGAAGCGCCGCATGATAGATGAGGGAGAGAGATGTGTGGATGAGTGTATGGAGGTGCTTGCACGTCAGTTTGCACGCGCAGAGCGCGGCGGGATATGGTGTGAGGAGGAGGAAGATCCTGGTGAGGAGTTCGGTCGGGAGAGAAAGGAAGGTCGGAATCTGGGGTTGATTCAAGGATAGGGACGTTATTGCGGGAACTATCACCTCAGAGATCGTTCCTTTGGAACTTGGGGTGGTCATGATCGAAGACCTTGATAAAGAAGATTAGGCGCGGGTTGTCGATAACGGAGCGCATGGTGAATGTCATCGATGACGGAGTTTGTGGTTTGGTTGACAAGTCTTCGGTCCGATCAGATCCAGCAACCAAACACATTTGTTTTTTTTCCTCCTCCCCCACGTTCTTCAGTCTCCTCCTCCCACCATAGCCTATCCGCCCCCCTGTCTGCGAACATCTTCTGCGACGTTCTCCTTGAGACCGTTCCGCCCCATGCCTCACCGAACCCAAGACGTCATGTCGTTGTGCACCCTCTCGCAGCACAATTCGCACAGCATCAACGACATGCCTCTTCGCATTTGACACCGGTGTCGTGTGGGCTAAAGAGGCAGAGGAGCTGTGAGAAATAATGAATGTGAGGGATCATTTGTTTTGGTTGTTCAAATTTGTGCTTACCTCGTATCTAGCACCCATCCACCATCCTGCGAGCAAATATTGTCAAGTGAATTTGACGATGAATGAATCTGCAAAAGAACGTGAGTACCCGTTCAAACCGTCAACAGATGCTTACTCACCTTGTCTTTGCCCTGCAGCACCTGCCAGTACATCCACCCCCTTCGTGTGTTAAACGTCCACACCCACATCCCCAATGCTGCGGCGTATGCCCCATGCTGCGCAAAATCAAATTAAAACACCTCGAAAGAACAAAAACGGAGGAAAGAGAACTCACAGCAGAACTTGCAGCCAGCCGGGGTCGCCATCAACACCACCACTTACCCCTGCGCCTCCCAAAACCGACTCAGAATCGTCGAAACACACCGCCGGCAGCATCACTCGCACGGACGGCGGTTTTGATGACTTCCACCAGTCGTTTTTGCCATCGTTTCATGCCCCATCGTCCCCTCGGCAGGAGTACAGAGCGCGGATACAAGGACGTGCCCAAGGAAGTAGGCTGTGAGGCCGGTGGGGTGTTAGTTACGGTTCCCGCGAAGACAATGATGACAGAGACGTACCCACACAGACACCCTCTTGACACCCTCCGTCCATCAGCTGACACGTCCCATGCTCTATCACCGTCGTCATCGTCCTCCTTCCCTCCCGCGGCGTCTTTTAAGCTGGGTTCTGGGTTCAATGGGTCGACGTGGGTGCGAATGCGAATGCGAGTGCGAGTGTGGCGAACGACATGAGCTGCAAGGGACGTCAAGACAGCGCAGGAAGTTCAGGAAAAACGAAGACATACCGAAATCGCGAATGGCGAGGCCGCTCGTCGTACAGACAGCGGTCTCGACTATTTCTAGTCGTCGCCTCTGTCGCAGTCGTTCGTTTCGCAGGGTGACGTGGGCGCGGAGAGAGGAGGAGGGAGAGCCGTGGGTGGTGCAGAAGGGGAGTGGGGGAGTGGGGGATGTCAGAACCAGCGCGCAGGTAATAAGAGGAGGGGAATATTTATCTACCTTCGGGTAGGGTGTACTCGACGCTCGTACCTCTCGTTCGACGTGCGATGTTGCTGCTCTCACCTCAAGTCGGTCTGGAACTGTGGAGAAAGAAGGGGAGGAGGAGAGGAATTGAGGGATCAGCCTCCCGCGGCACCGACGTTGAGATTGGGACGGGCTTACCTCGCTCGTTGCGTCGTCGTCGACTCGCATGCCAACCCTCCCATACATGTCGTTGTAGCCTCAGCTGCACCTGAAGAAACGAGACTGTGGGCGACGTCAAGCTTGGTAAGTTTTCATGTCGTCCAATCGTCGTAACTCGTGTACTTACCTCTTTGAATTTCAGTGTCTTATCAACACCTGGACATCTAGAACAAAATGAACGCGAGGTCAACGCGAGGTTGACGTAAAAGACGAGCGAGACGACTTACCTGGGAGCTCTGAGGCCGCAGTTTCGCATTAGAAGGCAGGATTGAGAGCTGACGAGAGGGGTTAGAGTTATCGAAAGGTATGTCGAAGTCGTTGGAGTACTCACCTTTACATTCGCTAATACCACTGTTTCGTTAACCCAGACGTGATCTTAGAGGCGGTCATCGAAGGAAAACAAACCAGCACATTGAACGAGTACCCTCACCGTGACGATACATGCAAGAATGACAAGAAATGGCCTACGAAGGTTGTTGAGAACAGGTAAGTGCTTTGTATCTTCGATAGTCAAACCTTTCGCTTACCTCTTCTACTGTTAGCCTTTCCTCATTTGGTCCTCCGAAGCTCCCGATCACTGAAACGGAGTGCGAGGTCAACGCGAAGGGGCGGCTGACGAGCGGGGCGGCTTGCCTGCATGTTCGCAGACATTTTGTCGCAGTTTCACGCTTGGAGATGGCACTAGGAAGGGAGGAGAACCGTTGGAAATAGTAAGAGGTACGTTGAAAATGTCTGACTCACCTTTTGTTCGCTAATATTCATTTCATTAACCCAGGTGCGATCTAGAAGGTGATCAGCATACGCAAACAAGGGCGCGCAAAGAACGAGCACCCACCGAATTGGCTGCGCTGGCACGAAGGCCAAAAAGAGACCTGCAAAGGTCATCGAGGACGTCAGCGCAGATCGAAGACGAAGAGAGCGAGCAAGACGCACCATGTCGCGGGTGTCGGGGAGCAAGCACTGCGCAGAGGGGAAGGGAAATGAGGCGGGAGGACAAGGAGCGGACAAGTTGAGAGGAGGAAGAGGAGGAAGAGGAGGAAGAAGAGGACGAGTGGGAGAGGAGAGGAGGAGATGGGATAAAGAACAACAGCCAAATTCACGTCGGTTTATATACCTCGTGTATTCGGTACCACGTAGGCGAGCAATCAACGAACCACGCCTAGCGGCTAGTGCTTTTTTTCAATTTGCATTCCGAGTACGGATGTGAGAGTGGACCCTGGACTTGCGATTCCGTGAGCCGAACGGGATCGGATGGGAGATCGTGTGGGCGCTATCCCTCCTCCTGGTTCCGTTCTGCGGGTTGGGTATGTTCTGTACTGTATCCTGAATGATATTCTAATGCTATTCCTAGTTGGATAGATAAATGTAACTGAAATATCTTTTGTTGAATCAATGTAATCTAATAATTCAATATGTATGTGACCCCATTCAAGTTCCCTTTGATTGCGCCTATCCTAACTTCTCAAACTCAAACTCGACGCAGGTAATCTGCCGACTTGTCGTGAGATTTACCTCACCCATCGCGTTAGACTAACCCGAAATCGCCCAAGGAAGAGCGGCGCGAATTTCAAAGATCTTCGCAATATGCATTGTATTGCTCTCGGAAGTAAGTACCCTTCGAAAAACAATTCCTTGAGCCTGCGTTAGCGCTGACAGCTCGCTTCTCAGCCTAGTACCCACCGAATTAAAGGAGCCGAGTAGCTGAAAGAAGCCGTTTTTTTGGGAGAAATACGGAGAACAGGGGACGGAGGAGAGGCTAGGATTCGGAGATCTGTTGATCTTGGATCTCCTGCCTCACCTTCGTCTCCGTAGTGCATCCTCTTGTTGCGCTCGTTAATTACATACTTTAGTTATTTATGTGCGCTAGACTACGTATTTTTCCTAGTTCATTTACGTTTGCGATGAATGTGCTAGGAGATCTGAATTGGCGCCTACGTGATCCCACCGGCACTTCTCGAGCAGCTCGAGCTTAGAACTCACTCGCCAATTCAACAGGGCCCTGATCTAGCATGAACCGAATAATTACACGCTAGTAAACGACGCAATGTGGAGAAAGCAATCCGTTTTTTAGGAACAAAAGCGGGAAGTGGGAGTGGAGGAAATGGTGTATTGATCCGATATTTGCAGCTGGGCGCCGTCGCGCCTAACATCCCATCTTACTTTTGCTAACGAGGATACCCAGTACACTGTTCTTCGAGTAGTATCATATCTACTTTACTAATTTGGTGTGCAAATGAATCTGGATATATAAACAAACAACTGTTCTCATGGTATAATCCGTTCTGTGCTCATTGTTCGAACTCCTTCCTCGAACTCAAGCTCACAATACAGGCAACTCACAAACTGGCCGTAAGAATCGTCTAATCTACCTGCCAGATCCACTCGAAACCGCTGAAGGAACAGTGGTGCAAATTTAGAAGGTAATTACAATACATACCGTTTTGCTCTCGGCGGTGCGTATTCGAAAACACTTCTTTGTGCTTGCGCTAGCACTGACAGTCCGCTTCTCAGACTAGCATCAATCAAATTAAAGGAGCCGAACAGCTGAAATAAGCTGTTTTTTTTTGGAGAAGCATGGAGAAGTGGGGACGGAGGAGAGCATACGACTCGAAGATCTTTGATCTCGGATCTCCTGCCTCACCTTCGTCTACGTGCACCACCCGCTTACTGCGCTCGATAATCATCATCTCGTACATATCGTATCATGTGAGATATATGATGTATTACCCCTGGTTTGTTTTAGTATTTACATTTTCAATTCATGTGCTAGGAGATCTATGCGAGCTCAACCGCTTCTCGAGCGACTTCAGCTCAGGAGCTGCACATGAATTTGAACGTACCCTGGCCTAGCGAGAACCGAAAAGATGCAATTCAGTGAAAGCGGTCCGTTGTTTCGGGGGGAAAGGGAGAAGTAGGGGTGGAGGAAGAGATGATCTCTTCCGAGTCGGATAGTTGGAGGTGCGCCATCCTGCTTACTGTTTCTTCTTTTGCTTTCTTTACAGCAATATAGGGCTATCAATTTGTGTACTATTAGACGGACAGTCCTCTATTTATTTTACTTATATCGTGTGGAGAAGAAACGGATGAATGTGTGTTACATAAATAAGCGCCCATTGCGATCTCTTGTTCGCGCAGCGAAATATGTTCGTTTAGCGAAGGCTTGCGAATTTTAAACTAATAAAAAGCCGCCCAGCAGTGCGAATACTAAATAATTTGAACTGAAGCACAAATTGGTGCGCTTTTTCAGTGGTAAAATAGAGAAGAAAACCGAACCCTGATCTAGCAGGGTTCCGAACAGCAAACCGCCTGTAAAGGAGCATGATAGAGAAATTGCACGGGCTTCAAACAACGAAGCAGACATGGAGGAGGGGTAACACAGCCGTTTATCGGAGATACTGTGCCCCCATTTCTAAATCCTGCAGAGTTCTCTGTGGCGCCGCCAAGCAGGAAGCGAGCAGGTCACAAAAATAACCGAGAGCTTGCAATGACATAAAGAAAATATGATGTCTGAACACGAAGCCGCAGTAAAGACACTCAGTTCTCGGGGAGGAAAAATGAAGCAGGGACGGAGGACGGTTGTATGGCAGCCTATGCGGGGTACTAAGCCCGTTCCGAAATCTGCTGAGTCCCCGTCTAAACTGAATCAAGTAGGCTATAATATATATAGCCCACGAAGCTCGCAGTGGCGCACAAAAAAAGCGACGTCACTAATTCGCAAGGCCCTGAACTACGGGTCAAAGGACCGAAAACCTCTGCGAAGCCAAGGGGTTTGAAGCGGGGACGGAGGAGAGGATGTTCGGCCAACCATCCAATGCACAGCGGATAATCCGCACGCCCCCGTTTTCGTAACCAAAATTCTAGCTAAAACTTATACTGAATGAAATCAAGAAACGAGAATACATTTGGCAGGGTAGTACCGCCTGTTTTCTTAGAGATGTTGGCTTGTCAAAATTACGCCAGATAAGGCGCTGTCACGCCGGTTTTAACATCTTACAGAACTCAATAAAAGGGAAATCTTACCTCTGGACTTACCGACTCAAAAGCTCGAATGAGATTGCCTTTGCGAAGAGAAATGGAAGCTGAACACTTCATGTAGCCCTGGTCCCAGCAGTCGTAGTAACCGGAAACAAAGCTACAAGAGTGGTAGATGTCGAAAAGGCTGTAATATTTGAAGGACCTTCACTTTGAACAAGCTTCTATTTAAGTTATGAGTCTTAATTCGCAAATATGAGGCTGAATAGTCTTACCATAAGTTCTTGAGTGAGAAAGGAGAAAAAATGAACACAGAACACGCAATGTGACTCCGTTCCCAGCAGCTGGTTAACCGGTAACGAAGCCATAAAGGTGGTAGAAGGTGAGTGGAGAGAGTGGGAAGTTGAACTGGGAATTTAATGGGACCAGAACACGCAATATAGCTCCACTCCCAGCAGCTGGGTAACCGGTAGTGAAGGTATAAAGGTGGTAGAAGTTGGAAGGAGAGTGCGGCACGCAGAGGATGAGAATACGAGGTCGAGAATACGATAACAACTGGTGTAATGAGTAAGTAAAATTCGCAAAAATGAAATGGGCGAGGACTTACCGATCTGCGCTGAGCGTCCGCATTAGGAGTTTTGGACTTTCCCAAGATCAGATGACGCGAGAGTGCGCAAAGTAGCCCAAATACGGCTTGAATTGTCATTCCAACATATTGGCGAGAGTGTGAATGGACGTAGAAACTAGGAAAAGATAGCACAGTGAGTTCAAGTCCATTGAAATTAAGAAATAATCATGATCACTCACCAAAAGAGTAGGAAAATGCGCTGGAAAGAGGAAATGAAAGCAACGGTGAGTTGGATGATGGGGGATCGAAACAGAGATGCGGTGTGAAGAGCGAACAAAGTGTGACAGCAACAAAAGCGAAGCACCGCTACGGCGCTGCCACCGTGCCAGTTGAGTGAATGTGTGTCAAATCACAGGAGATTGATGTGGGTTGCAAGGCAAAGTCGGTTCCGTAACAATTTGAAGAGAAAGCAGTGGACCTTGGAGCTCAGGGAGGTCTAGCATGAAATCACACAGCCTAGAATCACTTAAGAGACCCTTGAATTTTGAAAATTTAGTGTTTGGTAATTTACTAATGAGACTAAGAAGCAACTAAGAGACTTCTGAGATATTCGGAGACCAATCCTCACTGATCAAACCCGAAGCGAACCGAGCAAATGTGATCAAAACAACTTAGAAGCTGATCGGAGTCATCGGACTTGGGTTGCTTGGCACACGAAAGGTATAAAGATGCACGCCTACCTGCTGAGCTGGGTTTGGTACCCCCCCATGCTGTCATTATGTTTGCGTTCGCCGTTACCTCCCCTCATTGTCGTTGTCAGTGATGTCTTATCTCTGATGTTTGGCGTGCGACAGCATGTGATGGGCCAAACATTGCTTGACTTCCTTTTGTGATCAACTCCCATCATGTACGTTGTCCTCATCGTCGTGAGTACTATTTCTTGTCTTGTTATCGGTGTTTGCGCTCATATCTATGCTTGCAGGTCCTGTTAAAATGCCTTCGGAAATCTAACTTGAGATTTGGAGTTCCAGGAAACACTGTGAGTTTGATTTCGTAGCTGTGGCATATTTTTTCCACTCTTACTCTCCAATTGAAGGGATCTGGAGCGGTCAGAAATTTGGATTTGAGATTTGGAGTTCCAGGGAATGTTATGGGTATGTTTTCAAGGTGTTATCGTTATCTTTCAGTTTCAAGGCTAACTTAGATCTCATTGTGATTGTCCGATAGTCTGGAGCGGCTGAAAATTCTGAGTCGATATTCAGAATTCCGGGGAACGGAATTGAATGATGATGGTAAGTTTGTTCTCTCTCTCTCTGTTACTGTTCCACCCCTTCAATGAGCATTTGGCTTCATATTTTGGGTTTCTAATGACCTATGCATTGTAGGTACGGCGTATAAAGACTCGAGATGTTTGAATTCGATATTTAGATTTCCGGGAAACACTGGCAAATGGGTTTGGTCTGAGTGGTAAGTCATTTCTTTCTACTTCTTATACAGTGATTTATCGGCACCCAGGACTATCGGCCGATCAGGTTGGAGTTGCGGATTGAAATTTGGATGTCAGGCTGAAGGAATGAAATAGGTTGGCGCTGTAAGTGTTTATATTTTCTGTACGACGTGTTCATTTTATTGAAAGCCGATTTTGAAGATTCCTGCCATCCCTCCAAATACTTTTTGACTTCCTTTGTTCTGCGCTCACCTGCCCGTACCTTGTTTTGTTTGTTGATTTAAGCCCGTCAAGAACACCCATGCGAATTACCTTCGATCGACCGCAATTCACTTGTTCGTCAATTGAAGCTTGACGGTCAACAATCCGACTTGATTTATTGAGTTTCCGCGATGCGGTTTAGCGGCCAATCAGGTAAGAGGTTCTTCCTGTTTTCAAAACTGAAAGTCGTTGAAATTGCTGTAACAGCTTTCGCCATTTGGTCGGGACGATTCCAAGAGGAGCACGGGCACGTATTCAAGGGGGGTGAATTGTGGGTGCTGGCTACGTACACGGTGAGTTGCGTTGATGTTTCAATCCTAATCCTATCCGTTTCTCTTCTGACCTTGTCCAAAGGTACTCCTGCACCTGTCTCGACGACGACTGTTACGGCTTTCGCAATCATTGTGGAGGTCGGTTGGAAGACTGATTAGATGGTTGGTGGGGCAATTTCAGATATGCAAAGGTGTTCGAGGGGGTAAACCGGTTTATTTGTGGATACGGGCTACGTACACGGTGAGTTGTAACTACCTTTCTACCACCACTTCCATCCCTCTCCGTTTCCCCACTTCCTCGACGGGTGTACCTGCACCCGTCTGGTTGTTCTCCTGCCTGCCCTTCGGGGTGGGAGAACCTCTGCTGGTACGAATAAAAGGAGGGGACAGTCGATTCGAAAGTTGCGGTTTTTTTGACGATCTAGTACTTTTTTAGTTAGTCTACTTTCAAAAAAACCTACTTTTTATATGTTTGTGCCTGAAAAAAACATAAGTTCTCGTTATTTAGCAACTTTGAGAAAGGGCACGTCCTCCTCGCCTCCCTCTTCGGATCTGGCTCCAACTCCGTCAGCACGCCCATCTCTCTCATCCCAGACGCAGCGTCCATGGGCTTATCCACCCCGCTCGCCTGCTCCTCCCTCATCCTCGCTTGCTCCGCCTCCCGCCGCCTCAACACCTCCAACAGCCTATCCCTCTCCTTCTCCAACCACACTATCTTCCTATCCTTCCTCCTGCTCTTCCTCTCCGCGCGGCCCATCTCCTTCCCCACCCTCGCTCCGAGGGCGCGTATGCTCTCCGCCGAGAAGTCGAGCACGCAGTACGGGTACCCGTTCGGGCGCGCGGGGGAGGGCGCGGAGGTGAGCACGAGACGCTGGCCGGCGGAGGTGGTTATGCAGCGCGGGGGGGCGGCGTTGGCGTTGAACCACCGTGTGAGGCGGGGGCCGCCCCAGGCGGTGTAGGGTACAGTCGGGGCGGTGATGCTGTCACTCTGGGACGGGGAGGGCGAGGGCGCTAAGCGTTGTACAAGCTCCACCAGCGCGCTGCGGTGCACGACGAATGTGAAAGTGTGTTCGAATGGGACAACGATGCCCTGCACTGGCGGCCCACCGACTACGCGGAGGGAGAAGATACACAGCGCGGTTTCAGCACGGGGGCGGAATGGGCGGGTGGGGGTAATTTTCGAATTGGTGTTTGTGTTCGAGATTGAATGGCCATTATCCAGGCGGACGCAGTCCTCGCCTACGGGATTGGGCTCCGCCCTGCACGATACACCGCCCAACGCGCATCCCTCCGCGAGCGGCGGCAGCCCGAACGAGACAATCGGCTCGGACGCGCTCCGCTCAAAGGTGGGGTCCTGCGGGATGCGGAGCACGTCTAGCGCGTTGGTGCGCATGTTCGGCAGGGCGATGAGCTGCGGGTGAGGAATACGAGGTCGGCGTAGGTGCGTGCGGGGACGGTGAAGCCCTATTGTACGTAGCACGATCAGTTGTTAAGTAAAAGACAACATAAAAAAGTCAGAAAGGGTGCGGGTGGAAGAGGAACGCACCAATTTAAGCAACCCCGTCTTCCACTCCCAGATGTACACCCTATCGTCCGGCGGTGCTAATGCCAGCTGGGCATCGGCGTCGGGGAAGCACAGAACGAGCACGAGGTGGTCCCCCACAATCTCGATCCTGCTAGCCAGCTGCTCCCATCGGCGGGGGCGGTGCACACACGTCTGACGAACGTCGTGCCTGGGGCAGGAGAGGGTGGGGAAGGCCGGTCGAGAATTGGAGGAGCAGGATGTTGATGTCGGTCTGGGGAGGCAGGGAAGCAGACGTGTTTGGGCGATGAGTTCTAGAATTGCAACGGGGTCAATTTACCATGGGGAGGATAAGTAAGAAGGATACCTACACAGTGACGATGCTGATGAGGTCGTGTTCGTAGATACACAGTCCGTATTCAATGCGCCGCTCGCGTCCGTCCGAGTCTGGATGGTGGCGCAGCGCCTCAGGTCGATCGTGTTCCATCTGGGCTGCTTTCGTCGTCGAGAAGTTCCTTCCCGGGGAGCTTCGTCCAGTGCAGCGCTGTGTGTTCCGCATCTCCGTGGAGGTAGACGCCCCCTGTAAGGTTGTATATCACGCTCGGAATGTGCGCGAGTTTGAGCTCTTTGATCCTCTTCGTGTCCACCGTGACAGGGCCGACGGTAGTTTCTCCTCCTCCTCCTCCTTTTGCAACTGCGAGCCTAGGATCTGATCGAGGTCCAGAAGTGCCCAGCGGCGGCTAGTTCTTCTAAGCACTGTATCTTCTCAGAGATGGGCATCGGTGAGGCGGGGTTATCGTCCTGCTGCGTGGCGTGAAGCGCCGCATGATAGATGAGGGAGAGAGATGTGTGGATGAGTGTATGGAGGTGCTTGCATGTCAGTTTGCACGCGCAGAGCGCGGCGGGATATGGTGTGAGGAGGAGGAAGATCCTGGTGAGGAGTTCGGTCGGGAGAGAAAGGAAGGTCGGAATCTGGGGTTGATTCAAGGATAGGGACGTTATTGCGGGAACTATCACCTCAGAGATCGTTCCTTTGGAACTTGGGGTGGTCATGATCGAAGACCTTGATAAAGAAGATTAGGCGCGGGTTGTCGATAACGGAGCGCATGGTGAATGTCATCGATGACGGAGTTTGTGGTTTGGTTGACAAGTCTTCGGTCCGATCAGATCCAGCAACCAAACACATTTGTTTTTTTTCCTCCTCCCCCACGTTCTTCAGTCTCCTCCTCCCACCATAGCCTATCCGCCCCCCTGTCTGCGAACATCTTCTGCGACGTTCTCCTCGAGACCGTTCCGCCCCATGCCTCACCGAACCCAAGACGTCATGTCGTTGTGCACCCTCTCGCAGCACAATTCGCACAGCATCAACGACATGCCTCTTCGCATTTGACACCGGTGTCGTGTGGGCTAAAGAGGCAGAGGAGCTGTGAGAAATAATGAATGTGAGGGATCATTTGTTTTGGTTGTTCAAATTTGTGCTTACCTCGTATCTAGCACCCATCCACCATCCTGCGAGCAAATATTGTCAAGTGAATTTGACGATGAATGAATCTGCAAAAGAACGTGAGTACCCGTTCAAACCGTCAACAGATGCTTACTCACCTTGTCTTTGCCCTGCAGCACCTGCCAGTACATCCACCCCCTTCGTGTGTTAAACGTCCACACCCACATCCCCAATGCTGCGGCGTATGCCCCATGCTGCGCAAAATCAAATTAAAACACCTCGAAAGAACAAAAACGGAGGAAAGAGAACTCACAGCAGAACTTGCAGCCAGCCGGGGTCGCCATCAACACCACCACTTACCCCTGCGCCTCCCAAAACCGACTCAGAATCGTCGAAACACACCGCCGGCAGCATCACTCGCACGGACGGCGGTTTTGATGACTTCCACCAGTCGTTTTTGCCATCGTTTCATGCCCCATCGTCCCCTCGGCAGGAGTACAGAGCGCGGATACAAGGACGTGCCCAAGGAAGTAGGCTGTGAGGCCGGTGGGGTGTTAGTTACGGTTCCCGCGAAGACAATGATGACAGAGACGTACCCACACAGACACCCTCTTGACACCCTCCGTCCATCAGCTGACACGTCCCATGCTCTATCACCGTCGTCATCGTCCTCCTTCCCTCCCGCGGCGTCTTTTAAGCTGGGTTCTGGGTTCAATGGGTCGACGTGGGTGCGAATGCGAATGCGAGTGCGAGTGTGGCGAACGACATGAGCTGCAAGGGACGTCAAGACAGCGCAGGAAGTTCAGGAAAAACGAAGACATACCGAAATCGCGAATGGCGAGGCCGCTCGTCGTACAGACAGCGGTCTCGACTATTTCTAGTCGTCGCCTCTGTCGCAGTCGTTCGTTTCGCAGGGTGACGTGGGCGCGGAGAGAGGAGGAGGGAGAGCCGTGGGTGGAGGTGCAGAAGGGGAGTGGGGGAGTGGGGGATGTCAGAACCAGCGCGCAGGTAATAAGAGGAGGGGAATATTTATCTACCTTCGGGTAGGGTGTACTCGACGCTCGTACCTCTCGTTCGACGTGCGATGTTGCTGCTCTCACCTCAAGTCGGTCTGGAACTGTGGAGAAAGAAGGGGAGGAGGAGAGGAATTGAGGGATCAGCCTCCCGCGGCACCGACGTTGAGATTGGGACGGGCTTACCTCGCTCGTTGCGTCGTCGTCGACTCGCATGCCAACCCTCCCATACATGTCGTTGTAGCCTCAGCTGCACCTGAAGAAACGAGACTGTGGGCGACGTCAAGCTTGGTAAGTTTTCATGTCGTCCAATCGTCGTAACTCGTGTACTTACCTCTTTGAATTTCAGTGTCTTATCAACACCTGGACATCTAGAACAAAATGAACGCGAGGTCAACGCGAGGTTGACGTAAAAGACGAGCGAACGACTTACCTGGGAGCTCTGAGGCCGCAGTTTCGCATTAGAAGGCAGGATTGAGAGCTGACGAGAGGGGTTAGAGTTATCGAAAGGTATGTCGAAGTCGTTGGAGTACTCACCTTTACATTCGCTAATACCACCGTTTCGTTAACCCAGACGTGATCTTAGAGGCGGTCATCGAAGGAAAACAAACCAGCACATTGAACGAGTACCCTCACCGTGACGATACATGCAAGAATGACAAGAAATGGCCTACGAAGGTTGTTGAGAACAGGTAAGTGCTTTGTATCTTCGATAGTCAAACCTTTCGCTTACCTCTTCTACTGTTAGCCTTTCCTCATTTGGTCCTCCGAAGCTCCCGATCACTGAAACGGAGTGCGAGGTCAACGCGAAGGGGCGGCTGACGAGCGGGGCGGCTTGCCTGCATGTTCGCAGACATTTTGTCGCAGTTTCACGCTTGGAGATGGCACTAGGAAGGGAGGAGAACCGTTGGAAATAGTAAGAGGTACGTTGAAAATGTCTGACTCACCTTTTGTTCGCTAATATTCATTTCATTAACCCAGGTGCGATCTAGAAGGTGATCAGCATACGCAAACAAGGGCGCGCAAAGAACGAGCACCCACCGAATTGGCTGCGCTGGCACGAAGGCCAAAAAGAGACCTGCAAAGGTCATCGAGGACGTCAGCGCAGATCGAAGACGAAGAGAGCGAGCAAGACGCACCATGTCGCGGGTGTCGGGGAGCAAGCACTGCGCAGAGGGGAAGGGAAATGAGGCGGGAGGACAAGGAGCGGACAAGTTGAGAGGAGGAAGAGGAGGAAGAGGAGGAAGAAGAGGACGAGTGGGAGAGGAGAGGAGGAGATGGGATAAAGAACAACAGCCAAATTCACGTCGGTTTATATACCTCGTGTATTCGGTACCACGTAGGCGAGCAATCAACGAACCACGCCTAGCGGCTAGTGTTTTTTTCAATTTGCATTCCGAGTACGGATGTGAGAGTGGACCCTGGACTTGCGATTCCGTGAGCCGAACGGGATCGGATGGGAGATCGTGTGGGCGCTATCCCTCCTCCTGGTTCCGTTCTGCGGGTTGGGTATGTTCTGTACTGTATCCTGAATGATATTCTAATGCTATTCCTAGTTGGATAGATAAATGTAACTGAAATATCTTTTGTTGAATCAATGTAATCTAATAATTCAATATGTATGTGACCCCATTCAAGTTCCCTTTGATTGCGCCTATCCTAACTTCTCAAACTCAAACTCGACGCAGGTAATCTGCCGACTTGTCGTGAGATTTACCTCACCCATCGCGTTAGACTAACCCGAAATCGCCCAAGGAAGAGCGGCGCGAATTTCAAAGATCTTCGCAATATGCATTGTATTGCTCTCGGAAGTAAGTACCCTTCGAAAAACAATTCCTTGAGCCTGCGTTAGCGCTGACAGCTCGCTTCTCAGCCTAGTACCCACCGAATTAAAGGAGCCGAGTAGCTGAAAGAAGCCGTTTTTTTGGGAGAAATACGGAGAACAGGGGACGGAGGAGAGGCTAGGATTCGGAGATCTGTTGATCTTGGATCTCCTGCCTCACCTTCGTCTCCGTAGTGCATCCTCTTGTTGCGCTCGTTAATTACATACTTTAGTTATTTATGTGCGCTAGACTACGTATTTTTCCTAGTTCATTTACGTTTGCGATGAATGTGCTAGGAGATCTGAATTGGCGCCTACGTGATCCCACCGGCACTTCTCGAGCAGCTCGAGCTTAGAACTCACTCGCCAATTCAACAGGGCCCTGATCTAGCATGAACCGAATAATTACACGCTAGTAAACGACGCAATGTGGAGAAAGCAATCCGTTTTTTAGGAACAAAAGCGGGAAGTGGGAGTGGAGGAAATGGTGTATTGATCCGATATTTGCAGCTGGGCGCCGTCGCGCCTAACATCCCATCTTACTTTTGCTAACGAGGATACCCAGTACACTGTTCTTCGAGTAGTATCATATCTACTTTACTAATTTGGTGTGCAAATGAATCTGGATATATAAACAAACAACTGTTCTCATGGTATAATCCGTTCTGTGCTCATTGTTCGAACTCCTTCCTCGAACTCAAGCTCACAATACAGGCAACTCACAAACTGGCCGTAAGAATCGTCTAATCTACCTGCCAGATCCACTCGAAACCGCTGAAGGAACAGTGGTGCAAATTTAGAAGGTAATTACAATACATACCGTTTTGCTCTCGGCGGTGCGTATTCGAAAACACTTCTTTGTGCTTGCGCTAGCACTGACAGTCCGCTTCTCAGACTAGCATCAATCAAATTAAAGGAGCCGAACAGCTGAAATAAGCTGTTTTTTTTTGGAGAAGCATGGAGAAGTGGGGACGGAGGAGAGCATACGACTCGAAGATCTTTGATCTCGGATCTCCTGCCTCACCTTCGTCTACGTGCACCACCCGCTTACTGCGCTCGATAATCATCTCGTACATATCGTATCATGTGAGATATATGATGTATTACCCCTGGTTTGTTTTAGTATTTACATTTTCAATTCATGTGCTAGGAGATCTATGCGAGCTCAACCGCTTCTCGAGCGACTTCAGCTCAGGAGCTGCACATGAATTTGAACGTACCCTGGCCTAGCGAGAACCGAAAAGATGCAATTCAGTGAAAGCGGTCCGTTGTTTCGGGGGGAAAGGGAGAAGTAGGGGTGGAGGAAGAGATGATCTCTTCCGAGTCGGATAGTTGGAGGTGCGCCATCCTGCTTACTGTTTCTTCTTTTGCTTTCTTTACAGCAATATAGGGCTATCAATTTGTGTACTATTAGACGGACAGTCCTCTATTTATTTTACTTATATCGTGTGGAGAAGAAACGGATGAATGTGTGTTACATAAATAAGCGCCCATTGCGATCTCTTGTTCGCGCAGCGAAATATGTTCGTTTAGCGAAGGCTTGCGAATTTTAAACTAATAAAAAGCCGCCCAGCAGTGCGAATACTAAATAATTTGAACTGAAGCACAAATTGGTGCGCTTTTTCAGTGGTAAAATAGAGAAGAAAACCGAACCCTGATCTAGCAGGGTTCCGAACAGCAAACCGCCTGTAAAGGAGCATGATAGAGAAATTGCACGGGCTTCAAACAACGAAGCAGACATGGAGGAGGGGTAACACAGCCGTTTATCGGAGATACTGTGCCCCCATTTCTAAATCCTGCAGAGTTCTCTGTGGCGCCGCCAAGCAGGAAGCGAGCAGGTCACAAAAATAACCGAGAGCTTGCAATGACATAAAGAAAATATGATGTCTGAACACGAAGCCGCAGTAAAGACACTCAGTTCTCGGGGAGGAAAAATGAAGCAGGGACGGAGGACGGTTGTATGGCAGCCTATGCGGGGTACTAAGCCCGTTCCGAAATCTGCTGAGTCCCCGTCTAAACTGAATCAAGTAGGCTATAATATATATAGCCCACGAAGCTCGCAGTGGCGCAAAAAAAAGCGACGTCACTAATTCGCAAGGCCCTGAACTACGGGTCAAAGGACCGAAAACCTCTGCGAAGCCAAGGGGTTTGAAGCGGGGACGGAGGAGAGGATGTTCGGCCAACCATCCAATGCACAGCGGATAATCCGCACGCCCCCGTTTTCGTAACCAAAATTCTAGCTAAAACTTATACTGAATGAAATCAAGAAACGAGAATACATTTGGCAGGGTAGTACCGCCTGTTTTCTTAGAGATGTTGGCTTGTCAAAATTACGCCAGATAAGGCGCTGTCACGCCGGTTTTAACATCTTACAGAACTCAATAAAAGGGAAATCTTACCTCTGGACTTACCGACTCAAAAGCTCGAATGAGATTGCCTTTGCGAAGAGAAATGGAAGCTGAACACTTCATGTAGCCCTGGTCCCAGCAGTCGTAGTAACCGGAAACAAAGCTACAAGAGTGGTAGATGTCGAAAAGGCTGTATATTTGAAGGACCTTCACTTTGAACAAGCTTCTATTTAAGTTATGAGTCTTAATTCGCAAATATGAGGCTGAATAGTCTTACCATAAGTTCTTGAGTGAGAAAGGAGAAAAAATGAACACAGAACACGCAATGTGACTCCGTTCCCAGCAGCTGGTTAACCGGTAACGAAGCCATAAAGGTGGTAGAAGGTGAGTGGAGAGAGTGGGAAGTTGAACTGGGAATTTAATGGGACCAGAACACGCAATATAGCTCCACTCCCAGCAGCTGGGTAACCGGTAGTGAAGGTATAAAGGTGGTAGAAGTTGGAAGGAGAGTGCGGCACGCAGAGGATGAGAATACGAGGTCGAGAATACGATAACAACTGGTGTAATGAGTAAGTAAAATTCGCAAAAATGAAATGGGCGAGGACTTACCGATCTGCGCTGAGCGTCCGCATTAGGAGTTTTGGACTTTCCCAAGATCAGATGACGCGAGAGTGCGCAAAGTAGCCCAAATACGGCTTGAATTGTCATTCCAACATATTGGCGAGAGTGTGAATGGACGTAGAAACTAGGAAAAGATAGCACAGTGAGTTCAAGTCCATTGAAATTAAGAAATAATCATGATCACTCACCAAAAGAGTAGGAAAATGCGCTGGAAAGAGGAAATGAAAGCAACGGTGAGTTGGATGATGGGGGATCGAAACAGAGATGCGGTGTGAAGAGCGAACAAAGTGTGACAGCAACAAAAGCGAAGCACCGCTACGGCGCTGCCACCGTGCCAGTTGAGTGAATGTGTGTCAAATCACAGGAGATTGATGTGGGTTGCAAGGCAAAGTCGGTTCCGTAACAATTTGAAGAGAAAGCAGTGGACCTTGGAGCTCAGGGAGGTCTAGCATGAAATCACACAGCCTAGAATCACTTAAGAGACCCTTGAATTTTGAAAATTTAGTGTTTGGTAATTTACTAATGAGACTAAGAAGCAACTAAGAGACTTCTGAGATATTCGGAGACCAATCCTCACTGATCAAACCCGAAGCGAACCGAGCAAATGTGATCAAAACAACTTAGAAGCTGATCGGAGTCATCGGACTTGGGTTGCTTGGCACACGAAAGGTATAAAGATGCACGCCTACCTGCTGAGCTGGGTTTGGTACCCCCCCATGCTGTCATTATGTTTGCGTTCGCCGTTACCTCCCCTCATTGTCGTTGTCAGTGATGTCTTATCTCTGATGTTTGGCGTGCGACAGCATGTGATGGGCCAAACATTGCTTGACTTCCTTTTGTGATCAACTCCCATCATGTACGTTGTCCTCATCGTCGTGAGTACTATTTCTTGTCTTGTTATCGGTGTTTGCGCTCATATCTATGCTTGCAGGTCCTGTTAAAATGCCTTCGGAAATCTAACTTGAGATTTGGAGTTCCAGGAAACACTGTGAGTTTGATTTCGTAGCTGTGGCATATTTTTTCCACTCTTACTCTCCAATTGAAGGGATCTGGAGCGGTCAGAAATTTGGATTTGAGATTTGGAGTTCCAGGGAATGTTATGGGTATGTTTTCAAGGTGTTATCGTTATCTTTCAGTTTCAAGGCTAACTTAGATCTCATTGTGATTGTCCGATAGTCTGGAGCGGCTGAAAATTCTGAGTCGATATTCAGAATTCCGGGGAACGGTGCACATTGAATGATGGTAAGTTTGTTCTCTCTCTCTCTGTTACTGTTCCACCCCTTCAATGAGCATTTGGCTTCATATTTTGGGTTTCTAATGACCTATGCATTGTAGGTACGGCGTATAAAGACTCGAGATGTTTGAATTCGATATTTAGATTTCCGGGAAACACTGGCAAATGGGTTTGGTCTGAGTGGTAAGTCATTTCTTTCTACTTCTTATACAGTGATTTATCGGCACCCAGGACTATCGGCCGATCAGGTTGGAGTTGCGGATTGAAATTTGGATGTCAGGCTGAAGGAATGAAATAGGTTGGCGCTGTAAGTGTTTATATTTTCTGTACGACGTGTTCATTTTATTGAAAGCCGATTTTGAAGATTCCTGCCATCCCTCCAAATACTTTTTGACTTCCTTTGTTCTGCGCTCACCTGCCCGTACCTTGTTTTGTTGTTGATTTAAGCCCGTCAAGAACACCCATGCGAATTACCTTCGATCGACCGCAATTCACTTGTTCGTCAATTGAAGCTTGACGGTCAACAATCCGACTTGATTTATTGAGTTTCCGCGATGCGGTTTAGCGGCCAATCAGGTAAGAGGTTCTTCCTGTTTTCAAAACTGAAAGTCGTTGAAATTGCTGTAACAGCTTTCGCCATTTGGTCGGGACGATTCCAAGAGGAGCACGGGCACGTATTCAAGGGGGGTGAATTGTGGGTGCTGGCTACGTACACGGTGAGTTGCGTTGATGTTTCAATCCTAATCCTATCCGTTTCTCTTCTGACCTTGTCCAAAGGTACTCCTGCACCTGTCTCGACGACGACTGTTACGGCTTTCGCAATCATTGTGGAGGTCGGTTGGAAGACTGATTAGATGGTTGGTGGGGCAATTTCAGATATGCAAAGGTGTTCGAGGGGGTAAACCGGTTTATTTGTGGATACGGGCTACGTACACGGTGAGTTGTAACTACCTTTCTACCACCACTTCCATCCCTCTCCGTTTCCCCACTTCCTCGACGGGTGTACCTGCACCCGTCTGGTTGTTCTCCTGCCTGCCCTTCGGGGTGGGAGAACCTCTGCTGGTACGAATAAAAGGAGGGGACAGTCGATTCGAAAGTTGCGGTTTTTTTGACGATCTAGTACTTTTTTAGTTAGTCTACTTTCAAAAAAACCTACTTTTTATATGTTTGTGCCTGAAAAAAACATAAGTTCTCGTTATTTAGCAACTTTGAGAAAGGGCACGTCCTCCTCGCCTCCCTCTTCGGATCTGGCTCCAACTCCGTCAGCACGCCCATCTCTCTCATCCCAGACGCAGCGTCCATGGGCTTATCCACCCCGCTCGCCTGCTCCTCCCTCATCCTCGCTTGCTCCGCCTCCCGCCGCCTCAACACCTCCAACAGCCTATCCCTCTCCTTCTCCAACCACACTATCTTCCTATCCTTCCTCCTGCTCTTCCTCTCCGCGCGGCCCATCTCCTTCCCCACCCTCGCTCCGAGGGCGCGTATGCTCTCCGCCGAGAAGTCGAGCACGCAGTACGGGTACCCGTTCGGGCGCGCGGGGGAGGGCGCGGAGGTGAGCACGAGGCGCTGGCCGGCGGAGGTGGTTATGCAGCGTGGGGGGGCGGCGTTGGCGTTGAACCACCGTGTGAGGCGGGGGCCCCAGGCGGTGTAGGGTACAGTCGGGGCGGTGATGCTGTCACTCTGGGACGGGGAGGGCGAGGGCGCTAAGCGTTGTACAAGCTCCACCAGCGCGCTGCGGTGCACGACGAATGTGAAAGTGTGTTCGAATGGGACAACGATGCCCTGCACTGGCGGCCCACCGACTACGCGGAGGGAGAAGATACACAGCGCGGTTTCAGCACGGGGGCGGAATGGGCGGGTGGGGGTGATTTTCGAATTGGTGTTTGTGTTCGAGATTGAATGGCCCTTATCCAGGCGGACGCAGTCCTCGCCTACGGGATTGGGCTCCGCCCTGCACGATACACTGCCCAACGCGCGTCCCTCCGCGAGCGGCGGCAGCCCGAACGAGACAATCGGCTCGGACGCGCTCTGCTCAAAGGTGGGGTCCTGCGGGATGCGGAGCACGTCTAGCGCGTTGGTGCGCATGTTCGGCAGGGCGAGGAGCTGCGGGGTGAGGAATACGAGGTCGGCGTAGGTGCGTGCGGGGACGGTGAAGCCCTATTGTACGTAGCACGATCAGTTGTTAAGTAAAAGACAACATAAAAAAGTCAGAAAGGGTGCGGGTGGAAGAGGAACGCACCAATTTAAGCAACCCCGTCTTCCACTCCCAGATGTACACCCTATCGTCCGGCGGTGCTAATGCCAGCTGGGCATCGGCGTCGGGGAAGCACAGAACGAGCACGAGGTGGTCCCCCACAATCTCGATCCTGCTAGCCAGCTGCTCCCATTCGGCGGGGGCGGTGCAGACACGTCTGACGAACGTCGTGCCTGGGGCGAGGAGAGGGTGGGGAAGGCCGGTCGAGAATTGGAGGAGCAGGATGTCGATGTCGGTCTGGGGAGGCAGGGAAGCAGACGTGTTTGGGCGATGAGTTCTAGAATTGCAACGGGGTCAGATTTACCATGGGGAGGATAAGTAAGAAGGATACCTACACAGTGACGACGCTGATGAGGTCGTGTTCGTAGATGCATAGTCCTGTATTCACGATGCTCCGCTCACGTCCATCCGAGTCTGGGTGGTTGCGCAGCGCCTCGAGGTTGATCGTGTTCCATCTGGGCCGCTTGTCGTCGTCGAGAAGCTCGTCCTTCCCGGGGAGCTTCGTCCAGTGCAGCGCTGTGTGTTCCGCATCTCCGTGGAGGTAGACGCCCCCTGTAAGGTTGTATATCACGCTCGGAGTGTGTGCGAGTTTGAGCTCTTTGATCCTCTTTGTGTCCACAGTAACAGGGCTGACTGGTGTTCCTCCTCCTCCTCCAACTGCCAGCCCAGAATTCTGATCAAGATCCAAAAGCGCCCAGCGGCGGCTAGTTTCCTCTAAGTACTGTATCCTCTCAGAGATGCCCATCGGCGAGGCGGGGTTGTCGTCCTGCTGCGTGGCGTGAAGCGCCGCATGATAAATGAGGGAGAGAGACGTGTGGATGAGTGTATGAAAGTGCTTGCACGTCAGTTTGCAGGCACAGAGCGCGGCGGGATACGGTGTGAGCAGGAGGAGGATCCGGGTGAGGAGTTCGGTCGGGAGAGAAAGGAAAGTCGGAATTTGGGGTTGATTCAAGGATAGGGACGTTATTGCGGGAATTATCGCTTCAGATATCGCTCCTTTGGAACTTGCGGTGGTCATGATCGAAGACCTTGATAAAGCAGATTAGGCGCTCGTTGTCGGTGGTGAATGTCACAGATAACGGAGATCTTATCTTATCATGTCACCTAAGCCGAAGGCTGCACCAAAAGTTAGCATAGAAATTAGGCCTGAAAGGAGGTCCCTAATAACAACAGCAAGGGTATATCTAACTTGAGAGGTGAAAAGAACACACGAAAACAGCAATTGAAGACTCTCCCTAAGCCCTAATAGCCACTACAACCTTGGCAATCTCGAGTATCTTTCTCAAAACATGCCCAAAAGACCCACCGTGTTTCTGATAAATATCTATCGCAGCGGCTCGCCTCCCAACACTCCTCGGAAATCTCAGAGTAAACCAATCCCTGTCATCGGACGCACAGAAGGGGTCAAAGGTGCCACAAGCAGTGGACGAGTGCAACTCGTTCGTAACCCCAATCGCATTCCCATCCCTATCACGAACGACGACGAGCACCCGACCTCGCAGCGCGTGGAACGGGTCGTAGTTGTCAACTGTGACCTCCAAGATGAGCATTCCATCGCGATACAACGTGGCCTTCGATGTCATTCGCTTATCGGACTCGACCCACTCGTCTTTCGAGGCCGTAAGAGGCTCGGTTGCCTTTCTCTCTTTGTTGGATGCCTTTATCCTGTGAGAGAGGTCTGAGCTCAGTTCGTTTAGTGCGCCTTCCCAATCCCAGCTTGCGTCGACGATGGCGCTTGTTGAGGCGACCGTTGCGAATGTGTCTTCATGCCGGATTTTTGCTTCAGATACAAGAGCATCGAACTCGGAGTCTTCTTTTTCGGCTGCGTCCTCCAGCATGTTGTCAAAAGAGGACAGGATCGAATGACGCAGGTTCCTGAGTTGACTCGTGAATAATTTGTTGGCTTCACTATGATATAATTCGACCAATGCGCGTCGTTTCTCAATGTTCACAGACTGGAGGTAGCGACGAGCTTGTTCGTCATAAAGCGCTAACCTCATTCGCAGTAAATAGTGAGGAATTGAATAGCAAAAAGTTCGCCCTTACCAAGAATCTCGGCCTTCCAGCTTTGCAAGAGTGGGCCCAGTTCGTCGATAACTTTTCCTTCATTCAAAACGGCGAATTGAGCGTCAAACTTGAGTCTACATTCCTCAAGCAAGGAAGTCACGATTCTATCACACATTGCCCGCGCAAGAAGCTCGTGTTGGCCGGGGAGATTGAAGTTCTCGCTTTCACGAATCGCACCCTGTCAATCATTCAGCTTCAGAAATATGAAGGTTTTGTCATTCATCCGTACCCAAATGGTTCTCATATACACTTCCAAGCCATCTGCAGCGATCGCGTTCGGGCTAGCGTCCTTCAGGAGGTACTCCGAGCTCTGCTTCTCCACAAACCTCTTCCTGAGCGAATTCACTTCCGAGTGGTATTGCTCAGGAGCTCTCAGGAAATCCGGGAGAGAGGCGAAGGTGAAGGTGAAGTAGTCTTGTAGGCGTTGACCCTGAAGGTCCTTTGGTTTCTCAATACTGTTCCAGACCTTGTTAAGTCCTGAAGTCATGGTACGGGCAAGGCTGTCGAGTGGAGTCCGCCCACTAAGGCGTTGGATCAGGAATACGATTTTCGGCCGGTGGTATATTCTATAGATCAACCTTTTACCTTAGCACTTAGGGTGAAAATCATAGTTATTACTTGCCGTTTATCCAATTTCCCGTACATTGCGATGTGCTCTTCGAAGACGATCCGCAAAAGGCCCAGGTTTCCCGCGTTGTATAAGCCGACATGGTCCTCTAGCATGTTCACGATGAGGAGTCTGGAGCATGCGAGAGCGAACATGGCAGTTTTCCGCTCGAAGCTCTGTGATACGGTTGGAGTATCAGATAGTGTGGCGAGCGACCGAGTTGCGACAGTGATATAGACAGACCTGATCGTCAAGATGATTTCCGCTATCTGAGCCCTCGACATCCATGATGAGTAGATTGTGTGTCCTATCCCGCGACAGCCATATACCTGCATGTTTCGATAAAAATTCAGGGTGTGGCCTTGAAAGTGGGTTAAACACACCGCTTGTAGTCTGACCACGTTCTCTGGGATCCATGACAGCGAAGTTTGTTCCGAATGCGTTGTTGAAAACGGTACCTGATCGAATCACAGCAAATTTTCAAAAATTGTCCAGGCAGACGAAGTTCGGCAGGCTTACTTTTCCCGGAGGACTGTGGCCCGATGATAGCAACTATCTCGTAGTCAGAGCCGACGTTATCCAGGCCCCACTTGATCATTGCGGCCGCAAGGCCGGTGCTGTAAGACACACTTGAATAACAGGAAGCGTTTCGAGCCTCAAATTGACCGACGTAAAATTTTGCTCAGAACCGACGATCTGAATTTCATGGGGAAGAGACTCGGAGGCTATGGCCTTTTGTGAGAGGCCCAATCAAGTCAATTTGTATATGGGGAAAAAATGAAGAGAAACCGAATCTTACAGTAACAAAATAAGCCAACGCCAGGACCGCACAAAATAAGCGAAGAATCTGTTGAGAAAATCAGGATTTCGTGATAAGTTTGGACGACAGCGAATAGTTAACTTGCCATGTTGGTAGAACAGGAGGAAGTGGGCCTCGTTCGTTCGGAATGAGGCTAAATAAGACTCGTGGCTTAAATGCCTGCCACAGGAGGCTCTCTAGTCAAGTGCGATGCGTGGATTTAATTTGGGTTCGGCATTCGTAGGAAAAAATGATTCGGTGGACCGGCAGTCTTGATGTGACGTGGATAGATATTTGGATTTCATGTCGAAAATGAGGTTTGTTCATCCTAGGACCAACTTGTGTTCTATGTTCTTGCAACTGTCAGTCTGAGAAGTCCTCACCAAGTTCTCCCACCAAGCCGCCTCACGAGATATGAGTAGGTTTAGCCTGTGTCGTCCTAAGAAACGTCGAAAGGAATTCGTCACCTCCATGGAGGTTCGTCAACCGACATGTGCAGCGGCGTCGACACAATAGATCTTGTGCAGGAGGCGTTGGTATGAGCCCGAAGATGGCGAGGATGTTTCGATGAAGAAAGAGTACGTCCCAGCAGGAACGGTTACTAGGACACCTCGGGTTGCGGGCCGGCAGTTCCCGGAAGTCCTCACAAAGCTTTCTCAATTGGGAAATTCAATTTGCTTTTAGTTATGTCGCCCACAATCCATGATAAATACCCCAGCCCAACTTTGCCCTTCCACTCTGTCGTTTCCCCCCTTGCTTCCGTACTTCCATCATCTCATTCCACCACCGTTGTATCCTCGTCTCTCCAAGAACATCCTTTGGGTGTCATAGTGCGCCGTGCGCGTGAACCTCTAGTCCAGTTGTTAGACGTCGCGATTGAAGGTATGTGTTCACCTTAGGTTCCCACCCTCTGACTCCCATCAGACGATAGGAACTGATGTCATTCTGTCGACTGATTGGTATCGAAAAAGCCAGTTTCTCTTATACGTCGTTATTCTGGTTAGAATATTCAATATACGCCCCAGCCTCTAAGTAAGTAGTCCTCGTGAGAGTCAGTGAGATAGGCCGAGATAAGATAACATGGGTATGTGCAGCGCTGACAGATGTCCCTGTGTATGCGCCGCGCCATCAATCATTGATGCCGACGTTCCGGGAGATCCCCTGACCCTTTGCGCTCGCTGTTAGGCACGTCGAGCAAGCATATTCTACCATTTCCGCCTCGTTTCTCCGTATTTTTTTGCATACCCATCATTATATGTATTTATAAAGATTTATTGTCGCTTTTATTGAATATTATAAGAAAGGTATTTGTCCTGGGTACTCTCTAAGTAGTTTACTCTATACCCTATAAGTGCGCTCTATTGGGCTGTAAGGTATAATACAAGCTTACACATGAGTTTAAGAGGGTACATAGATAGTACAAGAGAATATATAAGGAAGGCAACTAGGGTAACATGAAGAAATGACGATAGGTACACCCCCTCCCATGTATTAAAAATGGCAGTGTTGCGCCGCATACATTGAGTATCTAATACCGCATTAATGTTTTGTAAACCAATTACCTTAAATATGCGCATTTAGCGCGCTTACATTCCTTAAATTCGAAGCTCCTGCGGGTATCATGATAGCTCCGTGAAAAATTTCATGTAAATAAGCGTGCTCAAACGACGACTTCAGGCTCGATCAGGTAGTAAGTACATAGAACAGTAGGTCCTCACTTATTCGACGGTGAATTGTGGTGAATTTTATATCAATCGCTTGAGGTCTGTCTACTCGAGTAATCTGTCTAGCGTTTTGATTGGTACCGTACTCGTTTTAAATTGTAACCCTTCCCACCTGTGCTAATAAGTAATTGCCACATGATGCTCGATAAGTGTAGACGGGAATCATCCTACGCAATAATAAGCTGCATTGCTGTCGGTAAAGTCTATGCTATTTGGTTCTAGGAAATATCAAAGTATGGCAGTTCTCTATCGTGAGAACGTCTGGCTTGCCAACCCAATGAACTGGGGCTAAGAAAGGAAGTACTCGAGTAGTAGGAAGGACAGTTTAGCCCAGCTCTTGAGAAATAGGAGGACATGAGAGGACAGTCAGATGTCCACTATCAGATATTTATCACTGAAGTACAGCCAAGACGTCGGGGGTGTGGTACATATATTTAGCGATCGGCAAGAGAATCCGAGCGCTTGTTGATAGGCTTAGCGCCACTTAGTAATGTGATGGTAGGGCTGCTTTAATTCTGCATCAAAGACACAATTTTAACAGAACGAAAAGAGGCGATGGGTTAGTGGAAAGTCGAAACACATCCTGTAGCCCCTTCGAGTTTTGGTCTCCCATACTTGTAATCTTTGATCCATTGTTGTTCACCATCGGCGCTGTTGCTCAGAAATTTGTTAGGTCGAGGTAGGCGCAGTCGGTTGATTAGGTCCCTTGATGGAAAAATCATTGGAGGAAATAAACGGGAACGACGTTTAGTTAACGGTGACTGGGTAGGCTTAATTAGTTGGAGTGAGGTTGTTCGAGTTTCCAATGGCTTAGCGTTTTCCGGCTATAAAAAACGTCTGTAGGAGAAAAAAAATAATAACACATGACATGAACCTAAGCAGTGACACGACAAGAAGGTAGTTCTACATGACTGACCATCACCAGTGATCTAACTGGAGAGAAATATAAAACACACGACAAACGGTAAGCGAAGTCTCTCTTTCTATGCCATAATTGCCACTACAACCTTGGGAATCTCGAGAATCTCTCTCAACACATTCCCAAGAGACCCACCGTGTTCCTGATAAATATCCATCGCCGCAGCCCGCCTCCCAACGTTCCTCGGAAATCGGAGAGTGAACCAATCCCTGTGGTCCGACGCACAGAAGGGCCCGCAAGTAGTGGACGAGTGCAACTCGTTCGTCACCCCAATCGCGTTTCCGTCCCTATCACGGACCACGACGAGCACAAGCCCGCGTAGCGCGTGGAAGGGGTCGTAGTTGTTGGCTGTCACCTCCACGACCAGCTTTCCGTCGCGATACAGCGTTGCCTTGGTTGTCATCCGCTTATCGGACTCGACCCACTCGTCGTTCGAGGCTGTGAGAGGGTCGGTTGCCTTTCTCTCTTTGTTAGACACCTTTATCCTGTGAGAAAATTCTGAGCTCAGCTCGTTGAGTGCACTTTCCCAGTCCCAGTTCACGTCTGCGATCAAACCCATTGTCGCGATGAATGTGAATGCACCTTCGTGCCGGGTCTTTGCTGCGAGGACGAGAGCATCGAACTCGGAGTCTTCTTTTTCGGCCGCGTCCTCCAGTGTCTCGTCAAAATAGGTAAGGAGCGAGTAGCGCAGGTTTCTGAGTTGACCCGTGAATAATTTGTAGGCTTCGCTATGACATGCCTCGGTTAATGTGCGTCGCTTTTCAGTATTCACCGATTGGGGGTATCGACGAGCTTGTACGTCATATTGGGCTAACCATGGTGAATAGTGGCAAATCAGATGACAAACGTTGGCTCCTACCAAGAATATGGCGCTTCCAAAGTTCCATGGACCTGCCCAGGTCAGGTATCAACATTCCTTGATTCAAAACGCGGAGATCAACTTCGAAACGGAGTCTAAATTTCTCAAGCAACGAAATCACAATTCTATCGCACATTGCCCTTGCAAGAAGCTCGTGTTGACCCGGGAGATTGAAGTTCTCGTTATCACGAATCGCACCCTGTCAACCAACAACATTCAAATAAATCAGCCCCCGGAAAAAAAAAACGCCGATGCGGCTTCGCCAATCCGCACCCAGATAGTCCTCATGTACACCTCCAGCCCATCAGCAGCGATCGCGTTCGGCTCGGCGTCCTTTAGCAAGTAGTCCAAGCTCTGCTTGTCCACAAACCTCGTCCGGAGGAAACTCACTTCTGAGTGGTATTGCTCAGGAGCTGTTAGGAAGTCCGGGAGGGAGATGAAGGTGAAGACGAAGTATTCTTGGAGACGGTGACCTTGAAGTTCCTCTGGTTTCTCGATGCTTTCCCAGACTCTGTCAAGACCCGACGTTACTGTACGAACGAGGCTGGCGAGCGGAGTGCGTTTGCTGAGGCGTTGAATTAGGAATACGATTTTCGGTCGGTGGTATGCCCTATGCATTGATGGTCTTGTTATCCGAACAGTTCAGGCTGAAGATCTTGGTTATGCCACTTGCCTCTCATCCAATTTCGCGTACATGGCGATGTGCTCTTCAAGGATGATTCGCAAAAGGCCCAGATTTCCAGCGTTGTATAGGTCGACTTGGACCTCCAGTATGTTCACGATGAGGAGTCTGGAACATGCCAGGGCGAACATGGCGGCTTTGCGCTCGAAGCTCTGTTGTTAAGTCGTTGGAATATCAGATAGTGTGCCGTGTCGGGCGAACACGCTGTGAATGTGGTATAGACAGACCTGATCGTCAAGATGGCTTCCGCTATCTGAGCCTTCGACATCCATGATGAGAAAATTCTGTGTCTTGTCTCGCGACAGCCATATTCCTGCATGTTTCGATAAAAATTCTGTGTGTGCCATTGAAATTGGGTAAGCGTACCGCGCGTAGTCTGACCACGTTCTCTGGGGTCCATGACAGCAAAATCTGTCCCGAATGCGTTGTTGAGAACCGTACCTGGTCAGAATATAAGTTAGGTCACCGCTTTTTTTCCATGTTGTACAACCAAATGAAGTCCGACGAGCTTACTTTTCCCAGAAGACTGTGGGCCGATGATAGCTATTATCTCGTAGTCAGAGCCGACGTCGTTCAGGCCCCACTGGGCCATTGCAGTCGCAAGGTAGGTGCTGTTGGACGTGGTTGTGAGCGACAGGTTTAAATTTCGAAGCTTGAATTGACCGACGTAAAGTTTTGCTTGGAATCGACGATTTGGATTTCATGAGGAAAGGAGGCTCCATGCTTTATGCAAGATCCGAATCAAGTCAATTGGTATTAAAAGAAATGAATAGACATCGAAACTTACGCTGACGAAATAGGACAACGCCCAGACCGCACAGAAAAGGCGGAGAATCTGTTAAAAAAATCAGGATTTGCGAGGAGTTTCAAATACAGTGAGTAGTCAACTTGCCATGGTTGTTAGAACAGGAGGGAGTAGTGGTTCTTCGTTCGGAATGAGGCTAATTGAGACTCGTGGCTTAAGTGCCTGCAGCAGGAGGCACTTCAGTTTACATGAGGACAGTCCCAGTGATTCGACGTGGTCCCGCAGTTATCATGTTACGTGATTCAATATTTGCTGGATTATCCGAAATGAAATGAAGTCTGTTCGGAGACATGGACAAAACTTGTCCTCCAATTTGAGGTATCAGCATAGCCCAACGGGCCCGCAGCTGTATCTATGGTATGGACGCGGTAGACCAAGCTCCAAAGTTTTCAGACTTTGGTATTGATACGCGAGCAGGTGTCACTGACGCACACGATGCAGCTGTGCGTGGGCCCGCTTGTGCTCACTGCAAAAGATAGTTGCTTAGATTGTAGATTAGGAGCAAACGAATGCGAGCACTCACATTAAGGAGGAGGCCGTGGATATGCCAGCTTTGATGTACAAACCCATGGCCGACGAAAGCGAGGTGGCTTGTCCTGCTTGAGAAAGCGAAGGTATCAGTTAGGTTGAGAAGGTGCTACAAAAAAGAGGTGATATTTACAAACAAAGACATCACCACCAACGAGCTCGGACCCTACCTCTCCTTCGACTTCGTGAGCAACTCGCAATCACAAGCACAACCAGCTGTTGGCTACAAATATAACCTCTTCGATCCAATGAGCCATTCCTCTAGCTCTTTCTTCGACAGACGACGCGCGGGCTGTGGAAAGGAGAGTATGCCGTCGTCCCGCAGCGTGATGTATACATATGTGGCAAAGCGAACGAAGGGATTGCCTCCGAGCAGACCGAGCCAATCCGTTTGCACCTGTTACTCTCCGGATCTGGTCGGACCGACCATAAATTGTCGAAGATGAGCTCACCCAAATTTCTCTCCATTGGGAAATTCCATCGACTTTTTTGTCATTGATTATGTATTTGATTATGTACTTCGCCTTTGCCAGTTTTCATATAAAGCCCGGTCTTGAATTTGCTTTCCATTCTGTCGTTCCCTCCCTTTCTTTCGTACTTCCATCAACCCCTACCACCATCACCGGGGCCGGCGCTGCATCCTCCCCTCTTCATGGACACTGACCGTGATAGACGTCACGGTAACCATTCAGAATCCTCGAACTCGCGACTCTAGGAAGGTTCGTAATCTCTTGTCTCCTTGCGAGAACCCCGCATATATTCACCTAAAATAGATGTTTGCCTCGAACACTGTCGTTTGGGTACCTTGCTGTCATTCTTGGGAGTAGAGTACTTCAATTTCAAAGTCCTTCTACGCATGGCTTATACGCTGATCTTCGGTTCACTAGGTTTTCCATCAATATCAACTCGGCTTTGACTCGGCTAGGTGAGTTCAGTTCGCTAGGTGATGCTCGACTTGCTAATTTTTTGTTTCAGAGTAGTCTTCTTGATCAGTGACTCTTAAATCGGCGGAGCGGTGGTATTTCGAGGGGTCGAAAGCTTTGAAGGATCAAAATTGGACGGATTTCGCTGGAATTCGAGTAGGTGACGTTCCGATTTTGGGATAAGATAAGATAAGATCTCCGTTATTTATCAACCAAACAGCACCTCTCCGTCATCGATTCAAACGACGACTCAGCTTGCCACTGCTTTTATCACAAGTCCTCGATGACGCCAACGTACAAGGGAGCGATCAACGGGGAGGTAGTCCCACCACCAACGTTCCAGTCACACAACGGGCCCCAAACTCTGGCCTCCTTCCTCTCTCTGCCTCCCGAACTCCTCATTCAGATCCTCCTCCACCTCACCCCGTACCCTGCGGCGCTCCGAGCGTGCAAGCTAACATGCAAGCACCTGCACACGCTCATTCACACCTCGTTGTCTCTCATTTATCACGCTGCGCTGCATGCCACGCAGCAGGACGACAACCCCGCCGCGCTGCTGCCCATCTCGGAGAAGATACAGTGGTTGGAGGAGAGCGGTCGCCGATGGGCAGTCTTAGACCTTGATCAGGAGCCTGCGTCCGGAGAAGTAGAAACGCTTGCTGAATCCACGAAAACGAAGAGGATCAAGGAACTCAAACTCGGGCATGTGCCAAGTGGGATATACGATCTTACAGGTGGCGTTTACCTCTTGGGAGACATAGAACGAATAGGGCTGTATTGGATCAAGCTCCCCGGAAAGGCAGAAACTCTTGATCTGGACGAAGACAAGCAGTCCAGATGGAACAAGATCGACCTCGAAGCGCTGCGCCGCCATCCAGACTCGGACGGGCGCGAGCGGAAGATCGTGGATATGGGATTGTGTATCTACGAACACGACCTCGTCGGCGTCGTCACCGTGTAAGTATCTTTCCTCCTCTTACCTCCCACCTCCAACCTAACCGCATCCGAATTGTAGAACTCCCCACCCAGACACCACCCCCTCCGCGCCTCCCCAAACCGACATAGACATCCTCCTCCTCCAATTCTCGACTGGCCAGCCCCACCCGCTGCTCGCACGGGGCCAGCCGTTTGTAAGACACATCTGTACTGTCCCAGCAGAGTGGTTCCGCCCCGCTATCGGGATCGAGATCGTCGGCGAGCATATTGTGCTCATTCTCTTCTTCCCGCATGCTATTGCCCAGCAGACTCCGCCAGAAGACAGGGTGTATATCTGGGAGTGGAGGACGGGGGTGCTTAAACTGGTATGTTCCCTTTCTCCCTTTTTTCTTTGATTTGCTCCTCATCTACCCCCACCTGGAATAGAGCTTCACCGTCCCCGCGCACACATACACGGGCCTCATATTCCTCACACCGGAGCTCATCCTCTTCCCGAACGCACACACCGGTGCGCTGGACGTGTTCCATATCCCGCGGGAGCCCACCGCGGATAACGGTGCTCATGAGCCGGCGGTGTCGCTCGCGCTGCCGCCGCTAGCGGAGGGAAGGGTGCTGAATAGCGTGTCGTGCAGGTCGGAGCCTAATCCTGTTGGTGAGGCTTGGCCTGCGCCCGCCCCATTTTCCTCCACTCGTGCAGACGGAGGACAAAACCACCCAGGAGCGCTAGGTGCCGATAGAGATACAGACAACGACACAACCCCCACCCGGCCCTTCCTCCCCCGCTCTGAAAACGCGCTGTGCCTGTTCTCCATCCGCGTGCTTGGCATGCCGATGGTGCAGGGCGCGTTCCACTTTGGGCACACCTTCGAGTTCGTTGTGCACCGGCACGCGTTGCTAGACGTGCTCCGCCTCTGGGCGCCCAAGCTAACTTCCTCCCCCTCCTCCAACGGGCCGTTCCCTCACGACGACGAAGACGACGCCTCCTCCATGCCCCTCCCAGGCTCCTACACCGCCCCACATACCATCATCATCCCCTACGCCTCCTGGGGCCCGGGGATAACGCGGTGGTTCAACGCGGACGCGATCCCGACGCGGTGGATCACGACGACGTGCGGGCAGCGGCTCGTGCTGACTGCGTCGCCGTCGGCGGAGCGGCCGGGGGGGTACCCGTATGTGGTGCTGGACTTTGCGGGGGGGAGTGTGAGGGGTGTTGGGGGGGAGGTGAGGCGGGAGAGGGAGAGGGAAAGGGAAAGGGAGGGGGCGAGGAGGAGGAAGGCGGCTGAGAGGGAGGAGAGGGAGAGGGAGGAGAGGGAGAGGGAGGAGAAGGAGAGGGAGAGGGAGGAAAGGGAGAGGGAGGAGAGGGAGAGGGCGGATGCGTTGGAGAGGCTGGAGAGAGAGAGGGCTGGGGTGGTGGCAGGTGGGAGGGGGGGCGAGGAGGGGCTGAGAAGAGCGAGGGCGGTAAGGGCGAGGGAAGGGAGGGTGAGGAGGGCGTTGGTGGATGCGATAGAAAGGGCGAAGGCGAGGATGTCGAGACGGGTGCCGGCGCAGACGCAGGCGGGGTTGGGCAGTGTGCTGGAAGAGGGGGTAGAGGTTGAGGAGGCGGAGGCGGACGAGGAGGCGGACGAGGAGGCGGCGATGGATGTGGATGTGGGCGTCGATGGTGGTGACGATTCACATGCCGCGTCTGCGAGCACGAGTGCGGTTGGCGCTGGCGTTGACGTTGGCGTCGTTGATGTGGATGAGCTGTACGCGCTCGAGGAGGAGGAGGAAGAGGAGGAGGAGGCGCCCTTTCTCGACTTTGAGTTTGACGAAGGGGACCAAAACGATGATGTAGAGCAAAACGAGGATGGAGACGAAGACGAAGGCGAATTGGAAATGGACGACGGGCCCGAGGAAGATACCTCCGATTTCCGAACGGCGTCGCCATCACCATCAGCATCGTCTCATACGGACCCCTCTCTGGACCCTTCCTCCTCTGCCTCCGCCTCAGCCCACACTGCCGCCTCTACCCCTGCCGCTCCGCAGCCCAGCCCGACGCCACCGCTTCCATACACCCGCATGTGGTGCGTGACCACCTCCGAGCCGCTCGAACCTTCCTCTGCTTTCGCCGAGCCTGTTGAGGGCGTGCTGCCGTACGTCGCGTGTGCGAGCGCGCGGAGCTATTCGTTTGATGGAGTGTTGATTGATGAGGAGAGAGTTGTTGGCATTGAGGTGGGTTTTTTTTTTTTTGAAAAATTTTTTTGTTCTTTTTTGGAGGAAGTAATGCTAACTTTTTTGGTACTGCAGACAGATGCGTGGGATAGGATTAAGCGTGTTGAGGTGCATTATTTTGGATGATGTATACTGCAAAAACAACGGGGAGGGGGGTTGGGTCTGTGCTGGGGTATCAAAGTGCTCGTGAGTCAATTTGGGGATGGCGTGTTGAAAATGGCGCTGAAATTATTTCGGCCTAGGTTCTTTATATTTAATGAAGTAATATTGCATGCTTTTCCCCTGTACATGTATGTAAAAAATTTGTGAGTCGTGTTTGGAGTCCAAAGACAGCAGGGACATGGGAAGAGTTTTTTTTGACAAAGTTTGTTTTTTGCTCCAGCTTCAAACGTTCAAGTCTTCCGAATCCGACGCTTCTGATTATCAAGATGCTGGCCGCTTTTGGTCTCATTTCGATTCTACCTTTCGTTCGATGGTCTATTGAGTGGCACTGGGCAGTGGCACGGCAACGACAGTGACAAAGCAAACTATAACAATGACCATTGTGGATGCAACGGGCGAGCTGAACTGCCCAATTTGGGAACCCCTCTCTTTCTCAGCCTCAGATGCTATAACGACGAGGTCGTCTGGCCCTTCCCTTCCTCATGTCGTCGTCGTCGTCGTCGCGAACAGTTTATGGGCCATGGCTACACCACTTTTGCCCTCGAGCTGCGGGCTATAAAAGACGGCTCGTGCTTTACATTCGCCCCATTTTTTTTGCTGTCAATTACACCCGCCGCCACGACTAAGTATGCCAGTGCCACTCCCCAAAACGCCGCCATTCATGGATACCTCTGATTCCGCCCAACCTTCGAAGGTGTACTCCTTTCCACCCGAAATCTTAGCCCAGGTCTTCGAGGCGTGCCTTCCTCCTCTCCGCCAGCGCCTTGCTTTTACCCAGCCCTCAGCCTCCTCTCTGGCTGCAGGCGCAGGCGAAGTCAACGACGACGACCCTTTGTCAACCCGGTCGATGCCAATGACTTTATGCCACGTCTGCTCATACTGGCGGTATACGGCGTTCTCCACGCCGCAGTTGTGGGACTGCCTCTTTCATACCGCCGTCATTCGGGAACTGGATGTGGAAGGCCCGACTGAAAGGTACGACAGTACCGATGTAGACTCAAACATGCATACTGGTGACGACAACGTCGGCGATTACGATTACTCGCATCCCATTTCCCCGCCCAGGCTCCTTCCTCTCCAAAAATGGATGAATATCCGCAAGAAAGACCTCGATTTCCTCCGGTGGTGGGCTGAAAAGGTCAAAGGCAATTCTCTCGCTCTCCGGTTGAGGTTTCGTACAGAACTGGTAGCGCCTTCGGATCTAGATCTTGGGGATATCGTCACACTAGGAGACTACCTCCGAAACTCGCCAGACTCAAGTGAAAGCGATATATCGTTCCTCCCCAACCTCATCGCGCGCGCACGCTATCTAGACGTCGACCCTCAATACCACACTATCCTCGCCGATCATCCACTTCTGACGTCAGCCACGCTGATGGACACCTATCCCTCCCTGCGGTATGACAACCTTGAGTCGCTTGTTGTGGACGCCAACGCCGGCACCAATGGTAATGGAGCGGACGACGGAATAGTCGTGTTGGATAACCACCTGTGGCACGTACCCTTCGAGAGGATGCCCGCCCTGAAGAAGCTCTGTGTCGTCAACTGCGTGCTGTTCGACCCATTTTCGGGTCTCCGTGGTCCGAGCATGTGGAGGCAGCTCACCCATCTTTTCCTGCGTCTTGATACTACCGAGCCGGAATGGCGGCGCTTTCTTTATGAGTGCTCGTCCCTCCACAAGGGGCACTTCCTACTAGACATCTACTCTCCGGTTGATCCCCTCAGACTCAACGGAGGAGTTAGTCCTAATGTTACTGTCTTTCCCCACCTTAAGGAGCTCGGTCTCGTCCTGGACGACAAGAACAACGACCATTGTTTTCCTTACCTCCTCGACGGCGCCTTATTCCCTGCACTCGATGCCCTCCTTCTCAGGGGAAGGTCTATATCTTTGCCTGGTCTCCATCGGCTCCTCGAGACAACCCCACAGCTCAAGAAGCTCCGCCTCCATCTGCTTTTTCCTCATCCTTCTCAAGAAAGAATGCCATGGGCCGCGGATCTTTACTCGCCTAGCTTTCCTCAGCCCAACGCCTTTCAAGGCGGCACCAGCGTACACCCTCTGCAGCAAAACGGAAGAAAACTCAAGGCTCTGTCCTATTACGTCCCACATCTTGAACTGTTGATGCTCGACATGCCGCGGATGGGGACCCAAACTCAGACCTATATGCCGTATGTGCAGGATATGCTCAACTCGGGCTGGTTGGACGGGTTTGGCGTCGCGTCGCGGTGTCAGAATTCCCCATCCGGGCAGTTTATTCCCCAGCCTCAACCACGAGCGACCCTTGGTGATATCACCAACTCCAACGTCCAGTCGAATACCGCGACCCCATTACAGTATCTGCATCCTCATCCCGAGCTTAGTTTGCTGGAGAAAGGGAACGAACGCAGCTCAAATTCACGCAGCCGAGGTCTGAAGCTTGATCTGTTTTGGAAGTGGAATATATATGATGCCGCACGCATGTGGCCTATGATAACAGAGCTGAAGGCGTTCCTCCAGCATCAAAAGAATGGGAATGGGAGGTTTAATAACGAGAATGATTGGTGTCCTGGCGTTGACGTTCGCGTCAAGGTTAGATACGATTCTCGGCCTGTGCCGACTGATGAGGACCAGGAGTATTGGGAGATGTGGTTCAATAATTCTTTCGAGTTTGAATAACTATGTATGTATGGTAAAGGTACTACTGTTTCGTATGTTAGATTGGTATATATATTAATATATTTGATACAGTAATCATTGACACGTTCGGTAATACATACATTCTTGTGCACGTTTGTACACACACCGTTTCTAAGAAGACTTTTCGAAGCGTACACAAATGGAACAATGGCGCAATCTGGAGAAATGACGGGTCTTGGATTGATGATGCAGCGAAAATCTGGGGCACCGAAATTTCGTTGACAGCTTCTGGAGTCATTGGAATGCGCCGTTCTCAATCAACGAAGGGGGAAGTTCACTCGCATATTCATTTGGAACTGTTTTTAGACGCCTAACACCGAGTTAACCAATTATATGTAAACCGATACCATGGAATATCCAAAATTAATCTTATTCGAACTCCAAGACCAAATGTAGGTGAACGTCGTGACCGACTGGGACAATGAGAAAGGAATCAGAAGACGGTAGAAATTATACGTCTGTCTCTGGCAAGTCTCTGGCCGTAAAAGCATGTTCTTCAACACGCGAAGCGACCTTGAAAAACGACCTTGGGGAAAGATGGGCACAATTCAAAAGTCCTGATCGTCCAAATACCAATTCTCAAAATGCACCTTCTGTTTGTTATGCGGAACCAATTACAAGTCTTGAATTCAACGGAGAAATTCCTAAACGGCTCTAAGGACCTTCAGCCATACTCATGCCATGTGTCGGGGACATGGACATCGATCTATATTACCTTCTGAGTTCCTCGAAATTCTCCATTCAGTCGTTGTTTTCTCAGTGTTCAAAAGCCAGTCATACCTGGAGAAGCTTCTAATTCACCGGTTCATTGATTTTCAGGCGTTTTGAAGGGTGGAAGGATATTCTAAAGGTAGATTGTTCTACGAACTCTACTGCAACTTTTCAAGCATCAAGGCTCTCAGAGCTTCCGTAAGAAAACAAAGTAATCTGCCACCTGACACTTCGACACCTGATCCGTATTTAGGTGAACTTGTTCGAAACAGATCAGAGCTGTCTACCTGTACTCTGGTTTGAAACAGGAGAATGAGAAGCATTCGGGGCCGAATTGTTGCAAAACGGTAACCTCAATGAGACAATCATCGTAAAAAAGAGGAATGCCGCAGTCTTCATGAAGATAATCAATGAAGTTGTCCTGAATCCTCCATGGGCTACAAATCCATAAGGATGATAATAAAAGAATCCCAGAATATTTATAACCTCTGTCGATCCTAACTGAGGGAGCTCTTCTTCAGACATAGAAGTTGGACCCAGGCGTGTTCTCTGTCCAGTTGTTCGGGGATCGTCCCGCCGATCACGGTGAGTCTAAAAATAGATCAACACAGACAAAATTAGCGCGGGCTTTTGCAACGATGCTCTCTTTCTAATATTAGAAGTAGAAATCTCTACGTTTTCTCTACGTCCTGCAAGTCTGTCTCTGTGTTTTATCAAGCATATAAATATGATCTCTCTCCGCATCCAGTCTCCCAGGTTCTCCACCTCCTCTACTCAGGAAACAACGCCTTGACTCACGCATCGTAAGCCGCATATATCACTGAGGTTGAAGCATCAGACTCACGAAATTTTTAGACTCGAGACGACTATGGTTAACGTTAGTCACCTTATATCAGTGTTAGGCTGGCTACTTGCAACAACCGGGGCATCACCAACCAATACCATCACGCCTATCACATTGAAAAGTCCAACCCAATCCAACAGGACAGCTCTTTCCACGAACGGTGTCCCCACTTTCTCTGCCTATGCCAATGTCAACGCAGCAGGACACCAAACTGAATTCAATCAGCTGTCCGCGGCTGGCTACCGAATGATTTCGCTGAGCGTCTACGGACAGCCACCCAACCATCTCTATGGCGCCGTCTGGGTTCAACGTTCTGGCCCAGGATACTTTGCCATCCATGAAGCAAGTGGATCAACGTTCCAGGCTTTCTTCGATGCTCATGCCCCCAACGGCTTTGTTTCCACTTTCGTCACCGCAACTGGACCGCCAGGAGCTGCGATATTCGCTGGCGTCATGGAGCAAAACGGCGTCACTAACTGGTTCCAATTGTGCGACCTGACAACGGATCAATATATAGCCCAGCTCAACAGTGCCTTCTCCGATGGGTACATCCTGAAGTCATTCACCGAATACGGCTCTACATCCGAACGGCTCTTTTGCGGCATTTGGTACCACAATGACCAGAACGCTCCGACCACGATTTTCGTCGACGAGACCTACGCCAACTACCAGTTGACATTCAATAACCAGATTGCGAACCCAGCCTTCCGTCCAGGTTATCTTTCAGTTTCGGAGGATCACCTTATTTCGTCGGAATTCGTCAATACAAACGTGGGTTCTTGGGTGGCGAGGCATGGGATGACGAGCACTGACCTTCAGACCGAATTCAATAACGAGTTGGCTGCAGGGCTTTACCCGATTCTCTTGCAAGGTGGTGGAACGGGGGCCAACATTAACTTTGCCGCTGTATTCGCACAGAAGGATATTCCGATTTGATGCTTTAATGGAATCTTGGACGGGTGGTTGAAGTTATTATTATAACTTGACCACGTCCTGCAAATTGATAATGACACATTTTTCGACATTTTGTACACTAGGTATTTGTGACCCGAATGAATAAATCCCTGACATTTGGTTGGCTCAACGAGTGTGGGACCGGCTATCAACTTTAAAGCATTTACATAACATATGGAAAGACGGGACGATTTTCCGAGACCAGACGGACGTGTCCTTGACTGCGCAGCGCGCATCGCTTCACTTGCCACAGTCTGAAATTCTATGGGTGAAGTATATTGATAAATAGACGACCGTGGACCCTAATTCCTGATCTCACTGTCACGGTCTGCCTCTCGAACAAATCCAGCAGTTGTCGCTGAATAAGGCACGCGTTTTTATTTGCTTTTCACCACGACTGAAAGTGGCATTGCGTCAAACAACCAAAACTGACCCGCGGACCTTGTTTTATCACGAGAAATTCGAAACTCGGAGGTCGAATAAAACTTCGACATGATTTTTGGATAGAGACGTGTAAAGGACGACCATAGGCTGACGTGGCATGAGCATCCGCACAGTAGTCAGTCTATTCTGATCCCGTACTGAAGGAACAAAGCGAGCCGTAAGATGTAACGATCCATTTATGGCAAAATTCCTTAACAGCACGACGCCTGGGCCAACTGCCTGTCCCGCTTTTCTCCACAAGGGGCAAGAGGACGTCTCCCACTGAGTGAGAATACTTAGCACGAAAAACAGACCGAAGATTTTCAACAAAGAAAAAGAGCGATTCGAAACGTGTGCCCACCTCGTGGGTACAAAGAAGTACGGGCCAACAGGTTTCTACCTTATATGGCGAGTCGGCGACTGGGCCTTGTGCCATGGCCCTTTCCTTTTCCGAGTGTTTCCAACTAGCACAATCCCGTGGATGGAATATATAGTAGGGGTACGACTCCAGTCATCGCCAACCACCCCGCTCATCCAAGGCCGATAAGCGACATATCACATATACCCTAATTCTCATTCTCCCTTGTTAGTTGCCGACTAAATCGCTCCTTTAATCATCCGACCTGTTCGACAAACGACTATCAGTTCTATTTTTTAATCCTTACACGATGGAGACAACCAACTCGCAGGGCGGACTCCCATCTTCAAACATTTCCGACATCAAATTTTTAGTCAACTTCTTGACAATTATGACACAGGCGTACGTGGTCACAATTACTCCCTACTTCATAATATGTCTTGACGAGCTGATTTATTCCAGGTCACAAAGCGAAACAGCCTCTCCTGTAACCGCTGAGTCGGTGGCTCTTATCAACGAGCTCACCAGCCCAACGTCCGCTCTCTCTACTTCCGTCCATAGAGGGATTGATCAAGTTATGGCGATAACCAATGGGGAGACGTCGCTTTCACCCTCAAGTTCCAGGTATTTTTTATCCAATTCCGTCCACCTCTAACGCTCTGACCCTGACCTATCAATTTTTAGGCATAGCGCCAGTGCCACCCACAATCGCCGCGAGCCACATAAACGCCCCGCATCCAACCCCCACTATCCCAACTGCCACTACTATTCTGCCACTCGTCCGAGTCCCGGAGTTTCGTCGTCTTCAGGAACGTCAACAACATCGTTTGGAAAGGGCAAGGAGACTGCTGGCGAGCGTGACCTACGCACCATCAATGGCGTCCTTCGCACTGGTGCGCAAGTCAGGAATGACAAATCAGATATGGGGGATGCAAAGCCGGAGGCTCAACCGCCTTCGAGATTGGCAAGGAAGGACAGTTTCACAGGTCATGTCTCGTTTTGAATAACGCTCTCGTACATCTCCTGTGGTCATGAATATGTTATACCTGTATCGATCGAACGACAATAAAAGCCTGAATTACGCAGCGTCCTAACCACTAGGAATACATTGTTTTGAGAAGGGATAATGAATACCGTGACGATGAGCAGCAACTAGCTGTTCAACAAGAATTAAAACACTGCCAAGAGTGAAGCTGCTCAGTAACACAACTCGAAGGCGAATGTCATAAATTGTCGAACGATGATAAAAATAATAAGTAAGGCGAACGAGTATGAAATTAAGCACCATCTAGGATTGTATCATGATCATAAACAATCTTCGCAGGACTTCTGCCGTTATCACAGAATATCAGCGTGATAGACGAAAACATGGGGAGTGCCGCTTACTGCTTGAGTTCGCCCTTGCAATTCATCGGATTATCAACAAATTAATTTAAAGAGTCTATGATGGTGTCCTACCTTCTCGATCCAGACGATCTGTGCTTTCAGTTCCGTCAATCCGAATAACAAAACAATATCATACTCGATGCGGTAGTAAACTTTCCGGGAGCCCTTGCTGGTTTTTGGGATTGTTGGCAAACCTGAAAGATCAACCTCTATAAGGCACACCCTTGTGTAGTTTTCTAAAATCAAGATTGTCAGCCGGTATAGATGTAGCATTTAAACGAAAAAATTTAACCGGGATCGATATCTTTCCACTGGGGGTCTGGGTGTCTTCCCCGATAGCACATAATGTCGAAAACGGACTTGCTGAATCCACCCTTTGTCGTTGAAGTACGCGTATATGACTGGCTAAACCCCCTTGTTTCCAAAACCTGAGTATTCTGAACGTGATTTTAATTTGAGAGTCGACACAGGTGCAATAAAATTGCAACTTGCCTTTGGTAATATCACGTCAAATCTACCGCCTAACCGTCTAGCCCCAGACGCCGAATAGTATGAGCTGGACGCTCGATTTCGGTGGTCTGGATTCCTTGGGTCGAACACTACGGAACAGAAGACACCATAAGTGAACTTCGAAATCCTCGTCCGAACAAAGTGGTTGAGATAGAATGAAATAGCCCCATCAGAAACGGCTTTATTCCTGTTGTCGGCAATGAGTAAATACGCATTAAAAAGAAGGCAATTGGAAACAAGCGGTACAACCCACACGTGGCTATTAGGCACCATGACAGTAAGGGCCAGCGCTTCCAGTGTAGCCCTCACTCTTGTGTACAGCCAGTCGCTCGCGGCAAACCCACCCACGAGGATAACATGCTAGTATGGAAGTTAATTTCCTTGTCGAATATAAATTGGAATATCTCACGGAAATCGGTTTGTGAGCTGTTCTTTGTTGTCCTAAGACGGCATTCACTACGCAATCGATCGAAGGCTGAAAGAACGATGCGGTGTCAGTCCTGCAGGACCTTATTATGATATCGATAAACTAAAAGGCGCAATCATCGTACCCAGAGATTTTGAGTTGTCCAAATCGAATGTTGTAGGTTGGGTCATTGTCTCTCGTCGACCCGAATTTTACATATTGAGGTTCATCAGCATTTTTGAACCTCAGCTTGGTAGTTTTGTCGAAACACCGAATGATATGATCGAGGTCGTCCAGGAAGGGCGATTCGGAAAGATAACCTAAAAGGCTGAGCAATGTCATTTATATGGCGAATAAAGGACCTACTTTGAAGGAACTGGCGAGCGTGCATAGTGACAAAGACGGATCCAGAAAAGTAACCTAAAATTTGCGGTCATATTAAGAATTAGAGAGTCAGAAGAGCTACCAACTTTGAGGAGCTGCAATTTCCTCGAAAGCAGATCCTACAGCAGAGCTTTTGGTATATGAGCTTACATCAATTGTTCCCCCTCCTGCGTCAACAATGACTACTCCTTCTCCCCTCTACGGACATGGACGTGGGTGTCTGTCTAAAGGAAAGATAAAAGGTAGTCTGTACCTTCATTGCGCCATCTGGGAGACCGTTTTGAATGGCGAAGTGAAGACTGGCTTCTCCTTCTGTGACGAAAGAAAGGCGATCGTGGCCACTCGAATTGTCCGGAATCAAGCCTGCGAGCACAGCAGAGTTTCGCATTTGGCCCTGCTCGGTCCCTTCCCATCCATTAGGGTGCGAAAGAACAAAATTGATGTCACTATTGACTGATTCCCAAAGGTCTGCTCCATTGGCGTGGGTAGCCTGGATGAAAGACGAAGCGCAGTCAAAGAGATACTTTAAGAAGTCCGATAACACTTCAACGACAGATTTATTCAATGGTAAGGGGGGAATTTCGTCGGTAATGGCCTGCCCTTGGGTGAACCTTGACCGAAGGTGCAATTTGAACCTGTAGTACAGCGCAGTTCGACATAGTTTGAAGAAGGTCATCAGAACTACATACCATTCAGCCTTGACCCATTGTTCATCCTCAGCAATCTCATGTATTCCTTCCCTCATAGCTTCTGCCCCTACTGCCCGCACTTTACCCAGCCGATCGTAGTAGATGACTGTGGGGATTTTCGACGAGCCGCCGACGTGTTCATTCGCTGGAAATCTAGAAATTTTGAGTTCAAGGCTGGTTTAAATGGAGAAAGGATACTTGACGAACTTCGTTACGCCCCTGATCTCCGGTATTTGGCCTGGGTCCAAGATGCTAGGTAAATAGTAATGATTTGGATAAGAGAACGATCGAGGCAATTTGAATTTTATTACCTGTAGGAAATACCACTGTATGTTGTGCCGACATCGAAGGCAAGGATCAATTGCCTTCGACGTCCAGTAAAGTCCTGTGTCGCAGTCATTAGATGGTGGTAAGGATTGACGAGCGCTCACCTCTCAATGGGCCAACGCATCCGTTTACAGGAATGCCCGGATTCCGTGAACGTCGGACATACTCAGCATCACGTGAATAGTCCCACGGAGATTACGCTTACTAATACTTCCGAGCAACCTCGATGGTCCTGCAGGTTGTTGATAACGAAGCCTTAAAGGACCTTTGGTCAGCCTGTCGTCTGTCATGGGTGCCAGCAGGTCAGCGCCATGCCTTCGAAATTCCAACCTATTTTGTTTGATAATTGGGTCCTACAGGAATATAGTGAACAATCAGTTGACGAACGCATGGGCCTCACATGAAGTGAAGAGAACAACTCAAGAGTTGGGTGCCATATTATATATCCATATCTGGTGTTTGATCGGAGGGCCAAATCTTGAAGACTACTCAAAATCGATGGGGCCAGCAACAGTCAAAGCGTGATCAGACAAGTCGCGCATGCGAATGTGCTTTGACGCCAATTGACTGGGATAAAACGCCGTTGTATCAAAATCCATAAGAGAAAGGCCCTCGCCTCACCTTAGTGTCAAGCCTTATTGTGTCTCGTTGTTTCTCTTCGTCCAAATAGTTCTCCAACGCTCGAAATGGCAATTCCGATTGAAAACGAATTCGTTCGAGTTCTCGCCATACTTCAACGATTGTGAGTGCCACTCTAAGTAAAGCATTCATGAGCTAAATGGGCTGTCAGTGAATCTGAACCCAGAGACTACGTTCCATCCCAGGAAGAGGCGGAATTGATATCTGAGTTCAACAACCCAGGGTCCGGATTGGTGGAGGTGATCTCTCGAGCGATCAATGAATTGAAAGCACCTACAAGACAAGATGCGAATCCCGTGAATGTCCCCTCTACTTATGCCGCTCCTCTTCCAGTACTTGAAGGGTCCATGTAGGCTTTGTTTTTCCTCGTTAAGTGACGAGTATAAATCATATTCTTCTCTTTTAGCCAAACCTGCCAGCCTACCATTTCGCCTTCAGGACAAGCTGCACGATGTCAGGAGAACTCGCATCGACCTAAATCGTCTTCGGCCATTTTGCGGAACGCCGACGCCCATCCGTACGACATTCGGACCCGGACGAAGAAGAAAGAGGCGGATAGCCACGTCGTCCGTGACTCACACTCTCAATGCAAATGGGCTGACTGCAATTCCATAATCGAAAATTCAACGACATCTATCACCCAGCACCTGCGCGACGTCCATGGTCGTGACCTAAAGAAATCAGCCTCAGGAGAGGAAATGGAGTGTGAGTGGACGGGCTGCAATGCCAAACTTACCTCGTTATACATTGTCCCGCACATTAAAAGTCGCCACCTCCGGCTTAACGACATATTCTGCCACCTATGTCCTCAGGCAACGGTCTTGGTAGGGACGAGCACGCTCAAGCGACACATAAGGACTCAACATCCCGAGTGCGCCAACGAATGACGCTTCTGTTGGAATACGATTTCTCTAATGGCATGGATTGCGTATGTTAATGGATGTCTATAAATAAAATGTAATTTGAATTTCTTGCCTTGAAAAACAGAAAGCGTCCCGTTGTGGATCGCAGGTCAGCGTCAGCGTTTGCTGTAGTCATAAGGGAATCAAAGCCCTTGTTCAGAAAAGTCCGTAACTAGAAAACTTAGAGGTCTGACCTTGCTTCAGATACAAAAACAGAAGCGCACCACATGTCTCAATCTTTCGCGACACGTAGGCACCCAGAGTGTAACCTTTGCTGGTACAAATTTGAGAGATAATTGATAAACCGTAAGGTCCCATATAAAGGCAATAGTCGCGTTGAGGACATACCGTGCACTGCATCGTTCAGTTGACCTGTAAAATCCTCCGGTATTGACCTCGGCGACGGCCTCCCCGATGCACTCATCGGGTACCACCAAGAATCAGTGTTTATATTCTCGGTAATTCGACAAATATTAAGAGGTAGAGTGTGGAGAGCACGGCACGAATTAACATGACCGGGGAATTTTGTAGGAAACTAAACTTTCGCGTCAATGGAGGTGACGACTCAATACACAGGTTCCTACTTTCGAATGTTTTTTCCTGCACGCTCCTCCGATTTACAGATCATAAGTGCTCCAAATAGGGTAGGGCCGGGCTGGCGCAAAGGTCCAAGTCTGCTGACTGGGTAAATCTTTAGCCGATGTTGAGGCATAATTTGAACACGAAGAGTTGACTAGCGTACCCGTAGCGTGCCGAACCACATTCCCCACTTTCATTGCAACAACGAGAGCTTTCGAACCCATATGAGTATTGAGTCAGGATCAGGTCCAAGGCAAGCCGCACATTGAAGTTGAAAGAGAAAAGTTGTTGGCCTTGTTGAACGCAACCTAGTGCGTGACACAGGACACACGCTCACATGACTCGAACGACGCGACTCAGGGGCGCCACGGAATGCATACTCTCTCGATGAATTCAAATACACTTCAAGAAAGAATCAATTTACATGAACTATGATCAGTATGTAGACAAATATTCCTGGATTCTATGTACATCAGGATGTATGTGATTTAGCTATCCATTAACCCGAGTCACTGTCAGGCTTCTATTACCAGGGGTACGGCCTCATCGTTCAGTTCCTCGAATGGGTTGAACAAATCATCCGGTTCCTAATAAGGGGCAGAGAGTGAGGGGAATACCCTGACATATTGAATTTCAAAGATAGAACTTGTGCAATCCTTCCGATCCCCGTGAGGATTTCAACGCATTGGACCCAGACTCGGGGTTTGACAAAGCTGGAATCACAATAAAGAAAAAAGGACGGTTTTTATTTTAAACTTCTCACTCGAGGTCGGATCCGGGGTAAGATGTGTTAATCTTGGGCGTCTATTTAAAGAGTGACATATGGCAATACATCGTTCGTGGAACTATCTAGCCAAAAATACCCTGCCGAATCAGATGAGCCAGGCTTCCTTCTTTCAAAGAATACTTTTGAAGCCGTCTGGACAGTTTCATTTCCGCATAGTACGACTATGACCTTATCATCCGTGAGAGGTCAACGGTACTTATTCAACAGGTTGGTGTATAAAATAGGTGTACTTTTCAAAGGAGGCTGCATAACGGAGTCAACCTCTTAAGATTCAATGCCTACAAAGCTTGGATACCTTGCTGTTATTTTATTTGGAGCATCTCCGGCCATATCTCAGTCGGTTGTTGCCAATTGCGGTATAACAGGGGGCACAACGGGATTTTGTGGAGGCGGCATGGGGACATTCTGTGGATATTTTAACGAAAATAATATTCAGGTCTGGCTTTGCCCTCGGTTGAGTGGGAAAATGGTCTGACAGTCCAGATTTGATCATCCTGCAGGACTGTTGGTGTCGTTTTCATCAGGATTACGGGAGTACTGAGTGCGGAAAGAACGCACGATTACAGACATAATCGATATCGGCCACCTAAAGGTGCAGGATATGGAATAGTCAGTGATTTGCTGCGCTGTTGATAAGGTGGGAGAAGACTTGCACAAAGAGCACGAAAGGGTTGGAAGACCGAGAAATCAAAGAAAATGTTTGCATCGCGGCTGTTAAACCTTCAGGAGAACCTCAGTGATCGAGGTACATCCGAAGAGGATGGAGACGCACCAGTGAGTAAAAAGAATATCCAGACCCCTTCACTCACCACTAACTTCACAACCACTGCTCGTCCCTGACTCAGGTTCCGTTTAGCAAAAGAAGTAAGCGCGAGTGCGGCATGAGCCACGACCACCGTGATCCTGGAACAGCGGTCAATAACTTGCAAAATCAATATGTAAGTCAGGGACTAACGCAAGCGCTGCGGATTCGGTTGGTGTTTTGACGAGATCGCATCTAGAGTCGAATAAATCCTCGGCAAAGCCAGTGTGCTTCGAAACAAGGAAACCTGTCACAAACTGGAGAAGTATGGGAACCCACAGCCAATAAACTCTAGGGTTCTTTTTATACAACGCAAACACTGGGAAATGCATGACTTAATCGGAAGGAATGGTCGACAACTGGAACTCCTTACCTCGAAGAAATAAAATGACGTCCATTATCGCCACCATTGTAGCACAGCCCAAGAGCAGCGCCAAGTACCATACTCTGCATAATTTGATGGCGACTGGACCGTTTGCGAGAAACAGGTGAACGAGCGTGTAGTGTGCGCTTAAATGGTCGCTTTTTGTTCATCAAGATAGGAGCGGAGCGGTTACAACTTACGTTTGAATAATCAATGCGAGATACCTGGCAAAGAGGTAGAGAATTTTTACGACCCTCGATCGAGCACTGTTAAAAGATGCATCGTGAAACGCTGAAAGCTGAATTGCAACCAGAATTCAACCTCCAGATATACGCATATTCCGATTTACAGGTCATTAAGTAGTCCAAGACCAAGAATAGCAGCGCTGATACTGCGGAATCAGGAGAATGTGAATAGACGAAAGAATTTACGATAACAGGAGTGACATACGAGATGAGTAGTTTCGCGACCTAAAGGACGTTTCACTCGACCAAAACTCGTTGTCGCTGGACATAGCATCCATGGTGCAGTGAGGAGAACAGTTGACAAGTCCCAGCTGCGTTGATATTTATTTAATACGTGGTTAAACAGGGTCGGCAGATTTAGTTTACCCGTGAATTGAGCGGCGGCTGGGGAAAATTAAATATGTATGTTGGTGGGTCCGATCGACAATTGGGCTTCCGTCAGATATTAAGACTTCCTTTTCTGATTGCATATTGTTTTTGGGCCAGGGAAGGTAATACCTAGTTGCCAACCGACTAGCATAGACCCCTGAATTGAGGTAGGTCCATTCGCACGTGTACAGATAAGGAGGGAAAAGGGGGCAGTTAATTACGCGTCAAGCTATTGTCTGAAGCTCAAGCGCTCACACCCCGTGCGGGACCTAAAGCGCTAAAGCTTTACTTATGCATTTGAAGGGGTGTTGGCGTATTACCATAAAGGTCCTACCTTCCAGTTCACTACTATTAGATTTCACGTTGGGTTACGAACATTCGAATAGAGGGAAGTGCCTCAGCAAAACATCACCAAAAATGGCCACGCTAGCCTTCAGTGACGAAGCTAAGGTCGTACATGCGCTGGATTTTCGAGAGTTAGAAGCAAAGTCCTTGTCTGGGGGAAGTCGTCGGGCATTTGAAGTCCGGCATAATGAAAGTATCCGTGAAGAAAATCGGCTCGAGTGGGATCCCTGGCGGCGTCATCCATCAGGAAATCCTTATCTTTCTCCGAAATCTCGGGATCTGCTTGGACATCCTTCCAGCGTTTGGTGCGAGACTTGATGACCGCAAGCTTTGTCGGCAATTCCGACTCCGCTTGCACTTCCTTCATTTCCTCTGTGGTCATGGAGGTGTTGAAGTAGGCGTAGATGGCGTCGAGGACATGACCGATGGTCACATACTCTGGTGATTTGGATTTTTTCTTCCTGTTATCCACTACGATTGGTCCCCAACGCTCGATGACCAGCGAGAGCGGAGACAGCTTTGATGCCTTAATATAAAGCCCGTCGACACCTGGAACGATAGCTTTGTGGTTCATGTCCAATGGAATTTTTTTCTCATCCTCGATCAGCATGTGTGCTAAAGTGGTTGGATAGGTAATATTCCAATCGACGGACGGGTACTCAGTCACCGTTGAAACAAGGACCGGAACAAGCTGATAGCAAATTGTATGGCTCCTGCCACGAGAATGGGCTGGAACTTGTGCCGTAGCATGACTTGGTCGCAAGTTCCGCTGGAGTCTGGACACAGCTGACGTCCGACTACCCCTCTCCTGTTCACCGGGAACGGCGAGATCCCCTTCCTTGTCGTCGGCAGCGTAAACACGATCAGATGACCTGCTTCTGCCTAAATTGACTGTCGGTGGTGGAGGTACATCCATGCTCCCTTGAACTCGAGAACAATTTTTCGAAGCATACGGCCGTGGATGATTGACATGTGCAGGGATAAGAGGTGCTGGATAAGATTGCTTTGAAGTTTGACTAGGAGGGCTGACGTAAGGTCTAGGCGGCTGATAATACGGAGCGATAGAATTGGGCATAGCATAAGGATAATCATGGGGATAAGGGTATTGACGACCTTGTAATGCAGTTGGGGAATGATCGTCCCAAGAAGGTGCGCGGTTAACGAAATAACCAGGCGGATAAACTGTGTACAAGACAAATGCGGGTTAAACTCATGCTATGCCTGACGAGACTGATCTGAACTTGGAGAGGCCGAACGTACCGGGAAATCCAGAGGACAGCGGTTGATCTGGTACTGAAGATGAGGCGTACGTATGATATACTTGATGAGGTGGCTGCGGCCTGCTTGATGTAAAAAGTCGGGACATGATTTCGCAAAATTTACGAAATGCAAGTCCTATCAAGGCGAGGGAGAACATACAACAGAGGTGCGAAGCCACCGAGTCACCTTATATCCACTTCGCTCAAGTTCAATCACGAGCGTGGAAATGAGCACCTGCTGATGACGCGACCTGAACATAGAAGGTCCATTTTGAGAATGAATGACCCGAAGCCTGGGGTGAAGGAGTCCTTATCGATCCGTCTCACGTGTACTGTAAAGGGTGCAATTAACAGCGGAATTACAGAAAATTATACCTCATGCTGGGTGTCGACGCTCCAGCAAATTACCCCATTACTCCTCTGTGCACCGTTCGGCGAGCAAATAAGGAAGAAAATGGCCGAAAAGGGAAAATCTTGCCCAAAGGTCATGCAAGCGTTATGTAACTTGTGTGACTAAGCAGAGAGAAGCTCGTCAATTTTTGGCATTCCACATTGCCGGGGTCTGAACCTTGAGCGATTGTCGTCTCGGAGGTGGAGTTGCAATCACATACACGTCAAAGTGTTTGAGGGACAAAATCTTTTTCTCTCCCGTTTATGGAATAGAATCAGTTCAACAGTTATCGATCAGGAAAAAGATCAACCAGCGAGGACAAACGGAACTCGTGATAGAAGAAGAGTTCTATCGATTTTCCAAGTGGATAGAAAAATGCCGCACAGGTCACCATTCGCGTACTCCAAGCTGCTCGATCTCCGAGGATAGCGCAAAGAATTAATCAATAATTGACGCGAGGCAGGCGCAGGCCCGGGCAGCGCCTGCCTCGCATTGAATAGCCTGGTGCATGTTGCCCAGATGACGAAACACTCTGACGGAAATAAAACAGTTCATCACAATCAGCACGCGGAAGGTTCGTCTTATCACGGACTCAGTGTACCAATCAAAAACCGAGATCGGATCCTAAGCGCCCACAAACGCTTTTATTAATCAAAGCCTCCCGTGAACTGCGTCCATCCTAGGAAGCTAGATCGATCGTCAACCTTCATATGTAGATGTGGTGCGGGGTCCCGAAAGGTAGAAGCTAGAACCCCAAAAGCAAGGACACAAAAAGCAGTCTCAGTCACCTGCGCTCAAGGAACAGCGAAGGTCGATAGATATGCCGCGTTTAGCGCGGCTCCTGGATCAAATGTGTGAGTTCATCGCACAATCACTCGAAAACAGCACTGCTTGATCAAGTTTCAACAGATCAACAACTCAGAGTCTCAGATTGTTACCTCGAGGCAGGTAAGCCACGAGTACCTTTTCCTGATTCAGCGTCCAGAGTCCAGCCCAGTGAGTCGATAGTACGCCTCTCTGAGAAGCGGCAGGTTTAACATGCAAGATAGGTAATAGCAGGCGAAGAAATCGGTGGTCTGGCCTTCAAGCTAGGCTGAGAGCTGAGGGACACGCAGCAAACGCGTTGTCACATCACAAATTGAAATGAAACAGGGCCTGAATTTGAATCTGGATCTGAATCTGAGTTTGATTGGGTTTTGAGTTTTCTCCGTCTCGTCTGGAGTATCGGTAGTTTAGATGCAATATTACTGTTTCGAGGTCGTAAAGTTCATTGTTTATAATAATAATTTACATTACAGGACAAGTCTAAAAAGTCGAACACAAAGAAAGCAACGAAGAGAACATAGCTAAGCAAACCAGGGGTAAGAATGTACCAACCTGTGTTGCGGTCCTTGCGGATGATTTGTGGGTAGTATCGCCTGGAGTAGCAGACGTCGAACTCGTTGTCATGTTTGTAACACTGGATAAAGGTCCAGGCGTATCGAAAAGGTTCTCAGCAGAGATGTAGTCATCGACATAAGAAACACCGTCAATGACGACCTCCAAATCCATATGCAACGCATTTCCAGTCGTTTCCACGATGGCAGTGTAAGCTTCATATCCATCTACAAGGAATGGGGTAGAATTGCGCTTGAGATCAACAGTTGTGTTGACGAGCGGTCCGCTTCCTCGGAATGAATAGTCAGAAGCGTGAATTTGAGCACGAGTGAGATTGCGCCCGCTTCGAATCTATCAGCGATCATGAAAATAATCAGAGGCAAGATCAGTCAACAAAGTTGGAATCAACTCACACCTGCACCGAGAGTGAATATCTGGGTCAGCTTACCCGCCTGGGCATTTGCAGTCCGGTTACCAATGGAAGGCGCGTATATAATCTCGTCCTGTGGTACCATATAACCGTGCCCATCATTATCATAAATGGTAGGAGCCGAGCCATCGCCTTCATCAACTTGGAACCAGAATTTGGAAACGGATCTGTTCGCAGAGATGGGGACGGAAAATTGATACGCGATGAAGGCCGTCTTTTGGGACTCGGTAAGGGGGGACACCTGTACTGGTGGACTGACCGGAGATGATGCGACGTTCGTGATGTTGGCACAGTCCTTGAATTGGCCTAGTCTGTCGCACCAAAATAGCTTTACTTGTCGATTCTTAGGGGTCGAGGTGCTAATCGGTTGAGATAGCTGGGATTTTTAAGATACAGTTCAAGTGACCATGAAAGCGGAATAGACGTACACGCAGTGTAGTATAAAAGAGAAGTTGTGAATTAAACACCATAATTCGAGCGTTTGAGACTTTCGCCGGAAGGAGTGTAATTTCGTCCGTCAGTGTTACATTGAATGGGACAGTATCAATCATCCTAGCTAACAGCGTTGAGCATGTTTGGAAGAAAGCACTTTGGGAGCTCAAGCTACGTGGAGAATTTGAAATGAACAAAAGGTTGATCTTGGAACATAAAAAATGACTTACCTCTTCATGGTTACGTTCCCGTCGCTGCTGAATATCCGCAGATCTGACGCGAGCGTGATATTAGCAACTCGGACGAGGGGGTTGGTCGTTACAGAATCCAGATATTCGTTCACGCTAACTCCGTGCATTCAGCATCGTATCGCCAAATTGATGGAAAAAATTGACTCACACAGCGGTGTCGAACTCATCTGTGGTGTCGAAAGTTGAAATATTCAACCCCGTTCTGTCCACCACGATGTTCGAAAAATCAAGGCTTCGCACACCGCCAAGGGTGTGCCCGCACGCAACCAGGCCGATCATTTCCGTCGGTGTGAACCCTTGCAAACGAAAGCTCTCTGTATGAGAGGCTAAATCTTGCTGAGGTTCTGGGACGCCAGGGCGTCCTGGGCCAAGGGCATCTCTTCGTCCGCCTCGATATGGAATGGAGGGGCCGTTACATGAGGCAACTGCCCATACAGTACCCATGGCGATCACATCAGCACCTTTAAAGACGAACAAGAGATTCGAATTCTAATCATTAAAAGGTTCAAACGTGGGCTTACGGGAAATATATTTACTAGCCGAAAACTGAAAATCATTCAGGGTATTGGACATTCCAAAACCAACATTCTTGGCGAAATGTTAGTCAGAAAAAAGGGGAATTTAAAAAAAGCGAACCTCAGGTCGCCCCAGTTCGAAGAATATCGAAGCGTCAAGCCCACCTGTTCCATCAGTAACATTATGAGTTGCCATATCATGGTACGCCTACCGATCCGTAATCAGGAACTAAAAGTTTGACACAAAGAGACAGAAAACGTACTAGCCGAAGCCATTCCGCTGCGACCGTGGATTGTTTCTGTGGACCAACATTCCCTCGTTTTGTGCAATCTCGTGTGATAAGAGCGACTGGCGCGCCGTTGATATCAATGCCTTCGTATAGAAACGTTTCGAGAGCGTCGTATTGCGGAGATGGCCACGTGTAAGCCGATGCACGAGTCAGGATGCATGATGCGACCAACAGAGAGCCGAGTACCGTTCTCGCTGTTTTCGCATATGCAAAGGTTGATGGGAGCGTAGAACAAGGCATGAGTTGTGACGAATTAATTTTGACCATATTTAAGCGTTGAAAGGTGCGGCGACGCCATGCCGTGTCTTCATCAAGTGCGGATCATTGGGGTCAGGGCGGAAGGTGGGTGGAGGTGAAATACTACAAACGTGAGGCTTATCAGCAGGTCAATTGGTTGGCATGAAAGGACAATGACCTGCAAACCTGACGAAATCCAACGGCCATGAACGCCAAGTGGGAGAGCGGGAAAGAGCCAAGATTATTACGGCTCTAGATGAGCAAAACGTCGACTGAACAGGCCTGGAGAGGTGCCTTGAAGGAGTCGGAAAACCGACAGGAGCCCCAGAAGGTAGTAAAGAACAAGGGCAACTGGAGCAACTGGTCATGGTCGCGGTTGCGGTTGGTAACTCCGAAGGCTATTTGGCTGTAGTTCCGAAAGAGAGAAATTTTCCATTCTGCCTAGTACTATCTAATCTAATCAGCTCGGCTTACTCGGGCCAGAGCTACTGGGACAGTGGTTAGGAAACAAAGACGACAGTATACACACCGGTAAGTCGTGATGTCATCTCAAAACCCATTAACACCGAGTAGGAGCATGGTATGTTTAACATTTGACGAGGAGGATTACTTGACTTGCGCCTCACCCCGGTTAGTTTGCCGACAATCATTGAATTCAGTGTCTGTCGTCGAGGTTGACATCGCGGGGTCTTCTTATCGCATAGTAAAGTGCATTTAAGCCGTAAGACTGCGTGTAGTAACTAAAAACCCACCTACCTATTCGCACGACATCAACATACGAAGCCCAAGGGTTTGTCACTCAAAGCATTTCTTGATGAAATTTCAATTCGCGTCCTTGATCCTTTCAATTGGCTTCTTGTCTCGGGTTCTGGCGAGCCCATATCCTGTCAAGATTGCTCGTAAGTCCATGGCTCTCTTATATCTTCACATCCAAATTCATAGGCAATTTTTTCGCAGCAGCAACTTCGGTACGTATGCCATGATCATCATTTGGCTCGACACTTTCTCATTGTGTGGGCGACTATGCTTTGCTATTTGTTAGCTCGGATGTAAGCACCCTCGCTTTTTGCGCGTGTTAGAATGTACGAGCTCACGACATTTAACGAAGGCCCAACTGGATTTGCCTGTTGCAACGGCATAGACGCCCACGGAGTTTGCTTGATCAACCAAACATGCTGCTGTGCGCATTGTTGACGGCACGCACGGAACCTGAAGGCCTCAAAAAATGAGAGGTCGTGTAAAAAGGAAATAGAAATAAGTAGCCGGTTAGTGATTAAACTTCGAAGTTTCTTACATTGAGATGTGAAAACTATAGTCGCGAGGGATAGCGAAATGAGTGTACATTGTTCTCAAAGGTGTTGATCGCCTGAATGATACCCTTGATCTTTGTTCAATTTGCCTAACTCAATCGGAAGTGGTTAAATAATGGCCAAACCGTAGCTGACCGATATCGATGATCGATCCAGGTCATTCATTTGATTTCGAGTACCCACAAGCCCTAAACCGCACGGTTAGAGGGTTAGGCATCATTGCCCCCCACATCAGTATATCACAATCGATTGACGGCAAACTGGACGTCGGACAAAATGAACGATAGAAGTCGCTTTCTTCGTTTCATATCCTAGAACAGGTGGGCGCTCGCTTGGAGTTCGGAAGAAGCAGAGATAGATCTCAGTATGACAGAGTCCAAGTTGTATTAGAAACAGCAGGGCGTGGCCAACATGCAAAAGCTTGATCGGCCTTGATACAAGATAGTCTTTGAGATGTAGTCATGCGCCCGTGAGTGAAACCAAATATCATGATTGAAACCAAGAAGAGGTACAACCACCGGAGGATAGAACGCCGATACGATCCAGCTGATAAAAAATCGTCAATGCGTGCCAAAAGTAATCATCCAACCACCTCCGTCCAAAGTAGGCTCGATCCCGCGGAACCACATAACACCGCCAAGCGCATCACAGCGTCGCATCTCATCCCGCCAGGGCACCTCCATCGGCTCGTTGAACGCCTCTTGCATCCGACATCTCTCCTGATGCGCACGCCACGCCGCTTCCTGTCGCAACCGCGGCCAGCTCATCCGTTCGTCTTCAGTCACCACCTTTTGGAAATGCTCGAAGATTCTGATGAGGATATCCCCAAACTGGATCCCGCGAGGATTTTCTACAGTAAACGGCCAGGGAAAGGTTGGAGCCGTGTCTCCAGCTACCGCGTTAAAGTACATGTGCGTTAAGAATGGCCAGGTCGCTGGTTGAGAGAAGTCAGGCTGCGAGCATGGCGGTCGAGAGTGCGCTCCGCCCAAGCGCACAGCGGCGGGGGCAAAGGGGTGGTGGGATAGACACCAGGTGAGCGGCGATGGGCCCCACAGACGATGCAGGAGAAGGGGATTGAGCTGCACTTCCCATGGAAAAGGAAGCGGTTCGCCTGGGATCGGTTCTTTCCATCTCGAAGGTCGTGGTGGGAGAGCTGGGTGTTTGGTGCCAATGACCCACGTCTCGGGATGCGGAGAGCCGTTGGGACCACGTGTGTTTTTTAGTCGTTCTCGCAGAACGGACGCGCTGACGCTCTTTTCGCTCATGACGGCTAAGGCGCGGGTTTTCGTCAGGTTGAAATAGACTCGAAAGTGAAGCAAACGTTACGCGAATTGATGACCATCACGTCGTTTAAGATCGGACGAGCCCAGTAGGCGTATTCTTTCCATTCGTAGGGTTCAACTTTGGTAGAGAGAAGAGGCTCTGGGGGTTTGAATATGGTCGTGATGATCTCTTTGGGCAATGAAAATGACCCTACAAGAACCATATCAGTACGATACAAATCTTAAGAAAAAGTGATTGCATTATATGACGAACCTGACTTCAAAAAATGTTTTATTCGCGCCCACAGACCCTGCTCGCTGACCGGAGACTTCACCGCTGCCACCACACCTATGCTTCCGCTTGGCGACAACGACGACGAACTGTTTTCTCGACTCACTTGAGTCGCCCTCGGAATCTCGAAGACGGGTTTTAAAGGCGACAGAGGGGGATCCGAATCGCTGAACGGGCTACATTCCCATGGTTTTGTGAGGTCGTCAGTGGGGTTGATTGTCCGATAAAAGCATGCGTGGTGCTGATACGAAGGCCTGCCCATTGCTGAGGTGATAGAAGGCAGCGAGCTTCGGCGCACTTGTACGAGAGCAAGTTTTTTATCAGGAAAAACGCAGGGTACACGAGGCCGATTGCGATTCCTTTTCAGATACAGCCTCGAGGCTTGACGTGTCTCGACTCTGGGTGACTACATGGGAGGGTCTGAAGCGACTCGCGAGAATTTAAGCCTTTTTGTTGTTATAGAACCCGACTTCGTACAAAAATTAACAAGAACAGTGTAGAAAAGAGCAGAGGGATGATTCGTGGCTCCTTCAGAGTGCATGACAAAATGGTTCAACAAGGTTGCCAAGGGCCCTTGTACTCGGACCGACCCAGTTTCGCAGCTCCGGGTATTTGAGGTCCCGAAACCGATCAGAGTCAGTATGTGGGTGGCGGAACGAAGATCCCGAACAAATATAGGGTGATTTCGACTGTAAATTGTCACAGTTCAAATGAGCGTTAAAGGCAAGCTAAGACTAATAGGTATAGAACGCAGGATGAAAACGAATTCGGAATTTCCATTCGTAGATAGGCCAGCCCGTGTGTCTTAATAAATAGTTTACTTGTTGACAACTTGTTGCACGATACTGTAAGTAATCCAGAGAGAAATTTTTTTAAAAAAATTCGGAATCCCGCTTTCGTCTCTTTTGTTTGGCTGTGCGTGCCATCGCCAATTTTTTCATGACCAAATATCAACTTCTTATCGATTATCTCTTAACCTCTCCCGCCTCCTCTTGGCCATGGTTTCAAAAACTTCGGAAATTTCGTGCTGAACTTGCGGCAGGTGATGGACAATACCCTTATGTACCTGTCGTCAACCAGTTCGCTGTTGCTGCTGATCTAGTGTTTCTTTATGCTGGCAGGGTGGCACCTGGCTTGTACGATCTTCAGAGGATTAGCGTTACGGATAGTTCGATTTCCAAAAACTATGAGCAGCTGCCAGACTTACATGCGGACGATATTTTCGTTTTGTTCTTACCCCTTTCTTCTCTCGCGCCATCTACCTGCCGCATGGTGACTAAGCGTTCTTTGCTCTTCGCCCTTCTTTTCTCTGAGGACCACGACGCATTCCTCGCATAAATGAGCACGAAGGCTTCCCTGACGTCTAGCTATTTTCTGGTACTTCCTCGTAATTCGTTCTGGGACCTCAGGTTCGTGCCAACCCAGAGAACTCGCCTTCCTACTGCTTATGGACTCTGATTCTCATGGCTTTTCTGAAGGGGCAGCTTGGAGAAACCCCGCTTAATTAAAGCTGCGGAAATAAAAAGACAAGGAAATTCTGCGCTGACAGGCGAAACCCAGACTTTACCCGCTTGATAAATATAACCCTACCTGCGTCCCGAGCACACCTTCTGCCAGCGGAACGCCTCGATGTGCAGCCCTTGAAACCGAGACTGATGCGCTTGGATATGCTCACATGGCGTCATCCACTGACTTTCAGTGCCATTCGGCGTGCAAATTCGCCTTTCTTATCGCTTGCTGCCAAAAAACAGATCGTCCTTAGCATCGCACTATCCATCTCCGAGGCGATTTAGGGAAGTATTTCCAGGAATTTCCATGTGCAAAGGCGCATCGTTGATTATGAAGCTGGCATGAAGCACGGACTTCTCAAGTGCCCGTTGCATACGCTCAAGGATGTGACGCAGCACTCCTTCCCAGTTAAATCTCGGGGATTTTGTCTTGCCTGGCGTTTTAAAGAAAATTTTTAGGGGGTAAAATACCCAAACTCTTGCAGGTTCCGCGCTCCGGCTCAACCTCTCAAAAAGTAGGTTATGATCGCAGTCAACAGCCTCTAAACTTGAACGCTATCGTCTTTGATAGATCATGTCATTCCGAACTTTGGCAATCTGTGCCCTGCTTACGCTCCAGAGCCTAACTGGACTAGCAAGCCCCCTCGAAACGGTCCGTCTATCTTTACACTTCGGATCTCTTGCATTGGACTCATCAGATATTTTAGACCTCCACAGAGGAGCTCGTGAGGACTCCCAGCGGCCTCTTACCAAGGTCAAACGTCCACGCCGTTCCAGAAGGTGCACGAGTGCATCATACGGGAACTGAAGTTCGTCTTATCGGTGCTGACGGCGCCATCATCCACTCCGCCCCAGTCGCCACACGGGTTTCTAACCAGCCGAAATTCGCAGCGACAGAAACCAGCGTCGCTCCTCGCGCCTTGAGCTCTGGATACGTCGCATACTCATACTGGAAGAACGCCGGGAAGAGCAACATCGCGTCATTTTCCACATCCTGGACCGTACCCCCGCTGCCGGTAAAGAAAGACGGCCAGATTCTCTACATATTCAACGCACTCGTTCCCAACTCCTTCGACGGCATCTTCCAGCCAGTGCTGCAATTCGGCTACACCCCTGCAGGCGGAGGCAACTACTGGGCCGTCGCGTCGTGGTACCTCATCGGCACTCACACTTACTACACCGCCCCGGCCCAGGTATCGGTAGGACAAAATCTCACTGGTGTTATGAAGTTCTTGAGCAGCAGTAAATCCGGGTCAACGACGACCTACCTGTGGAATTCCATCTTCACGGGTATCCCGAGCTCCTCGCTCACCATCGGGTCCGACGAAGTTTTCAACTACGCGTACGAGGCCTTGGAGATATACACGGCGACTGGCCCGTCGGATTTACCCATTGGCAACACGATGATGGCGAATATTAACATTACGACCCTCGACGGTGCGCACCCCGCTCTCAATTGGACATCAGTCAGCGATTCGACGGACGGGTTTAATATGGATGTTGTCTCGAGCGCATCGACGAACGGTACGATGAGGATTACCTATGCTTGACGAGGTGTACAGTAGCAGTTAGCTTTACAGGAAAAGTAAATTCGCCTGATTCCTCATTCCTTGATTTAAAGTTCACTTGAGGCTCGTAATCATGATTTGCGCAATTGATCAATTCGGAAGACCCTGGTGAGAGTCAGCGGAGCTATTTTTCGGCCCGTTAGAGGTTTTGAACTCCTCCATCAAACCAAATGCCGATGACGACGACCTCACTCTTTACCTCTCCCCCCTTCAAGTTCCTATACTCTTGCACAAGAGGTGTCAGATCCACCGATCTTGGAGGTCAACTTCAACCATGACAAAGCATGATCGATCACAATCGGTGATATCCGCGAAGCGGCATCTTAGCGGCAAGTCCTTCTTTCATCAAGTTTGAATCAACTCCGCTGGAACAGCTACGGACACTCAACTTCGAGCTCGCTCACATTTCTAGCCCTTCTGATGTTGCAATAGTGGGTGCAGGGTACGCTGGTTTGTACCATGATTGACATACATCCACAACGTGAGCAAAGGACTAGGCGTGTTTGGTTGATTGAGGAATTGCCAAGAAGAGGTGGGCGTTCATTAGGGGAGGGGCTGACATTAAGATTTAGAACTTAAGTACTTAAGAGGGAAGAGGGAGAAGTGTTGACAGATGGATTATGAGCTGGTGATGCTGAAATATATCGCGCAGGTGAAAACGAAGAATCCGTTAATATAGCGACAGTTTGAAATGAATGTCATTGATATGGGACATTATGTACGAGTACAGTATCGGTTTGCCATGAGGAGAAGGATATACGAACGTGAACTTGTCTGCGGATATGCGTCCGACCGATGAGAGGGTTGAGTTGTGCTATCATCTCGCGCGCTGAGTTGACTGAGATGCGCTTGGCCGGTGCCGTGTTAGTTTTGCCGTTTGCTTGCCTTGCTTACGTGGCTGTCCCAATTTGGGGGTACCCCCCACCTACCCGCCGTGTGAACCACGTCCGGGATCGGTGGATCTGACGTCTCTTGCTCTTGCACGTCCGCTATCTAAGTGCCCTAGAAGTGCACCCCAAATTATCCTGGACTCTGGACAATTAGATACTAGAGACCTTCCTGGTACGTGGTAAAAGGACCTACGTACATGACACATTCTAGATCCTCTGCTTTTTCATCCAACTTCCTTTCTCACTGCTTCCCAGGTCTTTACATCTGCCGCCTCGAGGCATCAATGCATCACTGTGCACCCACCGTTTAATTTATGGGTCTTCTATCCATATAGGCGGCGTTGAACATACGTCAGCTTCAGCACCAAAATCTCGTTCATGAGCTCTCACAAGGTTGCAGAGCGACGTTTGCAGGTTTCTAGCCGCCGGCCACCTCTAAACCTCCAGTCTCAACATAGACAGCACTTCATCCACCCAGATGTCTGTCGCTGTGACGAAGATATACCTCGTACTTACTTCGTCACCAATTGGGGACGTTGTCAGATGTAATTTCTGCCCCCCGCCTCCTTATCTTGGGCCACCGATACTTCTTCATCTGGAACTGACACCGCGCCTACCTCATCACCTTCTGACAGCTTATTTCACTGTGACTCTCGCTGTCTAGACCGATCAGATACTACAGCTACGCGGATTTAGCTAGCGAATACTCGCACGCGATTTGGCAAGGACTGTCCACAACACACAGGCTTCCTTTTCCCTCCACAGATATGCCTATGTTTCGAGATGTGTATTTATCTTCTCTCCGGTCAAGGATCCGATTTCGGAAATTTCAAGTTACTGCGACGCCCTCAGGCTGGCTGAGGTCGCTTAGACCTGGGCCTTCAAGTTCCCGCGTTTAACGATCTTAATTCGTCAGAACCAAATATGCAATCTTTTCACGTCATTTTCATTCTTGATACTCTCAGGCTGGTCAAAGCAGAGTATTCAAGCGATGCTCTAAAGTGTCTTTTTGGCTTAATGTTACCATGCAGGACGATACCACGATTGATATCGAAGCTCCGAAGCGACTTGGTGCCACAGATGAGCTGGTTATGTCCTTACACAACAAGCCATATACGTCAGTTGAAGCTGGTTTGGACTTGGTTCACTCGGGGAGGGGTATTTAGCACTGTATTGGCCGCTTCAGATCCGGTTTTGAACGGAAAAGCTGTTTGAACTCGAGACCCATCGATTTGGTTCACACCCAAGTAATGTACCATTTTTACCTTCATGCCATTTTTCAACGTTCTGACCAGTAAGCCGGTCAGGAACAACGACCGATCAGAGAAAAGTTGATATTTACCAGTAGATATAAATGCTCGCCAACAGGATCAGCGCAAGTTTTGATCACCTTTCCTCCCTTTCTCATGGCTGACAGCTAACCACCCGTAAATGCAGGTTTAATCACACAGAATGCATGAGTGCTGTACGCCGTGAGGACTTGAAGCTGCCATCAATGCTTTCCAGATAAGATTAGACCAGACCTGGTGACCATTTCGAACCCTCAAAAGATCCATATATCTTGGCCTCCGCCCCAATTCCCAAACCCGAGCGCTTCGTCTGGGCGGCACCCACTTTAACGACACTCTTCGCGATAGCGATGTATTTCATGCTTCACCTTCTTGCAGCTTCTATTACGATTCCTGGTGCCCTGGCTACTGCTCTGTTTGCCCAGGTCGACATCAATGAAGTTCTCGGATTCGACGTCGGTCCAAACAATTTCTACAATGCTCGTACCCCTCCTTGGGAAGCCGGAGCCACTCCAGGTTGGTATTATGGGCCTAATCCTGAGAAGTATCCAGAGCTGTGGACTTTGCACGATGTGAGTCCCGTGGCGACTATCCTGCAATATCAAATTTAATGCCTACTCTTTTGATAGGCGATGTGCAGACTCCTTGCGTACTACCCCGAGGCTTTACACTGTCCTGTACATAAGCCTAAGCCTGTCCCAAAGCCTACGACAACGACCAAGACCGTCACAACGACCTCTAAGACAACGAAGACTGTCACCGTTACAATCACTTCGTCCCCGATCCCGTCCAATGGCTATATTGAGACGTTCGATAACATAACGGCTGCTGTCCAGGCGGATGATTTTATGACTTTCGGTCTCGTTGAGACTGTAGATGGTACCAATCAAAAGAAAGGCTCGATTTTCCGTTGGTGCTGACTTTTGCAAAACAGACTGCCAAGCGATGTGCGACTCGGTTGCTGGATGTACCTTCGTCAACAGTGCGTGTATTCTTTCTTAAACCTTACGTTACACGTTTATTTACATAAATCGCCAGCGTACCACGACGTCAACGGCAAGGTAATAATTCTGGAACTTAGCAGAGATGGCTTGCCTACTTAATTTCGTTTAGGGTGGGAGCCCCGACCTTACCTGTTCCCTGTTTAAATTTTGCCACACATCAGCCGATGCCGACAACAGAGGAGGACAGAGCCAGCCAGACGGGAGTTTGGACTTCATCATTGATAGCGATGGATGGTGCAAAGTTGGGAACTCTCCTCCGGCTACTAGTACTGCCAAGTCATCATCAAAGCCGACTTCGACCTCGTCGACGAAGACCACAGTGCACTCTTCTTCGACTCCTTTGAAAAGCACCTCCACCTCGGCTGCGATAACAACAGTGCTCTCTTCTTTGACTCCTTTGAAAAGCACCTCCACCTCGGCTGCGATAACATCATTGCTCTCTTCTTTGACTCCTTTGAAAAGCACCTCCACCTCGGCTGCGAAAACAACAGTGCTCTCTTCTTCGACTTCGTTCAAAATCATCTCCACGACTGCGACGACAATTTCGAAAGCCACTACCACGACGACCATCAAGGCCAGTTCGAGCACCAAAGCAACGCCGACTACCATAGCCAAATCAACGGCAAGCAGCAAAAAGCCAAGCCCTCCATCGCCAACACCACCAGGCGGCGTACCCCGTTTCCACCAATGTGGCGGTTCTGGCTTTAAAGGCCCCAAAGATTGGTGGGTCTCGTCGGCTCTGACCTAAAGCTTTATAATTAATTTTAATTGATAGTATCTCGCCTTTCAAATGCGTTGCGCAAAACCGTAAGTCCCACTACTCCCCGGGAGCTTAACAGGCATACTGATGCCATTTTTAGGCGAGTATTCTCAATGTGTATAGTAATGTTAGTGTCATCGTTTATTTCGTTGTGAGATTTACTGAAGGACGGTATAAGATTCATGGACTTGTAGCATTACTACGATCATCGAAGCAGTGAGAATGATTAGAATAACCTGTACATCGTTCCTAAATATTTGAGTGCAATCTAGCAATCAAGTAGCTCGTGCCATAACTGCGCCTGGACACTGTTTTCCGTTGACTTCCATCACCATCATCAGTGAAGTAATCTGCGAAACAAAATGGCGACCTACTACTCCGACGTCGACGCTTCCCCTAGAAGCTATGAGTTCCATCCCTCGTTGCCCGCATGACTCGCGAAGAGGACCATACGGTTCCTCATCTTCGATTCTGGTAACGACAATTTTACGGAGGCAGGGAAGTCTGTCGACTTCCTGCAGAAGATCCGTGGTGTCAGGAGTATATATCTCTCCCAACGACTGAGCTTGACCACTCTCGATCTGAAGTTCTTCGAGGCTACGCGGCAATAACCTGAGAATATCGGCAGTGGGATATCGATACATTGAAAGGTGACGAAGTTGAGTGCAAAGTTCGATGTTCCTCCCTCCTCCATTGAAGGCCATAGCAAGTGACTGCAAAGACCCACTATATTGTTCCAACAAAGAAGCTTCCTGTCCTACGGATAGTTTATGGATAGAGCCGATTGCAAGGTGCTCTAAACCTCGGTAATACGGATCTGGTTGTCGAAGGAGGGACTTCACAAATCGTTCTATGTCACTTATTTGACGAATGTTCACTGTTAAAGACACCAACGGGAGGTTGTAGGATGCTGCAAAGGGTTGTATTGTGGTGAACGTGATGGCGGAAATTTCCAGAGTTTGGAGATTTGGGAAGCAAGAGAGCATCCGGCAAAAGCAGTCTTGTGGCTGCATTACATTTTCTTGGGGTTTACCGAACCGGTCAAGGTAAACGGAAATAGACTTTAATTTCGGGCAGGAGCCACTGCCGAGTATCTTGAATTGATTGTCAGTAAACAAACAACTTCCTCCCCAGACCTCCAGGTAACGGAGGTTCTGCATGTTTTGAAGCGCATTGAAGAACCCATATGACACTTTTTTTGTTTCTTCCCCGTGGAACATGGCAGGAAATACAAAGATGCGAACGCATGAGGCCAGCCAAATGTCTTTAGGAGTAGTCGGTTTGATGAGGAACTGGAATGCACGGGGGAAGTTACAGCTGTCTCCACGTGGAATAATAACCGAGCGGAAGAGTATGTTTTGCGCGTATTGGGACCAGGCTTTGCACACGAGACTGCATGAGGAGAGTGTAGTATAATATTCTTGCAATGTTGTTGGCCGATCTTTGAAAATGCTGCTTTGCGATAAGGAGACGAGACGCAAGAGAAGACTAGGTGGGATATAAAGTTCGTCGAGTATCCGTAGGATCAGTTCAATTGCCAACATCCTTGTTTCTGAAGAGGGGTTTGGGAGAGGAAATGGGAGTTTGAAGCCAACAAAAGCTCCATGGTGATGTAGATGAATTGCTCTCTGACTAAGCTGAGGCTGAGAGCCGCCTTATCAGTTCTAGGTCAATTCTAAGGTCAGTTCTACTCGATCTAAGTAGCTGTGGTGTTTAATTCGACTGTCGTCTGTCAACACGAGTAGTCTTGCGTTCTGACGTTAGCTCGTTCACATGGCTTTGTGTGTTGTGAAACAAGCTAACTTAAACTATACTCCCATCACTAACTTACGCCTTGTCAGAAAGTATGAATAAGGCTGAGAGATTGCTCGAATAGAAACTCGTCCTAGCAACTTTCCTCGGTGAGTGCATCCCAACGGGAACTTACTCTCGACACCAAACGGCCTAGCTGCAGATGACATTCAATCAGAATCGATGTTTCGTCCACTAAGAACAACCTAAAAGAAACCAAGTGGCCCCCGACGAACCACTAATGACTAATGGCGAACTAAAAGGCAGTAGTTCAAAACCATCTGTATTACGGGTACGGCCGTTAAACCAACGGCCGTCAATGTTGCTTCCCAAACCAAAAAGGTACAGGTAAGGCAAAAAACGGCTTTCAACGGTGTTCTCTATATGGCCACCCCCAACCATACGCACACATGTTGGTTTACGATTACGATGCGCTGTGGCGTACCTTGGACACTAAAACCTAGTTTCAGACCAAGCAGAATCACCTTGAACTCACGGAAGGTCAGTAATTTCTCTAGAACTCTCGCAAATTGCCTCGGCAATAAGTGAAGAGGTGCAGTTCGAGTATATATAAATGCTAAACGAGGGCACGAGTTGATTATTTTCCATACTTTCTGATAACCGCTCCAGGCGTCTTGTCAATGCATTTTATCTTGAGTCTTAGTCTCTTCCTGTCGGTGTCACAGATCGCGGACGGCGCTCTTATCACTGACGAAAACCGGGTAGGGAAATTAGCTTCAGATTTTATATCAGTGCTTACAATGTTCTCCCTTTCGCTTCTATGTCATGGCAGAGCCTTGGCGATATTTCTAACAGGGAAAGCGGCAATTTGGAAAACGACATCCACGTCGAAAACGATAACGTAGCTTTAACTCGTCGTTCTAAGAAGAACCACCCTAGTGCGACTAAGGCGATAAAGCTAGTAAGACTATTCTCTACCTACAAAAAGTGGCGAATGGCTTCGTGGTAAATTTTCTAACAGTACCATGGTGCATCCGTCCAAGCCGCCGAGTCAATCGTCAAAGGTGGAGCTTCCACTATTAGAACAAACGATAAGGCGGGTGAATTTACCGCACCCGGTTACTGTACGCCCTTGAAACTCTCGAAAGACGGACGCCTTGACCCAACCTCTCCTGCAGCTGGTTTCTATATGACCGATAGTCAAACAGCTGCCGCCCAATATGCCTGCAACTACCTTGATCACAAAGGAACAGTTGGAGTCATCGGTATTATGCCTCTGTTAGGTGTAAATTTTGTGTGCGCTTACAATCAATTTTCAGAATTCCAATGGGATCCCAAGGGAATGAAGTAGGTAACTTTTTGTGACATAAATATGCTTGCTAAAATTCTCTCAACCATAGAGTTCTCGAGCTGGACAATGATACTGAAGCACATCGGGACGTAGTCGAAAGCGTACGATTTGTTTTATTTCATGAAATTTACTTCGGCCGACAGGTTGTTCGTTCACGTAGTTTATGATTCAAAACACTGGTACCAACCCCGCTGACTTGGGAATGAAGCCTCCGGGTTTCAAAAGTAGCGACTACGATATGATTTCTGGTATTAAATCTCAAAAGTCTTCTCGTTTCCTGTTCTGACGCGTCTCAGGTCCCCATGCTGTTGCGGGCATTAAAGATCTGACTTCAAACTTTTGGTGTGTAAAAATTATTACGCTCGTATGTGCTAAGTGGCTGATCCGTCTACCAGGCAATATGTAAGTTAAGCGGACCGACTATCTTACAAATTAAGTGTTAACTTTCAGTGATATCCAGGCAATTACCAGGCCAAACGGAATAAAGGGACTCAAGGCTCTTTCTCACAAGGACTTCGATTGTTCCAAGGTGCCAAAAGGAGATATACCATACGACGACGACTTCAAAAATGTCTGAAGGTGTGGCCAAGTCGGCACAAACGAGTCTCTCTCTCAAGTCACACTTGCGAGGAAACTAAGAAAAAAATCTAGCATTACGTAGTCGACTTTAAAAAATTGTCTTGAACTCATCTGACCTACGAAAATTTATGAATGGACGAGTCTCTGAGCGCTTGCGGTCGCAATCTTTCCGATTACACCGCTTACGATTCAGAACATCAAGCTAAATTAGCTTGTTGTTCCTGAATACCACTCAACTACGTCACGCGGAGGCTGTACTACTCAGGTGGTATTGCAGTGTAAGGGAACAGCCAAGAAGCCCTTATAATTAAGCGCCGAAAGTCGACTGCCCGAAGGCCGAGGTCCCGTGAGCCATAAGTCAAATAAGAGCAAACAAAGGGTCACAACGTCATAATCATCCTCAGCCTCCGAACTTGATGACGTTCTTATTGACCTCTTCTTCGCGTCTCTGGGATATATAGCACTGCTACCGCTCCAACCTCCGCTTGCATCTCCTTCACGACGAGTATTGCACTGATGTTCAAGTTTTCTCCTCGAATTCTTGAATGGAACCTCCAAGGAACCTCGGTTTATGGGGCGTCAAGTGAATATTGCCAACGACGTATTCAGGGATTAAGAAGCGTTAGGATGTCAGGCAGCGAATTAGGCATCTCGAAATCTTTCAGGGAAGGGAAGAGAGGCATTGCCTCACTGGTGAGGAATATCCCGCACCCCAACCGAAGAATTTTTTAGAATAGCTATCATCTCTTACTCTCTGGACTCTCCGTTGTTACCCTTCGGCTCGCTTTCCTGACCTATCAAAGGCAGTGTGCCAGCACTCAAACCCGCGTTTTCGACCGGTGTTTCGAGTAGTAGACCGATGTGTCGATTACGGAGGTCATATCACGGAGGATGGACATAAGGAAGAAAGGGAGGGAGTTTGGTACTGAATGTCAGAAGAGATGCTAGGTGTCTGGCGAGTGAGATAGTTTTGAGTGTAGAACATTGACGATGACTGACCGAATTCAGGACGCCAGTATAGTTCCATCGACACTCTTATTGCGGCAACCTCACCGCAATCTCCTTCAGCGAAGACCTGGTTCGATGTCGGTTGTCTTGGCCATTACCTGGGCCAAACTGTGGTCATTTCTTCTCCGTCATTGTAACCGGTGGTGCCACAAATATTTTCTGGTCGGGCGGCCTCTTGCAGTCAAACTGGTACCGTCGTCGGCTTGCGCCACCCGACGATTCTATGTCTTTTGGTCCGTGGTCGAGGACGGATAGCCAACCAAAACTTTTAGCACACCACAGTCCTGACTCTTTGCCCTAAGCTTGTCGCACGGGCGTCCCCGTATGCTACGTGTGGCCAGTACGGTGGCGCTCCTCTCAATTTGCTGTCTAAATTTACGATAGTCCTTGGATTTCTTGAGTGGTGTCACCGCATCTCTGGCCTTTTCGCGATCCAGTCTTTCCAGAGTACTCTCCTAGAAAGCATGCATAATTCGCTTCAGCTAGTACGATGAACTGTGAGTAATGAGGAGAATATCGGAACCTGCGACACTGGCCGGCTTCTATCAAACAGTGATCGATTCGGAATTTCCGCTACTTGCTGTTCCATAATTGGCAGCTTTTACAACGGAGGTAAGTCTGATGTCGGACGTCGATATGCGTTCTTCTTTCCCGCCTCTTTTCGCAGTTCAGTATTCATAGAGCTATTTCTTGAATGTTGTCATGGTCGAGACAATGAAATTTGTGTGCAATAGTGACAGGTAGAATATGTATTATGCCAAATCCATCAGTCTCGATTCGGCATCCAGAAAGTCGAGAAATCCTTTGTTGTAGAAGTTCATATCAGATTATCGACTGCTAAATCACCAAACATACAGTTATAACTTTCGAACACGATACCAGCACGGGTCGTCTGTTGTTCCTAGTACGTCTTTGTAATGTTGAATCAGGTCCTTGTCGTCAGCTATCTGCAACTCTTCGGGAGTGCGGTTCCCAGTTATGCCAATGCCGATACAGACTAAACCCTCTTCGAAGTTCACTCCAGCGTACTTCGAGCCTGGCAGCGTCTTTAGGATCGTAGCAATGGCTAACCGAAATTTGTCGAGCCGTTTCTCGTTAATACCAACCTTGTGGTAGTCTGCCCACGTTACCACTGGATCTATTCGAAGTGGCCATCCTAGTATGAAGTGCTTCACTTCAGGTCCTTCGGCGGTGTTACGGTTGCGTAGCCCTGGGCACGCGTTTTTACGAGGACCTTGTATAAGTTTAAGGTCGAGTTTGTCAACTGGAAGGTCTTCGTGGGGATGAGACCTGTTCAACATTAGTGCAGACCTGTATGCCTCTACAGATACGAATGCTCACGTCATAAGGATGGCCGCGCAGGTCAAGTTTAGAACAAAATGCGACTGATTGGGATTGGCAGTAAACAAGAATTATTGTGCGACGTCACGCCAACGTGTCAGGCTTGTGTGCCCAAAAGGAGAAGCACTTATTTTCAACGACTTTCCCTTTTCGAAAGGCAAGGATAAGTGGCGAAAATTCGGGGTTTATCGATGAATTCCGACACTTGTTCTTGACCTTCATATCTCCTCGCAATTTCGTCATATAAAAATGTATTATTTAGTGCTGGACAATGAAATTTACTGCGACAACGGAGCAGAAAATACATGTATTAAAGGCCAAATTCATCAGTCTCGATTTATTTCCGAAAAGCCAAGAAGTCTTTTATAGGAGATATCAACGTCAGACTGCTGACTATTCGCCAAACTTACATACCATCAAATCCTTCGATGGAGGTACCAACGCGGGTCTTCTCTGGTTCCCAGTTCGTTTTTGAAATGTTGAATAAGGTCCTTGTCATTTGCTACTTCCAACTCTTGGAGAGTGCGATTCGAAGTCACGACTATGGCGTGACAGGCTACACCTTTCGTGAAGTTGACCGCAGCTAATTTTGCTCGGGGCAGCGTCTTTGCAAGCTTCGTGTGTGCTAAGCGAGATTGCCAGAGACGGTCTTCATTAAAGCCATAGTAATGGTCTGCCCAGTTGGCAGCTGCTTCAAGTTGAAATGGCCATGCCAGTATGTAGTGCCTCACTATAGGTCCTTTGGTGGCATCACGGTTGCGTAGCCCAGGGCACACCTTTTTGTGTCGACCTTCTATGAGTTTTAGATCAAGTTTTTCGACCTCAATGACAACGTCGGGATAAGACCTGTTCAATGTTAGCGTCAACCCGGTGGCCTCTATTGAGACAAACGCTCACATCATATGGCCGGCCTTGGCTGAAAGAGAGACGAATTGGAGACGAAAAATAAATTGCTGTGCGGCTTCACGCCAACGTGTCAAACTTGCGGCCAAAAGGAGAAAACAAAGCTGCGTTCCGGGTTTTGTCAGACTTTTTGGTGATTTCGTCGAAAGACAGGAATGAATAATGAAAATTTGGGGCTGATCAATTATTGCGACAACGGGGCAGGAAATACAATTATTAAACCCGAAATCCAGCAGTCTTGATTTGTTTTCCAACAAAGGTCCCTTAGCGGGGTCACTGTTGTACAACCCAGGGCACGCCTCTCTGTGGACCCTGTATAGGTTTAAGCTCGAGTTTCGCACCTTCTACAATAGGACTCGTAGACTCGAATCGGTCGTTGAGGGATTCTGTCGGTCAGATACCGTCAAAAAGGCCGTTGACGTGTCCGTCAAGAAAGAAGAAACGATCTCTACGAAAGGCACACGAATCATAAGACAAATGTTAGAAACTGGTAGGACGAATGATCGAACTAACCTCGTATCGTCTTCCTTCACTCCCATAGACTATGTTTTGTTCAATGCACTCCTAATTGCAAAGTATTTGGTACTCAAATCATGACCTGGAAAGAATATCAATGGCCGGAGACAGCAAGATACTGCAGTAGGTGGTACATACCATGTGATGTAGATCAAGCGAATGACGAGCTTTTCGAATCTCGCATCACAATGTCGAGACGAAAGAACTTTAACAAGTTAAAATACAAACGAAAAGAAACTAGAAAACGCTGGAGTAATTTAATCTGTCGCAGTGTTTCTGAGGCTCGGAGACGCGTCGAGCAGTGCGGGAGCGCGTTGCATACGATGGCGAAAAGCAAGGAAAAGTCACAACGGGACGTCGAACACAAAAAACGCATCGCTCCTTGATCGCGTACTGCCACCTGCACACTCATTCCCACGGTATTATATACCTAAGAAGAGTAGTAAAGGAGTACTACAAAGTCGAGTAAGAATAAAATGAGCACCAGTAAAACCCCAGAACCCCTAAACAATGCCTCAGGACACGCGAATGAGACCCCAGGTGCCATCGGCCCCGCCAAAGCTGAGAAGACGACACGCGGTGCTCGAGTTGTAAGCACCAGCGCTGCCACAAATGTGACCGTCCCAAAACCACCCAGTAGCAACGTCCTTGTGAAAGCATTGAGTACTATTGTGCAGAACGTGGGCTCCCCCAGAAAGAAACTTAAGCACACCAAACCAGACAGCCCAAAAACCCCAACTGGGGCCCAGTTGAGAAGCTCGCGCGTGCAGCACGACATGACACCAACAAAAAAGTCCATGGCGCAGACTGCCCGGGACGTTGACACTGACTCGATCATGGCCGAGCCAATGCTGGGACCATACGAAAAGGGCGAGAGGTGGGGATCATCCAACACCATCGAGTCAGTCGGACCCATCACGAACGACCTCTTCTCTCCCCGAGCTCAGGCCCAAGAGGACTCACAATCCTTCAATGATGGAGCTAGTGAAATCACAACAGACCCAACCACGTTTTCAGAGGGGCAAAAACTGGACAATGTCCGGGCAAACCTTAGGGATGCATGCGGGTTCCTCCGCTCCCTCACACTACTGTCGACCGCGAGAGAGGACCCAGAAACAAACCAGTATGTGAAGGAGATCACAGAAATCATGACCGGGGAAGCATTCCACACGACTGCTGAACGCCATGCAACCCTACTAGCAGCAATTGCGGCTGTTACGCAGCAAGTCACACACGCAGCTGAGTGTACAAAGCAGGATGCTGCTGCTATAGATAAGAAGCTCGACCGGGTCCTCCTGAGTTCGTCAGAGAACACCCAAAATCTGGCCGTCATTGCGAAGCACGCTGCCGATGGCACTGGCCTGGGGGCTGGTGCTACCCGCAGAGACAGCCCCATGACCCAGACAATGGATACCGAGGCTACAAAGAGTGCGCGAGTCCCATCCAACCCAACCAGGGCACACCACCCAACCCGCCTGGTCATTCAATTCCTTCCCAATGGCATTGACATAGACAAACGTATGGACTCTAAGTCCATTGTCAACACTGTCAACAAGGCACTCGCCGAAAACCAAAGCTCATCACACCTGAAAATTGTCGCAGCATCATATAATAACCAAGGAAACCTCATTCTGTCGTCAATTGGGGGCCAAACTGCCGCAGAGCTAGCTCCGTTTGCAGACCTCTTCAAGGCAAAGTTAGCCCAGGGCCAAGCTGTTGAGGCGAGGGAGGATAAACGCTGGTTTAAAATCCAGGTTGACGGCCTCAGCACAGTCTCAGTCACCATAGAAGGGGTACGGGGAGTATACTCCCCAGACTCTGTCCACGAGGAACTTGCTGCCTGCAACCCAATATATTCTGCTGCTGGGCTGAACATAGTTGCTCGACCCCGGTGGATGCGAACAGTGGAAGAGACCAGGAAGACCAGCCGATCTTCGGTCGTCTTCGCTGTAGACAGCGAATCTATAGCAAAGAAAATCCTCGCTGGGAAGACCTTAGCAGCATTTGGCCGCCACTGCACCCTGCGTGCATACCAGGACCGCCCACCAATAAAGCAGTGCAAAAAGTGCTGGGGATGGGACCATGGTGCCGAAAAGTGCAAAGCCACAGATGATACATGCCGCCTGTGTGGTGAGGGACATTCAGAGTCAAACCATCCTGTAACAGAATGCCAGACCTGCATTACCCTTAACGAAAATGGAGACATGGCAACCGAGGCAGACGGAGCTGGGTGTGACCACAATTTGAAGTGTGTCAACTGCAAGGCAGCTGGGGCTGATAACTTCTCCTCAAACCACACATCTGACTGTCGCCGTTGCCCCATTCGCTTGAGCAAATATGGGACTGCCCGGAACTACGAACGGCTAGCTGAGAAGTCAGAGCACCCATGGAAAGTTGTTGTCCCAAAATCAAAACCCACAGCCAAACCTAAACCCCGTGCAAGGAAAACCACAATGGCAAAACCCAACGTCCTCCCATATGGCTATCCTGAGCCTCTCCATTCGCAGAATGCCTTCTCGGCAATAGACCCAGACGCACCACAAAACCGTATAGCCCCCTGGGATGGTACATTTGATGGCGTCATGGGGACACCGAGCATAGTCGAACCCACACTGCCTAGCCTCTCTGAATGTTAGAGACACCAGCCAGAGACCATCGCACGCAGCCAATACGTATTGCACAACTCAATGTCCAACGGAAGAAGGATGTGGTTATCAACCTACTCAATGAGCATGTTAATGACTTTGACATCATCCTACTCCAAGAACCAGCATGGGGATTCATCGGAAGTGAGAACGGGAAGAATGTTGTCGGCCCAGTAGCTCTACAGGGATGGATCCCTATTGTACCCATAACAAAAAACACAGATGTTCGGCCACGAACAATGACATACTACCGCAAGCGTGAGGACTTTGAGGTAACCTTGAGGACAGATATTCTTGAGGATCGGGATGGACAAATCCTGGACATAAACCAACAAGGCCAGCCACGAGTGACAATCATTAATGCATACAATGATACACCAGGACTAAAACGCCAGTGCATCCTCAACCGGCTGCGCCAACTCAACCTCGATGACAACCATCCAACCATCATCACTGGGGATTTCAACCTCCACCATGAGCTCTGGTCGGACAGACCTGCCGCAAACGATCAGCTAACCGAGAGAATTGTGGACTGGCTCTCGGAAAAAGGATACGCACTCCTAAATCCGAAAGGTGAAATCACCCACCCACAAAGAAACAGAACCGAACGATCATCAGTCATAGACCTCACCTTTGCAAATGGACAGGCTATTGCAACCAACATTGTCCAGGAGTGGGCAATAGACCCCAGTCTAGCCCATGACTCAGACCACTATGCAATCAAGTTCACAATAAACCACACACCAGTAGAGATACACAACATAACAGGGGAAAAGTACAGCTTGAAGGATGTTGACATGGATGTATGGACAGGAGCACTAGAGGATGAAATGTTGACAGAGAAGGAGACACTAGACCTACTCCTGGCAGGGGAACCTCTGACAGAGGGCAACCTTGACAACTGCGAGCAAACTATGACGAAGTGCATCCTCAATACAATCACAAGGGCAGGAAAGGTTCGTACCCCATGTGCCCAAGCAAAACCGTGGTGGGATGAGGAGCTGGCTGGGGCATCACGAAGAGTGGCGGAAGCTAGAGAGGAGCAGCAACGGCATCAGAATGTACTCAACCAGAATACAGGTGGGACCATACGCAATAGGATCAAACGCGCTCGAAACTTCTTCAGGCGCCTATGTAAATTCAAAAAGCAGGGATGGGCAACAGAGAAGCTCGAGAGCGCTACCTCAAACGATATATGGGGCTTCCAGGACTGGTCCAAGGGAGCCAGAAACTATCCTACCCCCCCAATCTCCACCGGCGAAGGAAATCCTAAAGCAGTCAGCCACACAGACAAGTGCGAGGCAATCAGACGTGAGCTATACCAACCACCACCAGAACTCGAAGTAGAATTCGAGCCCAATCTAACAGACCGCCTGGAGGGCGACCTCATCTTCACGCCAATCACACCAACAGAGATTGATGAGGCCATCGCTGGAGTGAGTGCAAACACTGCACCCGGACCCTCACAAATATCATACCAGGCCATCAAATGGGCATGGAAAAACCCAACGTGCTGTAGGTACATGACAGCGCTCATGCAGAAATGCATAGAGACAGGATATCACCCGAAGGCATGGCGAAAGGCAGTCGCAGTGGTCCTGAGGAAACCCAACAAACCTGACTACTCAAACCCACGAGCATATCGCCTAATAACCCTGCTTGAATGCCTTGGAAAGATCCTGGAGAAAATCATCGCACGCAGGCTAACATTCATCGCTGGGAGCCACAACCTCATACCTGACAACCAGTTTGGCGGCCGCTCAAATAGCTCAACTGCAGATGCGATGCTCTCCTTTACCAATGATGTCCATTGCGCCTGGAACCAGAAGAAGGTCACATCAGCTCTGACATTCGACATAAAAGGATACTTCGATTTTGTGAACCACAAACGCCTCCTGTCGGAACTCCGCAGAAAAGGAATCCCCCTTGAATATGTCAAATGGATAGCAAGCTTTCTAAGCGAGCGCCAAGCAGCAGTCTGCCTAGATGGCACCCGAGGAGAAATGGCTGTGGTTCAGAACGGCATACCTCAAGGGTCACCGCTGTCACCGATCCTTGCTGCCTTCTATACAGCAGAACTCCTTGAGTTGTTTCAACCCATGCCCCGCACAACCACCACCCCAGTCCCGGACAAACCAACGGACACCAGCATGTTCATGTATGTTGACGATGGCATGCTCTTTGTCTCATCCCAGTCCCTGGACACCAATGTTGCCCTCCTTCACGCAGCATACGCCCGTGCAGACAGATGGCTAATAAGCGCAGGCTTATCACCGGATTTCTCCAAGAGAGAACTGATGCATTACACCAGGCGAAGAAATGATGGCTCACCGTCCATGACCTTCAGCGACAGCGATGGAAAAAGGAGGGTTGTAACCCCAGAAGCTACAGTCCGGTGGCTTGGAGTCCACTTTGACAGGAAACTTCTGTTTATTCACCATGTAAAGCTTGCAGCTGCGCGAGGCGAACACGCTGTAAATGGACTGACAATGCTGGCCAACACGGTGAAAGGCCTAAGCCAAAGTCTTCTCCGACGCCTATACATTGCCTGCGTTATCCCAAAAATCCTGTTTGCGTGCCCACTATGGGCCAATGGGACCGCGAAACAACTAAAACCTCTAGCCAAAGTCCAACGTAGAGCTCTACATCTTATATGTGCAGCCTTTAAGACAACGCCAACAGAAGCACTTGAAATTGAAGCCTCTATCCCACCCCTTGATCTCCAGATCAAACAACACACCAAACGGTGTGCCATCCGCTTCAATAAACTGAGCCCGAGCAACCCAGTCATCCAAAGGCTCCCAGACACATGGCGCGCAGGAGCGAGACCGTCGGCACCCCCACCACTTCCTCCCAGATACCAAAATAACTCGCCGACGAATAAAAAGAGGACAACTCCCTTGCTCAACATCGCAGCGAATACATCCCACAACCACGAACGCATAGACCCATTCCTATCGCCGCCATGGCGAATAACCGCAGCAGCATACGGGGATCGGGTGCTGATCCAACCACACGACCCCAAACCAGAAAACCCTGACGAGGAACGAGAGGATGCAGCCACCAGACACTCAGAACTCATAAACAAACTCACAAAATCCGAGACAAACCTGATCATCTATTCAGATGGATCACTGATAAGCAAGAATGGCTTCCCGAGGGCTGGGGCAGGAGTGGTAATGTACCACAAGGGCGTCGAAGTAAAGGCCAGAAAAATGGGAATGGGAGGAAGGGCAGAGGTGTACGACGCAGAGATGGCAGCCTTGATGATAGGCGCAAAGATTGCGGTAAGGTTCACACGCACCCACCCAGAGATAACCAACATCCACTTCTTTGCCGACAACTCCTCGGCTGTCCAACACATCTTCGACCCCAAACCACAACCCGGACAACTATACGCGTCGATCTTCCACAACAAACTCCGGAGGTTCCTCGACGACGACCCCACCCATAAGCTTGCCGTATGCTGGTGCCCTGGCCACACCAACATAAAAGGAAACGAGCGAGCAGATGAACTCGCAAAGGAGGCAAATGATCTGGCGTGGACCGCACCCACTGGTACCACGCGGGCTAACGCCTTACGGCGCGCAAAGCTGTCAACACAGAAGGCCTGGGTAAAACGGTGGAAGGACACACCGAAAATCGGCGGCTTTGCGATCGCCAACACACTGCAACCCACCCTGCGCCCCACCAAACGATTCCTAAACACCAAACGCGAAACATTTGGCAGGCTCATCCAATGCAGGACGGGCCACGCATACACTGGCGAGTTCCGCCGACGCTTCTTCCCTGAAAAAGACCAGGACTGCCCATGTGGAGAAGAGTACCAATCCCGGGAACACATCCTGGTCCACTGCCCCAGGTTCGACACCCACCGAAACCACCTCCATAAAGTCTCCCGGGATGTATTCCTGCCCACAATTCTCGGCACGGAAGAAGGGATTCAGGCACTTATCACTTTCTTACAAGAAAGCGGCGCCTTCACTATGCTAGGTCGGCCTCTCGACAACCAAATATCACCCAACTTCGACGACGAACCAGAGGCCCTAGGGGCTGATGACGGCCTCGAGCTCTAAACCCGCCCCCCATTCCCGCCCTCTCTCTGCTCTCATTCTCAATTACGATACCCGCCAAAGTGGCCCTTTCACCCCACCCTTTTCCACTCCGAAACATTTCAGCTCCACAACAACACACCCAAAACTGTCCCATTAGAGGCCATCGCGTAGACTACACATAATAATGTAAATAGTAGGCCGGCATGCCCCCACAAGCATGCCCGTGCGTCTTAGTATCGACTTACTTGTAGCACGATAATCCATTGATTTCAAAAAAGAACACAAAAAACGCTGGCACACAGCCACTGATGGGATCAAAGTGAGCTCCTTATCTAATCTGGATTCTGCCACACTGGTCACTGTGACTCACCTGTCACTTTCAAGAACGTCGTCGGCTTCATCGCTCTCTTCAATAACCTTTGATTTTACCTCATTTTTAACGCGAGGACAAGCCGCTGTCTTCGAATTATTTCAATACCTCAGATGCCTTATCCGCAGGTCATGCAACATGCCACCCAGTTGAAACCCTCTGATCAAGTTCGAGTCTGCTCTACACTTTGGCTCGGCCGCCCATTTCCTTTTGCTTGTAGACTTCAGATTGATTTGGAGCCGTACGTGTTTGATAGTGCTCTAGTTCAACACCTTACCGAGTAATATTGGAAGAACAAGCAAGGGTACCGACATCTTACTGAAATGGAGTCCTTGTTCTAAAGCGCCTCAAAACGCCGGTCTCAGTAGAGGTTGATTCAGAGTTCAATCTCGATGGGTTTCTCTCATGAGTCTTCGTCCTGGTTCAGCAATCGGACGTCCTCTTCCAGCCGACACCTAGGCAGGCTCGTTCGTAATCGTATCTGTCTTAGACTCTTAGCCCTCTTTCGATTTTATTTCTATGCTAATTGAATCGACATTAGATGCAAACCTTTCTTAACCTCAAGAAACGGACTGGCGATTCCAATCCAACACGGACCTGTAGTGGTAAAGGCAGCATTCGCCCATACTCGGTCATTTCGGGCTTAAGGTGACGACTGCGGTCGACCAGTCTCCTTTCCTATGGGATAAGAAGGCTTCTATCAAAACTCTGGTTTGATTTGCTCGTCGCCTCAACCGGATGGTGAGATATTGCTGGCCCTGCGTTCTAGCATTTCTCAGCAGCAAGGTGCTCTCCACCTTACACTCCCAGCTTTGTTCGACGACACTATACAAAGCGGACTCCAATCGATCCCTATCAGTCCAACACTCAATGAGTCAATCAACAAATTCGCTGATTGCACTCACGCCCATTTCGTCGAGTCCCTGTGATACAGAATTTCTATGTTCTGGACCTGCTCCCCACTGTCATTTTATCAAAATTCGTTCTCGTGCTTTCCCTTGTCTTTTCTCTGACTCCGTCTCGACTCGAGGCCAATAGCACAACTTCGCGACCTAGTTCCCTATTGTGCACTCAGTCGATAATTCAAGGGCTCTGGCCTCAGCGCTTTCGCGCGCTTTCGACTCCTTAATTTACTGTACTACGACACGGCTTTACTGGAATTCCTCGATTTTCTCCTGGGACCCGGGTCGGCTTAACTATCAAATTTCGAATAGCAGGTAGACTCGTAGCTGCCAATTAAATGATTCCACTACGGTAAGTGCCATGAGCGGGATTTGATATAAGGCCGGTAAGTATGGAAAGCCGCACTGTCAAGCTCAGGTACAGCTCCAAAAATAGCAACGGCATCACTGCCGATTCACACTCCGCCTTTGTAAGCAAAAAGGACTTCGGATACCCCGTCCCTTGTATTATTCCTTCCAATGACTCCGAGCGCCCAGCTTATATTATGTAGCCAGTTTTGTCAGACTTGATATAAATCTGCGTGGGACCTGCGCTTCGCGCGTGTCGGTTGGGTCGGTTGCGCGCCATTTTGCACGCATATCACACAAGATGCATGCAGGTAGTATCACGCAGATATAACTCAATTTTCTAATAAATTTTTGTATCTGCACTTTGAGGGTAAACCGACCTTGCGTTCATTGACTTCCCATAACATTAAAACTCCGCTGAACTGTTCGTAACTCCTGAAAATTTTGCGCGAAAACGGCGTGGATGGATCAAAAGATATGGAGACAAAATATAAAAACTGTAGACGTTTTTTGAAGCCCCCGGAAATTATTTTTTTCAAGATTACCGCTCAAGAATGATCAAAGCCAGACGAGGGCAAAATGAAGAACTGATTGAACGAGTTTTCAAACAGAAAACTGGGAGTGCGATTTATTGACGGCATAATACAATACAAGAGGGTTTTATAGAGTAAATACATCGGAAACTGAAGTCAAAAGTGCGAACTAATCGAAGGTAAAAATTGATTCAGAGAAATAGGTGACACGAAAAAGAAGAGGAGAATAATGAAAGAAAAGGGCAAAACGGCGGTCTATCTTTGGTAAGTTCAATTATAGAGGATGTTTGAAGCGATTTGTTGAGGCTACGTACAGAGCAATTGATGAGATATCGTGGTGGAACTTAAAGTAAATGTCGGAAGAGTTTAAAGGCGCCAAAATAGGGCGAAAAATGGACTTCGGTGCATGGGGTAAGTAATCAAACCGACCATTGGCTTAGTAGAGTTGCTTTCAGAGTGGACTCCGATAGTCCGCGATCTGCTTCGTGAACGCGCGCCTAACGTGTGCTGTCGCCAAAGTCCGAGGTCCGAGCGTGCAAGGAGTCGCGACGCGTATCACTGTATTGTTTAGTCTGTTCAAATAGGAATCAAGCTCTCATCACTGATCTTCAGAGACCCATCAGGCACTTGGTGGAACGGACGAGTATTTCCATCAGTAATACGGGCACTTCGTACTTTGTAAACTACTTAACGACCTTGCTAGATAGCGTTAGAATATTTTTGATATGCACCTAGTGCTGCCCACATTGCGCATAATTTGATTCTATTAGAGTCGATTCATTATGCACAGTGGACTCTAAGTTGGAATTGGCTGCTCTGTCCTGGAAATCCCACCCACCGATCGGTAATCTTGATTCAATAATGCTGCCGCTTGACGCGTGCTCGATGCCAATATCGACTGTGCTGACTCTTGAATCCCGACGGCGTTTCCTAAAAGGAAAAGGCGCCATCATATCGGGCGCTATTGCGGAGCCACTCCTTCGTTTATGAACGCCGTTATGTTTCCCTCCATGCAAGATGTGCCCGACTCGAGTTATAAATGGTGTGCCGTATTTACTATCCCTGGCTTCTGTCTTGCTCCGGGCTCGCTGAAATTGTGCCTTGGCCTCTATTCCCAGATGGGTATCTTTTGTTACCCCGCTGATAAGTGTCGCAACTTTCTATGAGCTCGAACTCGGACTTTGCCGCACGCACTAGGCGCGCGTCTAACGCATTGCGCACTATCGGACGCCACTCAAAAATCGACTCTACTAAGCCGACACTCAGTTCCACTGCTCCCCCTGTACTCCGACACCCGTTTTTCGCATCATTTTCGTGTTTTACAAGTCGTCCGACATTGTATTTCCGCCACGACATCTCGTCAATCGCACTGAACGTTGCCCCGACGAATCGCGTCGCACATTCGCAAGAATTCATTTTTCAGAGTCTAGACAGCCTTTCGCCGTCACGAACTCTTTTTTTTTCACCATTCTTCTCTCACTTTTTCTTCACACCAATTCTCTGATCACTGATCAGTTCCTTGTATTTTCACTTCCTTCTTTGATTTTTGGTTTCTCATTTCACCTTTGCATTTTCCACTTCGATTTCCGACGTATTTACACTATAAAAACCCTCCTGTACTGTAGTTTACCTTCTGTGAATCGCACTCTCAGTTTTACCCTCGAATTTCGTCTGCTTCGTACCTCGTTTCGTCTTCGGTTGCCTTCGTCGTCGCAACATTCGTCCTCGTCTTAGCACTTCGTCTTCCAGCCGCCTTCGTCGTCGTGACTGCGCGTTTTGTCTTCGCTCTCGTCCTCGTTTTTGTCATTCGACCTTCGCATCTCGTTCAGTCCCGTCGTTGGATCCCTAGAACCCCGAATCGTACCTCAGAGCCACTTGTTACGGTCGCGTTTGTGTTGTGCGCTCGTGCACGGCATTAGCGAATCGTTAGGCATATCATCGCTACACAGCTCTAGAATATTTTCGATACATACATTACATGTACTTAAATAGAGGCTCTGTAGGAGCCAGTAACTAATATCTCATAATTCTACATTAATTCCGACCGATAATACCAATAGATACACCTGAAGCTTATTGAATTACTTAGAAAATACGAAGCTCGAATACATTACTGGCATTGTCCTAAACGAGAACAACAACTTACTTTGAGGTATCTGAGGTCTCGTATGCTGACAAACGTCGGAGATTGTTTTCGGATTGATGCGTATGCTATTTTGGGAGCTTGACGGTGCGGCTTTCCATAGGTAAGAGTTATGATTTCGAATCATTAATTTACCGTTCGGTTTCATAATCATTCTTGCCTATGTGATTTCATTTTACCAAGAGACTGAATCATATATTCCTGAAAATGGAATCATAACTCGATTTCATAACTTTCTGGTGGCATTTCATTCCAAATTTCGGTTTCATAAGTTTACCGATTTCGCTTCTGAGATGGGAAATGATTATATAATAATTGAGAACTTTCTGAATATGCCTTTTTTGGCATCACTGGCCTTTGGTCTCTTCGTATTTGGGCTTCAAATTGAAAATTACTCTGAATGGCCCCTGTATGCCAGGTGTGCACTTAAATAGGCCATCAGCACAGACAATTCTAATTATTTCCAGATCTGGAAAGGTCTATATGATTGAGTTCTTGCCTGTAATTTTATGAAATCCATAATGATTTCAAAAAGAATGAAATCACAATAAGTTCCTACTGGCAAATTATGATTTCAGAATGATCTCAGAATGATTTTAGGATTATCAGAATGATTTCAGAATGATTTCACGAAATGATATGATGTCCAGAAAGATATGATTCAATCTCCGGTAATTATGAAATCACATAGGCAAAAATGATTATGAAACCGAACGGTAAATTAATGATTCGAAATCATAACTCTTACCGGCCTTATATCAAATCCCGCTCATGGCACTTACCACGGAATGAATGAAACCATAGGCAGCCACTAGTGGCAGGTATACCCGGTTGTCATATTCCCTTCATTCCCTGCGTAAATCAGTGCAGCTGACGCAAAACAGGCCCTCAGGTCTGTATGTACTCTGTACCGAGTTTGGACACTTGCGTGCAAAACATCAATGCCGTGAATGAGGAATACCGATTTTTGTCAATCCCCACAATATTTTGATACCTGTTGAAATCCTGGAAAACGAGTCGTGACGTTACTGGACGCGCACTCGCCTTAATGTATCGGCTGTCGATCGGGATGAGAAAAATGGAGGATGGTTGAACCCCTGTTTAGGCGACTGGATACACGCAGAGCTGCACTGGTCGGTGAGCGATTTTGAGAGGGTATATATCATTCGCTGAACCCGAGTATATGTATGTTCGGATCTCATGTCAAAATTCGGCGCTAGTTCCCCAGAATGAGCGAATGGGCTTGTTTGCAAGCAAGCGAAGACGTCGTCGGGATGTAGCCTGAGAGCGCACATGGTTTTGAACGACCCACAATGAAGGTTGAAAATGATGGCTATACTCTGATTCTATTCTTGTCGCAGTACCATCAAAGAATGGACTAACAAACGACGATTAACATGAATAAGCTGCGGGCCAATGGTTCTTTAGGCGCTGTACACTAAGCGCCAAATGTGTCTTCAAATACCTTGTAGTCGCGGGGCTGAAGAATAAGAATCCCCTCCCTACAACACCAGTGGGTTTCGAAAGTTTGCAAGCCATTCAAGAATCGCCTGACAGCAGTGCGGGGCACTCGCGACTGCTCGACATCTATGCATTCACGATCGCGCCGAACCTGTAAGCCAATAATGTGTCGCCGATTTCGCCATTTTACTCTTGGAAAACATATAACTCAGGGGATCTGCTCCTTGTTTCGGCTGGGTACAGGTGAGCAGTCAAAATCCGAGGGCCGCTGTATCTGCCACATCCTATGCCCGAAACTCTTCGGATCCGTGGTAACAACAATGTATGCCAAAGGACACATAAGCCGTCAAGAAATGATTTATTAGTATTCCATTTGTTTTAATGGACGGAACTTCCGAGTTAGATTAATCATCATTGCAGTTCGAAGTAGAGTCATATTTCACTGACCAGAGTACCTAGATACTGCTGTTACAGTGCAACCTAGCGCTGTTAGGTGTTTATCCCGACACAGCTCCCGCCTTCGTTGGCATGGGCCGGTGTTTTGATCGGGCAGCGCTGCCAAGGACAGGTAATTGACGTGCGCTTAGATGCGCCTTGGATATAAACAGACGCCAAGACTTGATATAAAGTTATTTTTCGTGTTTTATTCTAGACGTCACAAATTTAAGCATTGTTTCAGTCTCCGGCGTCACAATTTGTCGGTGTTTCAACCTAGTGCTTCAGTCCGATCACGTGATTTAGGCATCAACCTCAGGCTTCAGGCTTCGGTCTCAAGCCTCAGTACACATTTTCAGCCTCCAATTGGATTATATTTTCTTAAATATCAATTTTAATGTTTGATTAAGTTTTTATATATTTTTAATAGTCCTTTTTTCACCGAAGGACCAAAGGGAACGACCTCAGCGCCCATATCACGTGATTATTCGCGCCTCCCTTTGATAACGCGCTCTGCATTGAAGTTCGTACTTGTACTTGCCGCCGCCTATTCTCTGTGCTCGGAGAAAATTGTAGAAAGCTGTAAAGCTTGTTATTATATTTTTTCTGTTAAAATTTGGAAGGTGTATGTCTAAAAATTTGCTTGGACTTCGGACTTCTATTTCTAAATCACCTCAATGAGCATTTACCCGCCAAAAAAATAAAGAGATAGATTATTCAGTATAGTTTTATATTTCCTATAGCCGCTTTTTTCTGATCTTTTGAATTACCATTTCCCCACAGCATGTTATGCTGGGCTATCTTGGTGGGGTTTCTTCTCTCCTTAAATTCTTCTGCTTACCTCTGGCTTCGAAAAAAGGTCAGATAGCTTTAATGGCAACATAGAAATTATTATGTTAATTTTATATGAATTATTTCTGTTCGAAGGTACTTATGAAGGTCGATGCTTGAAGCCTGAAGCTTGAAGCCTGAGACCGACGCACGAATCATGTGACATTTTTGATGTCCGACGCTTGACACATGCAACGGCTGACTGAAGCCGTGAACTCTGAATTTATTGTGATAAATACTGTCATAACTTGATGAATATCTTAATTGAGCGTCGCCGAAGGCGGTATTGCTACTACCCGGACCATGGGTAGACAATCTCGGTGCCTCAGAGTTAGTGCCTGGGGCGAGGGAGACGGACTCCGGGTCAGCTAGGTGGGAATCATTTTGTGACAAACATCGACTGTGCGGGGCTATTTTCAGGAATAAGCCTCACTGACGCAACGGAACAGGTAGATCTAAAAATATCTTTAAGACGCGTCTACCAAAGTTCTCGAGTATAAAGAGCATGGGTCCCCTAAGCTCAAAAATCAGAGTTCTATCTGCATTTCGGAGGTCAACATGTTCTCTTCTCTTGCCACCTACGCTCTCTTAGCCCTCACCATTTGCTCTGCAAATGCGTTTCCCCAGTACCAGTCGCTAGCTGGACTTACCAGGGACGAGTTGGACTCCGTCGTTCCGACGCTCCAGTACCAACCACCCCAGCCACCACCTGGTCCGTTGGCCGACGACTCGACCAAGTTGATCAACGATGCGGCACACCCTCACTTGCCACTCAAGCCAGGCGATATCCGTGGTCCCTGTCCCGCTCTCAACACTCTTGCGTCTCACGGAGTAAGTTCTCTTTTTAAAACATTCCTTGACTTCATTACTTACGGGATCTTCGAACAGTACCTCCCTCGTAATGGTATCGTTACCCCAGTACAAATTATTAATGCAGTTCAAGAGGGTGAGTACTCGACACTTCACATCGTCCATTGCCCGAATGTTAAATTTATATCACCACCTTTACAGCTCTCAACTTGGACAACACTTTCGCTCGTTTCCTAGTTTTCTCTACTTTCCTTGTTAATGGAAACCCGATCACCAACCTTATGAGTATCGGAGGCGCGACCCCATTGACGGGCCCTAACCCACCCAAACCTGCCACCGTCGGAGGTCTTAATACCCACAATAACTGTGAAGGCGATACCAGCATGACCCGTGGTATGTATTCTTGCCTTCTTCATCGTTATTTTAGCTGAAGGAAGTCCAATAGATGATGCCTTCTTCGGTAACAACCACGACTTCGATGAGGCTCGCTTCCAGAATGTAATTTCCCGTCCTCTTCCGTTAGTATTTCACTCACCGATCCATTTCTAGTTCGTCAAATTCAGCAACAAGTACGGAGCTGGAAAGTACAACTTGACCGTCGCGACCGAACTCAGGCACTTCCTCCACCAAGACTCCATCTCTCGCAACCCCCAATTCTCCCTCGTCTCCCCACGTCTCTTCACTGCTTACGGAGAGTCCGTCTTCCCCATCAACTTCTTCATCGATGGACGACAAACAGACGGTCAATTGGACCTTACCGTCGCACGCGGTTTCTTCCAGCTCATGCAATTGCCACCCGATTTCCATCGCCACAACGGATCGATCAGCAATGAAGGTTTCCTGACCGTCTACAACAAGTACCCTATCCAACCCGGAGGCAACACTCATGGTGTCAACACCTACAAGGCCGATCCCACCTCTCCTACTCTGTTCACGCCTTGCCAGCGCTACACTGATTTCGTGAACAAGAACATCAAGGCGTTGTACCCTCACCCGACTGGCCTTCTCCGCAAGTCGCTCAACACCAACTTGCAGTTCCTGTACGAGGCTACTATCGGGGACGGCTGCACCCAGGTCTTCCCTTACGGTAAAGATTAATAATTGCGCACTCTAATTATGCACTCGGCATTCGACATTCGTTTTTGTTAATAAAGCTCGGTTAATTGGGAATAATACACTAGTTCTCGGCTTGATGTAGCTTTTTGATTTCTCCCTATTACTTAACTATATATATATCCATTTGTTTCATATTGCGTTTGGGTCAAGGTGAGGTGTCTGAGCTTGTGGGGCAGGCGAAAGTTTCGATATTGTATTATAATTGATTCAGCCAGTAATGATGATCAGTCCCATCAATTATTGTAAAGACAGTCGCCCGTTCGAAGGATCGCGAAGTCAGTGAATACAACTCTCAACCGGACTAGATGCCCCTTCGGCGTATGGAACATAAATTATTTTTAGTTCTTCAGGGGAGAAGCTAACGAGTAGGGCATTCATTTGCTTTAGAATACCATGCGCTATAGTCCGGAGAATGAGAAAGGTTATGTATAAGAGAATTGAGTCAAGCTGATCATGAGCGCGTCGGTAGGAGGGATCGCGATCGCGTAGGCAAGGATCCTGTCACTAGTCACTGCCAAAGGACTGGCTTTTTGGAATGGAGAGTCGCTCAAACAGGAGAGGAGGAGTGAAGGAGAGCTGTTCCGCGGAGAGCTTATAGCAGTCGAAACCGAGTAACAGAGACAGTTAGGCGGCACAAAGGGCGGCGGGACTGTCCATACCGTTTGTGGGTCCAGGTCGCAGTGACTCAACGACCAGTATACTCCAAGGAGGAGCTTACAATTACAAGCAGCAGGTTCTCGTAACTGTCGGGAATCAAATGCAAATCGCTGCGGACAAGTGGGGTGAGCTATTCCGGGAAAATGTCTGCAGCACCCATGCGGGGGGAACTCTGGGTAGCTGTGTGGCGATGTCAAGCGCTGTTCCTTCCGTAATTAGCACTCAAGAACGGAGCCGACAGCGGCAGGAGGCGCGCTGCAGGTTTCAGCCGTCAGTGCAGTTGAAATGGTGGAATGACGGGTTAGACAACGGGACACGTTGCTTCATTAACACGGTGTCGGTATTGAGAACCTACATACACTCCGCCTTAGGGGTGGTTCATAAATGATCGAAGAAATTACCTTCTCAGTTGTTTATCAGACACATTTTGGTTTAATGATTAGTTTAGCGATTAGCCATCTCCCCGGTTCTAGCACTTAGTGGTGTATAAATGGCGCGTCTGACTGACAATCGGCGGAGAAAGACTTGATATACCACGAGGCCCCCAGTTATTCACAAAGGCTGAACATGACAAGCATTACACACGAAATCGTCGTCGGATCCGTTCCAGTATTAGATACTTGTAGCGAAGTGACCAAAACCGAGAAGAACGGCATTTGGCATGTCGAACTGATGACCTCCAATAGGTAACAGATTGTGAACATTTCATTTCCGCACCGTCATGTTTCCAATTCAAAATGTCATTCTAGTTCCACAGTCGACACATGAGAACGGATGAAAATGAGGGAGATTCGCACTAGTGAGAACTGATGACCACGGCACCTCAAAAAAACAGCACGGGCAAAAATCTACACAACGAAGGTAACATGATCCAAGGTTCGTTAACACAAACTACATGCAAGTATTTGGAAATAAAGATCTATTTCCCTTGTCTAGGAGAGCTGGCCTCCCCAGCCGGTAAAAGACGACCCGGTGGGCATGCAAAAGGGGTTGGGAGTTGTTGTGGTCGTGCTTGGAGGTGCAAACGCGGGTGCGTGTAGATCAGCATCAAGCGCCCTTTCTCGTGCCCGAAGACTAGCCAACTGTCCCCTCAGCCCAAGCAGAATCACTCCATCGTCGAGATCGTGATGCGTAGTTCCTCCATCTATCCAACCTTCCGTACGAAGATTGACTTCACTAGAAACAAATTGTGCAAGTGTTTTCAGTTAGTATCACATTGCGACGAATTACATCCCAAAAGCTTACTTTTCGAGCGCTCGAATGTATTGGCGGAGGGCGGTCAACCTGCGTTCGGAGACCTCAGTGGCTGCCATCCAACGGTTTTCCCAGGTAAGCGCCATCCTCTCTCGCTCAGCATGGTACTCGTTCAAGCGGTTGTCATATTCGGCTTCGGATAAGTGAGCCATTTGACAAGACGTGCAATACGAGAATATGGGTCAAAGTGAAGAGGATGGCAGCCATGACGCAAAATTTATGGCTTTAACACTCTTCCAGGTATTGCCTGTTTGGATTCCGAGAAATTTTGGTTACCAGTCTCGTCACTAAATTGTAACATGTAGCAGTTGAACTGCAGTGGTGAATTTTCGGCATTTGCAGCTTACACGAGGCTTTGGCGATGTTTTCCAATACATACGGGCAGCGCCGGGCACCAGCTTTTGGGGCGTTGAGCTAATATAGAAGCACGCTGCCCTAAGATCGGAAAGGGTTGAATCAGACGATCACAGACGATCCCTTCCCATGTTGTGTATGACCTTGTGTGTGTGAAATCAGTTCCCAGCGACTTCTAGTCACTCCCAGGCCTCATAGTAGTGACTAAGTAAATTGATATTGAGCCAGATTCAGAAGTAGCAACGATGAAATCTCCTGCAGAAATTCGCCTGCAATTGATGGTGTTGACGGATTTGCATTCGAAGGCGGAAGCAATAACACACGAGCACCATGTCCAATCGATTTGGGCATCCGTCCAGAAATAAATATAATCACATTTGCGGACACTCATCGATCATTAATTGTTCCTCTTAGTTTCGGAAAAAACCGATGATGGATCTCTAACCCAGAGGATTGGGATGTCTGAGCAATGAGGAAAAGAGGCTGATCAGAGAACCTTGCCAGAAAATAGCGGATCGATCAACGGTTTGGCTGTTAACCCTCGCTGCCTAGCCGTCTGTTTATGGAATAAGTGAATTGATTCCTGTTTCGTAGTGTCGGATTCAGGAGTTTGGATATATATTGACTTGGAGTGTGTCGATGCCAAGTTCCAAAATTTAGCCCCCTCCTTCAAGTCGACTCCTTGATTAGCATCCGCACCGTTTAGCTCTTCTGATCCCCAAGTGTGTGTACTGGCTTGGCCTCTTAGACGTCGTGCTCACCTTCTCTGTTTTCGGCCCGCACACTTGATAGGTCATCTCTTAGACATGGTTCTGAATCTCGTTAAAGTTAATCAAGTTCCTGATAAGAGCTACAACATCACGGTCAACAATCGAAGGGACTCAACAACGCAGTTTCTCGCCCCGCAAGGTGGCTCCTACCTCGAACGCTGTGGTTGGCTTGACTCTGGGAACTCCTGCACGAGCATCAGCGCCACTAACACTTTTGGACGTACCGCAGTTGTTCAGCTGGAAGATAATGATTGGAAGCTAATTATTTCTGGAACGATCGTGGGTGGGAGGAAGGTGGTTTCGCTTAATGGAAGCAGAGACGTAGAGGCAAGCTTTACTCAGGATGGGCACTTAGTCTTAAAGTGTAACAGCGGCTACAGTTGGGGGCCTAACGATGGAAATGCGGTGACGGTGGGACTGGTTCCATTCATGTAATCAGAAGCTCTTCAAGCATTAACTGTAGTCATATCGAGGAATTCTTTTGCATTTTTGAAACTATTGCGACTGGCAAGAGTTAAGCGCTCAGCGCTCAGCAGTAGAGTCGGGTGGGGTTGATGTCGGCTCGCAATGTGCCGAAGATCACTATTGATCGATCAATGTCGGAGTTCAATTTCATTCTGATATCATAAAAACTTACTATCATGTGTCGGGTGTTTGACATAGTCCGGGTGTTTGACATAGCTCGATTTTATATACCTTCCGGTTATCCTATGACCTCAAAAATTGGCAGAATAGCATAAAATAATTCTTCAAGCATGACTGTCTATTTTTTTCGAAGAAAAACGATGAGGAACCGGTTCAAATAGAAAGTCTTGGAACTATGTCAAACACCTATCGCTGACGCCGGAAAATGGTGATCCGAGTCGTGTAAGCCCTCTACGCGCTCCGCTTTGGGCAAGCCGAAGGGAGGCTAGGTGTTCTGACGCAGGGGGCCCGGGCAACACAGGGGTTGTTGGCCCGGTAGCTCAGCCGGTAGAGCATAGGGCATGTATCCTGGGGTCGCAGGTTCGATACCTGTCTGGGCCACTCCTTTTCCCTCGCCGTCGCGCGGGCGACGCGGTCCCATATTTGGGCCGGTGCGCTCGTTAATCGCTTGTCGGGTGTTTGACAGTCGGGCCATCAATTTACATCAATTCACTTATATCTCAACGAGAACTCATCTGTTATAGATAAAACTTTGATTGCAAGAAAGCTGTTGAGAAGCTGGTTTTTTTGGATTTTTTTTTCCTCGAACAACTTGAGTTTAAGCATTGTAAAACTGCTGATTTATCGAAGGACCGGGTGTTTGACATAGTTCCAAGACTTTCTATTTGAACCGGTTCCTCATCGTTTTTCTTCGAAAAAAATAGACAGTCATGCTTGAAGAATTATTTTATGCTATTCTGCCAATTTTTGAGGTCATAGGATAACCGGAAGGTATATAAAATCGAGCTATGTCAAACACCCGGACTATGTCAAACACCCGACACATGATAGTACACCTCAAATACGAAATATTTCGTCTGGGCATCCTTAAAAACAAAATGCGACTTTCCGTACAGCTTAGGAACCGGCTTGGCGAGTTGGAACTGAGTATTTGTCCAGCGATATCTCGCCCTTCTGAATCTGAACAAGAGCAGGAACGGGTTGCGCAGCCAAATACAAAACATTATTCTACATTGGTCCAAGAGCTTACGAACTAAATTCTACTTGGGTGGTGGATAATTTATTTGCATGGAACCACTCGTCGACGATGGTGAAATGATGGACATAGATATACCATCGGTGGGATCACCGACTGCAGTCCAGGTGAGGGCTGGGGACTGGCCGTTCTGGGTAACGACATTGATAGCAGTCATCGCCGTCTGCCCAGCTGGCAAGCTAGAGGGAGACGATGCCGTGTAAATCTCCAACGCCTCATAAGCGTAGTCCAAGACCTCCGTGGTGGAGACGGTAAGCGACGAGTGCGTGATGCCAGTGAAGGCAGAATTCCACTTGTACGGGCTGGTCGTGGTATTGCGGGTCATGACGCCGTGGAGCATCTGCCCTGGCTGAACTTGGGTGAGGGGGCTGTAGTACGTGATCGACCCGATGATGTACCACGAGGCGACGGCCCAGTACGAGCCTCCACCAGCTGGCGAGACGCCGAATTGGAGGACGGGTTGGAGGATGGCATCGAGCGAGTCGGGGACGAGGGCGTTGAAGTAGTACAGCAGCTGGCCGTTCGTGCTGGTTGGGTTCGCGGGGACAGCCCACGAGGTCGAGAAAGACGTGATGGGGCTCGTGCCAGTGTTCTTAGCGTACGCGTACGCGACGTACCCGGAGCTCAACGCGCGAGGCGCGACGGTGGGCGGGACTACGGAGAGACTGGATTTGCCGGAGGCGTGTTTGGTGATTGGGGCTGAGTGAAGGATGGAGCCGTCTGCGCCGATGAGTTGGACTAGGTCCGAGGTGTGGTGCACACGAGCGCCTTCGGGGACGGCGATAACATTCGACCTTGGTACAAGTCCACCGGGTGTCATGACGAGGTCATCTCCATCAGCCGCACGCTATGGAGGATTCTGTCATTAAAAAAAATATTACATACAGGTGGATTGACAAACATTTTCAATGGGGCTGGCGAAGACGCTAAACACCCGAAGCGCGAGCAGAGCACAGGTCGCCAAAGTTTTCAGCGACATATCCAGTCTATCTCGTAGTCAGTATGATATCAAGAGTACCAATTTCAGCGTACTTTTGGTTGAGGTAAACGTTTATAATGTGGAAGAGGAGTGACTTTTGTCTTTTGAAAAACCCGTTTATAAGAGAACAGACACTGCAGGAGAAACTCCGAGATAAAGGAAGGAAGAAGCTTTAGATTCGCTTGTCTTCATTGCGCTAGGTCATGAGCAAAGCTCGGCACCCTGCAAGAAGTCACTCACCTCTAATATCCACGTTGCGCTGCCTATTAACAGCTAAACGTCAGACAAATGGCGCATGAGCCTACGGTTGCGCGTTATCACTCTGGCGGAGTGGCCCAGACCTCCCTGTTCGAGCGGACCTATGAACCAAAAAAGCAAAATTAGGTATTCATCCGGTCTGATCTGCCGAGCGTCAGAGTTATTTAAGGAAAGATGTTCAAGGTTGTACCGACTTTAACATGAATAGTGAATCTGCGGGGTTTTTCCACTTCACTATAATGGGCCAATTAAGCCGGGAGTCCCGTAACCGCTTAGTAGTGGACGAGCGATTGCAGTGACAAGTCGAACGGACTGGCAAGGTAGATTTTGCAGAGTCCTTCATTCTAATTTTGAAAAGAGTCGTAATGGTCACTACGGGTAAGGTAAGCGGCGACGTATAAAAAGATTGTAAAACATACCATCCAATGAAAAGTAGAGATTTAGTAAGAAATGACCTGCCGGAAGGCAATGCAATGTGACGTCCATTTGACGAATCCGACTGAGAAAAGGGAGGTGTGGAAAGAACATTCGTACATTGCCTTCCTGATGGCATTATAATCGTGCTTCCCCCGTCCTCTTGGCCTTCCTTGACCCCAATGTGAATCCGTTCCGGTTTATCAATTCCAAATTTCTTTCAGGCCGAGAAATGACCAAGATGACCTAGCTCGTGCTGTAGTCAGCTAAAAGATTACGACCTCTTCGAAAAGATGACGAAAAGTGAACAACTAGGACATTATTTTGAGCTTCATCGAACAGTAAGTAGATTAATGAAGACTCCGACTTAATGCATACCAACAGTTGGCTGGGAGTAGGCTGACCAGGAGATCCTATGCAACGATCGCTGACGTGGCGACGTCTGATTTTCTCGGAATTGAAATACTGAAAACGAGATAAGAAGACGGCAAGAATGAATAGGACGTGGCTAAATGAAACATTACCGAGGATTTTGCAGAGTCTGTCTTCGCAGTTCCGTCGATCTTCCGCTTTGACTCTGAGCCCACAGGTCGTCAAAAAATGACCCGCAATATAAAGTAGAAGCACAAGGTAGACCCACGAGGTTGAAAAATTAGGAGACAGGAACAATACAGAGATTATACCAGTGCCGAGTTATCGCTCGACGCGAAAAGCTGAGACGAGCGAAAATCTATAGAACGGAATGGTTGACCTCCTGATCTATTTCTCCAGTATATGCTGTAAAAACCGTGCGCCAAGCTTATTCGGGTCTCAAAGCAGAAGTTTCTTTCGCAGAGGTTCAGCAAAAAGACGATTATGCGTCGAACATGGTGGTATCAGTAAGGTCGAAACAGGGTGTGACACTGTGATCGTTCGTCACGCTGAACAACATCACATTTGATCCGGAGGCCGGCATTCTGAGCCGTCCCACACCGAAGCGATGATGTGTGTCAATATGTTTTTTTTGAACGTTTCAACCTTGGTCTAACAGATTCGCGACCGTCCCATGTCTATAGTAAGTATCGAATATGACTGGTAGGCTATTTCAGCCAGAGAGATTGAGGCTCTCGTTCTGACTGTAACCTCAGATTCAGAACCTGGCAATCATCGATATGTGATAGTTCACGCGAAAAGAGGGAACTCATTGAACGACTTTCGGTCTACCATTGAAGGACGACTACGAGCGACATTCTGACACACGCCTGTGGCTGACCGACAATATTTTCGATGGGGATGATTAGTGTGTAGCTTTTATTTTATTTTATGGATTGAGTAATAACAATTTTTCGTGCAGATCGGTGTCTACGGAACTATAGGCAATTCCCAAGACTCCTAGATAGCCGTCAAATTACTTCTAACTGACAAGATCGGCATTGTAACGCCCCGGGGGCCTACGATCTCGTTTAGTCAATCATTCCTCCAGCGTCTCGCTTTCCGATAGGATTTCGCCATTTCTATCGTACCAACGGCCAGTGAAACCCACAGCAACGCTAATTCCCATTTCTCTCCTTTCTTTTGCGAAATGGAGGAGGGATGTCATTTGTCATCGCTACCTCCAGGCTCCTGCTACCCAGAGTTCTTCCCGACAGTGCGTACTGCAACAATTACAGGGAATGATGACCTTACATACATGCTTTACCGCAGCAGTTTGCCTTGATGCCCGACGGATTTATCGCCGCTTTTTGTTGTCCTAGGTCCATTAAAACGCACAGATCTCGCTATGAGCCCAAGTAGGCGACATGGACCTACAAATGGGATGAACTGTTTCGCCGCCCATTGGCCCTGTCTCGCTTACTTTTACTCTTGCCTCGGGCCTGGCTCTCCTGATCGGATCGCAATCTCTGCCGTTCCTCGCAATCCTTGAGCATTCGTATTCCCGTCCATTCCGAGTCCGGACATTTGACACTGACTTGCTCGCGCACGCGATTCCGATCGCTAAAACGACTCATTGTAGGCAGGCATGTCAGATCGCTGCACTCCGGTCCTGATGAGCCCAAGTCCGGATTACTTTTATGCCCGGTCACTTAATTCCTTTACCTTAGGATTTCAAACCTTTCCCTGCTGGTGTGTTCTTTCAAGGTCTCTCTTTAGTTGTTCCGGGTTCTTAATTTTCTCGTCTCTCCATATACATCTTAGGCATTCTACTCAGCTTTGTTTCAACTGCCTATCGAATTGCCTTTGTTTAGGTTATCTTGCTTAGCATACTGGAGATCTGATTCGCTTTAAACAACGAAGAGCAGATGTATTATTGAGAAGGGATTCATATTTATCATAACTCGCAGGTAGGTCAACTCGTAGTCCCTCGCCACTCATGAAGTGCATCTGCCGACGTTCAAAATGCTCTGTCTACCGATTGAGTGACTATTGCACCATTGTCGGATAGCAGATTAGGTTTTGCGTGAAATGGCTTTGTAGCAGTTACGGTCTACAGAAGTGCCAACGATTGCCGAGCGAAGTCAGGAACGATGTCACGACTGTCGACATGATTCCATGTCTGGTAGACCTTGGGTAGACCGACTCTTATTTCGAATTCTGGCTTTCACACTGGATCAGAAATAAAGCGAAGGAAAGGGGTTTATATTAAAATAAATACAACGATTAAACGGTCTACTCGACCATCCACAATTAACCGAGCCTTACTAACAAAAACGAGTGTCGAATACCGAGTGCATACTAATTAGAGTGCGCAATTATTAATCTTTACCGTAAGGGAAGACTTGGGTGCAGCCGTCCCCAATCGTAGCCTCGTACAAGAACTGCAGGTTGGTGTTGATGGACTTGCGAAGGAGGCCAGTTGGGTTGGGGTACAACGCCTTGATGTTCTTGTTCACAAAGTCGGTGTAGCGCTGGCAAGGCGTGAACAGTGTCGGCGAGGTGGGATCGGCCTTGTAAGTGTTGACACCATGAGTGTTGCCTCCGGGTTGGATAGGATACTTGTTGTAGACGGTCAGGAAACCTTCATTGCTGATCGACCCGTTGTGGCGATGGAAATCGGGTGGCAATTGCATGAGCTGGAAGAAACCGCGTGCGACGGTAAGGTCCAATTGACCATCCGTTTGTCGTCCATCGATGAAGAAGTTGATGGGGAAGACGGACTCTCCGTAAGCAGTGAAGAGACGTGGGGAGACGAGCGAGAATTGGGGGTTGCGGGAGATGGAGTCTTGGTGGAGGAAGTGCCTGAGTTCGGTTGCGACGGTCAAGTTGTACTTTCCAGCTCCGTACTTGTTGCTGAATTTGACGAGCTAAAAGGGATTTAGTCGATAAATAACAGAAGGGATTGGGGACTTACGTTTTGGAAGCGGCTCTCATCGAAGTCATGGTTGTTACCGAAATAGGCATCAGCTATTCCACCCTCTTTAGCTGGAATATTGACGGGGATAGCAAGAATACATACCACGGGTCATGCTGGTATCGCCTTCACAGTTGTTGTGGGTATTGAGACCTCCGACGGTGGCGGGTTTGGGTGGGTTAGGGCCCGTCAATGGGGTCGCACCTCCAATGCTCATGAGGTTGGTGATTGGATTTCCATTAACAAGGAAGGTTGAGAAGACTAGGAAACGAGCGAAAGTGTTGTCCAAATTGAGAGCTGTCAAAGTATAAATCATTTGAGCAAAAGATGCTACGCGGAGAGTACGAACCCTCTTGAACTGCATTAATGATTTGCACCGGGGTGACGATACCATTGCGGGGTAGATACTATTTGAGTGTTTTGGTAAGTCGCAAGGCCAACGAAACAATCAATAGTAGGACTTACTCCGTGAGATGCAAGAGTGTTGAGAGCGGGACAGGGACCACGGATATCACCTGGCTTGAGTGGCAAGTGAGGGTGTGCCGCATCGTTGATCAACTTGGTCGAGTCGTCGGCCAATGGACCAGGTGGGGGCTGCGGTGGTTGGTACTGGAGTGTCGGGACGACGGCGTCCAACTCATCCCTGGTAAGTCCAGCTAGTGACTGGTACTGGGGGAACGCATTTGCAGAGCAGATGGCGAGGGCTAAGAGAGCGTAGGTGGTAAGAGAAGAGAACATGTTGGAGGTAGAACTCTGAATTTTTCAGCATAGAGGACCATGCTCTTTATACTCGAAACCTTTCGTAGACGCGCCTGCGAGGTTATTTTTAGACATAGCCGCTCAGCTAGGCATGGGGACATCGGCAATACAAATTGCTGAAGGGAGCGCCGCGTAATCGTTGATTGGCACCGAATCCTGTCAGACTTCTGGCGCAGAGTTGATCAGGTACATCGAATTTGTAGCACTGAAGTTGCTACCTCCGACCATGCCTACAACGAATAGGGATACCCGGATTGTATCATCGATTCTCTGCTGACTTCTACATGCCGAGTATGCAGCATTTTCTCGGCCGTGAACCACAGGCACAGCAAACTCAAGCCGATTTCCCAGTGAGCTGAAGCTACAGGAATTAACATAGCAAAGTAGACGTCTGGCTAAAAAGCAATCTTGCAGCTCCTACACAAAAATGACTCAGAGGCAACCACAAAAGCCCTTGTGTAAACGTACTTGGAATTCTCCCTCATCCTGACCACTGGACCCTTGCGATCAAGTTCTAAAGGAGTAAATATTCCTACCATAAGACCATAATTTCGGCAATAGCAGGGATGGATACCACGATCGCTCGCTTGGGTTGACTGCTCACCTGTAGCCAGTCGAAACAAGGAGCACAACTCCTTGATAATAGGGTGTAGAACCCTTTGCTCCAAGATGTTTATATGAACGGTCGGTGAGATATCCATGGATGTCGAGCGCTGTTGTGAAATGGTTGCCTTACAAATTGTTCATCTCGACAGTGAATCGGGTTGATGCCGAGCAGTCATTACCGAATCACCCCACAACGAAAGATGTAGTGTGTGATCTTGGACAAAAATTACCCACAAATTGAAACGAAGACAAGGATAAAACCACACCTCTTCTATCTCAATCCAGCCTGCGAAATCCGTAAAAAATAATAATCGAAAACGGATCATATCAGCTTTAAATAATTGAGATTTATTCGAGTTTAAATGTGAGGAAGATACTGTGTCCAACTAATAGCTGAGTATGCTCCTAGTGGAAGGTTTCGTAGTGTAATGAAAGCCTCAACTAAAAGAGCAATGCGAGCAACGACGTACAGAGGAATTACAGCTATGAATATCCACCACATAACCACCAAACACTTTGAAAGTAAGACGAATGGTAGGTTGCTTCCCTGATTTGCGGTAGGAGGGCTATTAGAGAGTAGAAGGCGGATTAAAGATACAATACCCTGCCGAAGCAGGAAAATAAACGGAACACAAGAAATGATGATCGCTGAAATTCTCCACAGAAGCCTTTCCTGTCGCGATGGAAATACGAAGGACCAAGCAAGGCAGTGAATGAGACCGAAAAGGGAACTTAGAAGAGACACTGCAATATCGTACGCGACAACATTGGACGGGTTGATAGCTCCAGAGGCGAAAAACATTGGCGTTCGCAGGGGTTCGCCAGAATTATCGATATCAATGCCGCGCATGGCTTTTAGTCTTTGAAAAATGAACGCGAAGGCTTGTCTGACTCTACGCAAACGAGAGCTCCGTGGACTTTTCTTTGCCGTTGCTGGCAGGAAAAAATGGGCTAAAGAAAGACTTAGTGAACTGGAAAGAACAACTAATTTGCGACGTACCATTGGATATACATTCAAGTGGTAGCCTTTGACCTTTAGAAGTGGGACCTGGAACAAATGACGCAGTCGCCGTTTCTAACAGTATTAACCCGTCGGAACCAAGGTCCATGCTTTGACGCGGAGACTCCACAATCGTGATGCTTTGAATGGGTAAATCTCGTCCTCGGGGCGGTCGACTTGGTTGAACTTTCTTAGGACGGGGTTTCGAACCCCTTAGCCGGTAAATACGCACACAACACGTCACATCGACTGGTTTGTGCCACCAGAGGAAGTACATGATTCCATTGAGGAGAGCGAATGCGACGGTGACGAGTTCAAGTTCGGTAATGGCAAGGCCTTGTATTTTGCGTGAAATACATTGGGCAGCGAACCACGAGGTCTGAAGGATAGCCAAACCTTTCGAAAGTCCGTTGCCTTTACTTCGGTCTTCTATCTCCTTTTCTGAGATATCCGGAAATGCGATGTGGCCGTTCGAGAGTAGGTCGTAAAATTCGTCGGTAAGGATGACGGAAATGTCTTGATCTCCATCGGCCAGCATAAAACCCCCCATCTGAAGAAAATGACCATGGGCCATTGTCCACCCGTGCTCTGGGAACAAATTAGGTTCCAACGTTATCCTAAGTTCTCAAATCGTATGGCCTTACGCACCTCCATATATCTCAACCAAATCCCGGGCACCTTGCCACTGCCTCATCGCCCAAAATATGATCATTTCTGGGGCGATAACTGCCCACAGCATCAACTCGACGCGACATAATGCGACTCGAATCTTGCCTTCGGTTGGGTGTGGCAAATTGGGATGCACCGAGACCCACGTGCAAGCAAATATCGTCGCCAGGCAGCTCCAAAGGATATCCCAAGTCGATCTCTGGCTTGTAGAACTGAGTGGAAGTGAGGCACCAAGACTGGAGCCTGTAATACTTGTGCCCTTGGAAGAGAAAGAGTCAGAGAGAGGTGCCGCTAGGCCCTGGCACGTAGAGATGCATCCCAGCACCAGCACGAAAAGGATGAGCACCATGAAAGAAGAGGCATTTGTTGGCCTTCATGGTAAGGTCGAGGTTACAACAAAGAATTCCCATGGATAAACACAGCCACATTGTTGACAGGATCAGGAAAGCGGTGAAAAAGAGAGGTCCGTCAAGCACCGCCATCCAGTTTGATACCTGATTACCCTCCCAACAGCTCGCGTTGCTCGGATTCGATCCTCTGGGTATCTAACTGTGAGGGAGGCAGGGAAGATCTATTTACTCAGCTGCAGTCTCAGTATTGCGAGGTTTCAGGTATGGATCACGAAGTATGTATGTGTGCCAACTCTAATCGCCTTTCCATGTTTCTCAGATATCTGGACCTATATGTCTGAATTTTTTGAGGCACCATGTATTCTTAGGGAGTTCACGCATGACCCGTTTAAACCCCGGGTGTCCATGTGTGCTGTATCGATTCTTGATGCAGGGAAATTTATTTGGCAAGACCGAGCATGAACGATCTTGTTATCAGTCATGAACTTAACGGGAGCACGAGGGCTAAGTCGATTATACATTCGCAGACCTAATTATGAAGCTACTAATTCAAGCCTTTTTTAGGCCCTCACAGAAGGAGAATCTCCGCATCATTTCCATAAATGCCCATCTTGCAACTCATTGCCAAAATCCGTTGATGTCGCGACTTCTTTTTTTGTCGGCAATGGAAGAAAATCGTCGGCGATTTATTAGAATAATACTGGATGATAGTGTCGGGGATTGCAGAGGTCTTAACGGCTCAAAGTCAACAGAAGCTATTATCTCGTGTCTGTCACTGGCACTCAAAGACAAATGCCCTTTCATAGTAATGATCTCGGAGATTTGTTTTCTTTATTTAAAGGAGGAGTTTCAATGACCAGAGCTTGCAGGACTTCCGACCTTTTACTGTGAGTGGCTGTATATCTTAAACTGAACAGCTACGATATAATAGATTTAGATTTCTACATCGACGATGTTCTGGGCGAGTTTGGCGGCATGCACCATCGTAGGATTTCAACTGCTCGGGGCCTTAGCCGGGCCAATTGATACTGTGTGTTATTTCATCAAATTTCTCATCGATTATTTCCAAACCCCATCGTTCTTTGAAGCGCGCCACAGACGCGGACGAGCTCGTGATGACGCCTGGTGGACTCATTCCGAAATCAAATGTTCACGCCGTTCCGCCTGGTGCCACCTTGCACCACACCCCAACTCAAGTACAGATTATAGGCGCGAATGGCACCATCCTCCACACTGCTCCAGTCTCCAAAGGGGCAAAGAAGATTAACATCGCCCCTACTACATCAGGTACCGCTCCGCGTGCCCTACAGTCAGGATACATCGCATTCGCATACTGGGAGAACACGGCAGCAAGCCAAATAACCTCTTTCACCACTGTTTGGCCTGTCCCGTCTACACCGACCACTTGGAGTGGCCAGCTGCTCTATTGGTTTAACGGTCTGGTTCCCGACTCATTCGACGCGATTCTGCAGCCCGTTTTGCAGTATGGCGTCTCGCCCGCAGGTGGAGGACAATATTACTCCGTCGCCTCCTGGTTTGTCGTCGGCCAGACGGCATACCACACTTCGCTCACCAGAGTGTCTGTCGGTCAGCAACTCACAGGTGTCATGAATCTCAATAGCGTCTCGAGCACCTACAACTGGAACTCGATCTTCACCGGAATTTCGGCCTCGTCGCTCAGTATTTCTACTTCGGAGGTATTGAACTGGGCTTATGAAGCATTGGAGATATATACGACGTCAATTCCCACCAATTTGCCAGCGGGACACACAGCTATGACCGGCATAAACATTGCGAATGGAGCTTCACACGTATCTGCCATTCCATGGGTCGCAACCAGTGACCCGGGAGATAAAGTCTTCATGTCTATTACATCTTCTTCGTCGACAAGTGGGGCTGTCCAAATTACTTATCCTCAGTAACGCGACTATTTCTCTTGCCCGCTATAGAGCATTCCTTGTATAGCGTACCTAGAATCATCTGATGCTGGGGAATATACGAGGCCCTGAAGAACTGCCTTCTCCAAGCACGTTCGTCAAGTTGCATGAGCTGAATCCGTTGAAAGTAATGAAGGGGTTGCATACCTCGAGAAGCAGGCGATGAAAGGTGCCATGAGAAAGGAAATATTGTCGGCAATACCCCGCCCGTCTGGCCTTCCGTTCACCAAATAAGAAACATAGGCGTTTAACAGAAAGTAAAGATCTTTCGTTCTATTCATTCGACCGTAAATTATATCTTTTATTAACTTTTCAACGCTCGTTCCGTCCGCCCGATTACCCCACCTCGGAGCAATAATTTACAGGATCACGTGCTTCCGGTTTCAATTCCCGACCGCGACCATACCGCCACATCTGTCCTTTTCTCTCCTCCGCTATGCTAACAGTCATCTATCTTTATTTCCGCACAATGCCTGGGCCCATTGACTATTTCTCGTTTTACTGGGTAGCCCACGTATATTCATCTCGTAATTGGATGTCTTCCCCACCCCATCGGCGGTCCAGATTCAGCACTTCACGAAGGTGGCTGGGTGGTCGCCGCGGTTTCCAGTCTCAAGTCTGCGTTCCGTAATAGCATCTGCATTCGCAGGAACGACAGGCTATCACCTACCCCGGGAGAGACGCTGTTGTGCTAACGCTGCAAACACTGGGATATTCGAAACCTTCCCGCAATGGACTCGCTTAGTCTGTGAGTTTCAGGACCTTGAATTATGATGGAATTGATGAGCTTACTCAATTTTCTCTGCGTAGGTTCGTTGTAGTTTTTTTTCGAACCGGAAGTCAACGACCCTTGTCGAATTGGACGGTGAATCTAGTTTACGAACATTTTGACTAAGGGTACATGGTCTCTATACCTCTCGAGGACCGGTTTGGAAAAGATGAAGACGGGAGTGGGAAGCAGCGAGCGTATGAGCTTGAACAGCCTGAAATTACAGTATGCTTTTTTTTTTTTTCCATTTGACCAAATTCTCAACCAATATCTTATCTCGTGCTCGTAGCCGCTTCTGCTGAAGGAGGCCACTCGGAGTTGGCTGAGATGACGAGGAGGCTTAGGGACTGTGAATCAGAGCATGTAAACGATGTCGTTTCCGTTGTTGCGTTGGAAGTCCTGGGTGAGGACGAATTGCCAGAGTGGCTGAATGGTAAGTTCTGTCGTTTTATTTTTTACTTTTACTACTCGAGTATGCCCGTTTATTACACGTTCGACGTTTTACCCTTCGTCTTTCTTTTCTCTCTTTCTTTTCTTCTGCATTCAATCTTTGTCGTCAGTTCACGACGACTTCCATTGGACTTTCTCCTACTCTTTCTATTCTTCTCCTATTTTCGATTCAAAAGCTGAAGAATTCCCTCTAGCAAACCTACACAGGCTGGTACACGGGTCTTCTCATAGCCGTCGCCTTCACTAAGAAACTTTTCCTTACCTGGGTCATCAGACACTCACGGAACCTTCTCTTCGTCGAGAAACATTTTTTTCCACGTCCTCCGCTCCAAGACTCCAACAACGGCTTCGAGGACAAACTCTCCGTGAACTTCCTCGTTGGATGGTACCTTCCACCTTCAGTAGCTGATCCGATGACGTGGCAAGACAGGAGAGGAGACTGGGCTGTACGCTGTTGGAAACGAGGACCAGTAAGCGGAAGATGTAGGGAAGACAATGAAAGAATTCGGAGATTGAAGTCGCACTGGCTGTCATTCAATTTCGGTACGGCTGACCACTTTTCGCTTCCTTTCCGGTGCGAACTCATTCCGTTATTCAGTTATTACGATGAACTGCGTCAGCGGTTCTAGCGCCACTACCTCGCCAACGACGACAACGACGACGTGCAGCAATCTCCTCGTTCTCAACGTGGGCACAGAAAGGACCCGAGAATCAAGGTGGTCGGCGTCGATCAATCAATCTATCTTAAGCCTCGAAGCTTCGTCTGTGTGTCCTAAAGAGGAGAACGCGAATGGAGTTCCAGTGGCAACAACACCACTGTGGACGTCGTGATGACCGTTGGGGAACAAGGCGAGAAGAGAGGGCTCGATCCAAACCCGAGCTTCGGAGCCCTCCTCGGGTCCTATGCCGTTTTGAATGGGACTTTGTACACAACACGACTCAAGTGGATGTCGCGGGAGCACAGTGCTGCTGTCAACGCCGGCGGCGCTGCTGGGGTGGTTAATGGGAATGGAAAGACCGATGACGACGACAGCGACTATGATGATGAGGTGTCCAAGTTGATTTCTAGTTGTCCAATCCACCCCTCCTTTCGGCTGCTGGAAAGTTGAGCGTCCCTTCAAGGTTTACAATCTCCCGTTCTGTCATCGCCCACATCTTGACTGAAGGAGATCGATAGACACTGTGACCCCCATCGCCCTCTGTGCTTTGCCGGAACTTCTGGTTCAAAGTCTACCCGCCCTCTTTTCACTCTCGCAGAAAACTCGAACCATCCGTTCGCCCCGTTGATGGCCCCGATGACCCATACTGCCTCGTCAGTGGGCTGGACCTCCGTTTGCTCATCGTCGAGACCGTCACAAGGGTCTGGATTCAAGACCACGAGTCCGAGCAGTACACTGGAGGTACTCTGGGCTATCTTACGTTCAGCCTCGCAGGCTCACCACAAGTCCCACTCGCCGGTGGAGGTTAGGATTGGGCGTACATCGCTGGAGAATAATTCACGGGCTCGGTAAGTATTCTTAATCAAATGTTTATTACATTCTTCAATAAGCTATCTTCAGGGGTGTAGCCTCAATCTATTCGGAGTACTGTTATTGACATGTACAGTGAAATGGCGCGGAGGCTGTACTGGTCCACAATCCACAATTTGGACAAGTCATGACAGCGTGCATCGGAAGGCGAGTGCGTTCAGCGAGGGCTGGAGGGGTGGTTCACATACTAGTATTGATGACCGACGAACGCCGGTTTAATTTTTCATTATCATCCTTCAATGCAACTGCCGCTTGTTCTCTGTTTCATGTATTTGTCGCATTTATTCTTCCTTTTAGGCCCAGACCGTGTTTCGTCTGCAAATTGTGTATAGCTACGACTCAGGTCGGGTGTTTTTGGCATCAACCCTCTGCCTCACTTTTCCCCGTAGACGCTTTCTTGTTGGTGTCTTTGTTACCGGATACCACGATGGATGTCTGTCACCGTGGTCGTACAGGCTCACAAAAACATCCCTGTAATCCCCTTCTCTTCAAGAAATGTCAAGCAGGTGTCCGGAGAAGGAAGCCCGCCGCCATTAATTTTCGTCAGGGCCACGCGATTTTGAGAGTTCCATAGTAATGAAGTTTGTGTGAAACAGGGCTTGTCACATAGTTTAAAGGCAAGCAAATTAATTCATGGCCAAAAGAGTGACTCATTGTCGAGAGAATTTGGCTCAATTTGCCGCTTTGCAGTTGGTTTTTATAGCCAGTCCTGCATGCCGAAAACTGCTGTATCGGTCTATAGGCAAGGCATATACTTCCTTCACGGCGCTAATTCTTGAGGTTGGTCTCTCATGACCTATCAATCCTAGAACATTGCCACTGATCCGTCTCAGTTCCTACATGAACGTTGTGATTAATGGCGCATTCTTTTCCAATAACTCAGTGATCCTGAACGACCTGTTCGGAGACTTTCAGAAAAGAACCACTGTCTACTCAAATCTTGACAAGCAGGACTCTGAGAGGAGCCGAATTGGACGGGTTTTACGGGCAAAGTTCGTAATTATAACATCTGAATATTGAATCGCTGACAGCTTATGATGGGCATCGCTTAGGTCGCTACGTTAGATATTTCGGTGACTTATTCGACTTGCAGGTATTTAAAGAGCCGGATTACCGACAAGTAAAGAGAATAACCCAACCCGAATTTGAATCTCGAGAGTAAGTCGATAGGCAGCTGTGCATCAACAAAATCTCTGACCCGTCTTTTAGATAACACTTCGTTTGCTTATGTGGTTCAGAACACTCATGATATGCGCTATGCTGGGAGCGGGAATGCTCAGTGTACTAGCAGGGGTGATCGAATCCGTATGTTATTTTGAAACTTCCTCTCATTCCTTGTGCATTAACAAATCATTTTCTTCTATGACCTCCAGCGTCAGGATGTGGACGAACTTGTCAGAACTCCTGGAGGATTAATCCCAAAATCCAATGTTCACGCTGTTCCGGATGGTGCCAGAGTACACCATACCCCGACTCAGGTCCAGATCATAGGTGCTGATGGCTCGGTCCTCCATACCGCTCAAATTACGGGAAATGTCAAAAAGATAAACATTCCCCCTACCCTTTCAATCGCCTCTCCTCGTTCCTTACAGTCCGGATATATTGCCTTTTCTTACTGGCAGAACACGGCTGCAAGTCAAATAACCTCCTTCAAAACCATCTGGTCGGTCCCGTCTACACCTGCGAGCTGGGATGGTCAGCTCCTCTATTGGTTTAACGGTCTCGTACCCGACTCGTTCGACGCAATCCTTCAGCCCGTATTGCAGTACGGAGTTTCACCTGCTGGTGGAGGAGAATATTATTCCGTCGCGTCGTGGTTCGTAGTGGGCTCGAACGCGTACCATAGTTCCCTTACTACGGTATCAGTCGGGCAGCAACTCACTGGCGTGATGACACTCAACAGTGTCACGAGTACTTACAACTGGAACTCGATCTTCACCGGAATTGCGATGTCGTCCTTCAGCGTCTCGACGTCTGAGGTGCTGGACTGGGCATATGAAGCATTGGAGATATACACGACAGCGTCTGCGTCTGATTTACCTACGGGACATACGTCGATGACAGGGATCAATATCGCGACAGGAAGTACCCACCCATCCTCGATTGGCTGGACCGCCGTTAGTGACTCGACAGATAGTGTCTTCATGTCTATTACGTCGACTTCGTCGACTAATGGGGCAGTAAAAATCACCTATCCTTCGTAGACGAATGTACTCTGAATGTCTAAACTATAATAATATTCGCTCCTGGTCACGAACCATACTAACTTCGTAATGCTGATAAGATATTCAATTATGGTGTCGTATGAGACAGAACACGCTACAAATATAACGTAGACTCTGGTGCTAGATCATACATTTACAGTCTGCGATTTAGACTTGGCTCCCTATTTTTTCGCTACCTTCATTGAAGTTGCTTCCATTTTGTGCCGACAAGGTTTCTGGGCCGTTGAGCGCAATATTGCCAGCCTCTATCCTCGTATCACCAAAAGATTCCCGTCCTCGAAAGCGCAGGTCCGTTAGGTGGTGAACGGTCGATTTGGCGTTGGGCTCGCGATGTGCGGAGAAATGGACGCGTGCGACCATGGCACATGGGGCAATTCCCTAACGAATTTCAGAATTCAAAAATGTGAATTAAGCGCTGGTCAACTTACTGCAATTGGAATCATCAAGGCAACAGCGTAATTATCCAGCGCGAATACGCTCGTAGAAGTACCCAGATTCGGAAGGAAGAGGGATACCGCCTGTATAATCATCATGATGGCGTATATTGCAGCTGACTGAACCAGGATCTCGATTATGTGCCAGAATTTTCCACCCGACGTGACAATCGCTGTGCTCTGGTGGTAAACGTGGTATATTCGGTATGCAATGAGAACTGTGGCAAGCAAGCTGGTTGCAGCCGATACAACATATGCGGCGGCCAGGGTATCGTTGATGGCGATTGTCTCCGTCAGTGATAATTTGAGTTTCTTGGCTAGTGGTGTAATTATGGAGGCGAAGAAGAGGACTGCGAGGAAAGCGAGATCTTTCTCAGCAGCGAAAAAACTAATTGGTTCCATCTCTTGACGTACCTATCTCTGAAACGAAGAGAAAGAGTAGAGCTCCAACCACGCGCAACGAACGATTCCAGGCGTAAAAACACCGCCATACCTACAAGGTTGAATCAAAATACAGCGACATAGAAATTATTGGTGGAAAGTCCACGCACCAGGAGGCCATCGGCAAGGACGGTTACAGCGGCCCCAATTATGTTAATCACAATTTGCACCCAGGCAGCAAAATTCGTCAAGGAAAGGAAGATGAGTTCCCGCGACTTTCCATTGAGGACAAATTCCCAGATAGTCAGGTACCATTGCAACCCGAATTCGAGAGAGGAAAGCAGATATTGCAAAGTGATGACGGCAACAATGAACCAGCGATGTTGCCCTTTCCTCGTCGCTGTAAATTTTGTAAGATTTTCACCTAGGGGTCTGTCCACATGAGAAATACGCACTATACAAATATAACGTGCCAAAGAAGACAATTGAATAAACGCCTAAGTTGTATTAATTACTCGTCTTCTCGCAAAAGCTTAGAACATTAGAGAGCACCTACCCATTAATACGGCAAATAATATCGTAGAATTTAAGGAGCTGTCAATCCACGATTGCTGGAATGCAACGGGGGGGAGTTGAGGGTCTGCGCCAGCATCAGACATGATGAGCTCGTACAGTAAAGGTTCTGGGAGATTCTATCAATGCCTCAAAGCTGTAGGTCTTAAATAACTGACCTGTACCTTGGAAACGGACAGTACTGGTTATTCTAAGTTTAATTTCTTGTGACTTTTGGCGTTGATCATCTTTAGGGCGGGCGCGGTTCTCTCACCACGTCGACTCCAAGGAAGATATCCGGGAATATTTTTAGCAGGCTCCATGATCGCACGACGTAGAAATATTTTGCCTCGAGTATTGACAGAATTTCCAACAACTTATCGACGACACTAAGATGCAGGCACGAATACGCGAAATTTACTTGGGGGTAGTTGGGGTGTATCGCTCAAACCCGGATTGCAAATACTATGGCCTATGACTGTCTTGACTGCTCAAGGGCAGCGGAAATCAGCGACCGCAACATCGGCTCTTGTCAACAAGTGGACAGGTGGACAAGGCTATGCATGATCGCCTTCCATTTCCATCCTTCCAGAATCCGGAATAGCTCTTCCTAGGATAAAAGATGCTGCAGCTTACAAAAAACGGTGGAGAATCCACGGATCGCGGGAAAGATCAAGTGTCGAACTGAATCAAAAACGCAACCCCTTATCAATCCTATTTTCGAAGTACTTTTGGCATGAACCGTTGCTTCTTGAATCACCACAGACCCACGAAATATGGCTTTGGCGATCAAAAAAAGGTGCACCCCAAAACCACGTCTGACGTGATAATCTATCGCATATCAGCCTTCAACTCGGGTTGGTGGATATGGTTAGCGAGGAAATGAATTAGAAGGGAATAAATAGGTTAAAAGTAGCGTCATAGTAGAGGAGAATGAGCAAGATGACCGAATCAGCGAGATATGAATTCACAGAGAGTTCACTGCAGGGGCGACATTCCAGGAGTATGATTTACAGGGAGCAGTAGGTGTTGCAAACTGATAGACCTCCATTATACGTGCCGACCTCGGGAAGCGACGATTGGTGGCACGAATAATAAGGCATACCAGGCGACTTGTAGTGGCAGAAATATGATGAAAACAGATTTAGGGTCAGGTACAACGGAGGCAGATATTTGAAAAAGTTGTACGACCTCTCACAGACCCTCGTGCTGTCCCCGTAGAAGAGACGGCTAAGGACCTAAGAGCCTGAAGTAATGCAGGGCTCGGAACATCCACAGGCGTGTAACACAGCAAATTTCATGCATATAGCCAGGTTTCCTTCAAGATTGAACAACAGATTGCTCCTGGAGCCGACGCCGAGGGTGAGGGAATGTCAAGTGAAAGTAGCCGTCAAAAAATGGGACAAGAGGGTGTCGTAATGGCCTATATTTGGCGGTCAGTCTCGACCCCATCTCCCTGAGCGAAATTTCGCGTAAATAGAGGCCACTGGGTATGGTGTGTCCAGAGATTCATTGTCAAGGGAAAGAAACGGTGTTCAACACAAGGAATGTCTCAGAAGCGGTACGATGCGCTCTCGCTTCCTGCTGCCCAGGAATACACTGGTGCTGCTCCAAAGCTAGTGTAATGCAGGACATTCTGCGATTTCCATTAGTCGTAGCCGATTGAACCAGGCGGCGATGGTAGGTACGGGAGTGAAGAGGAATTTGTTATCTCCCCTCGGCTAGATAAGACTTTTACTGATGTGACTAGTGTAACAATAACGTCACGTGCTACCTCTTTTCCCCAACAAGTCCTTGACTTGTTGGTTTCCGGTTTTCTTGCTCAATTCGACCCACGTTTGAAAGCTGTCGCGCATGGTTGTCGACAAAGGTGAAGATATTGGTCAAGTTACGATGCCGGGAAGAGTATTACTTTGAAGACCAGGACGGATTGTGACAGTAAGGTTCCACATTTCTTGCAGGTATCTCGCCGTACGTTCCTTGTGTCCTATGTGCACGCTTTGAAGCTCACTGACAGTAGCATTTCATCAAAGTCTCGTACTCGGCAAATGACGGATAGCCAGCGAGTGGGATGACCGGATTTTCTTGAACCGTTGGTATGTTCCCATGTACTCGAGCATTTTACTACTCATCTCAACATGCATCAACTGCAGGTTGACGTTTTTGGAAAAGATCTATAAACAACTTGTAAGACCCATTCTCTTCTTCTTTCGGTTCTGCGATTGAAGTTTATGCTCGTTATCTCTTCATCGTTCCTAACAGCTCGACGAAGACGCCGATCGACAGTGTTCGCCTATCTCCCTTACTCATTGCATCGGTTTTAAGTTTGAGCTACCGTGCAAATATCTGAGGATGAAGAGTGCATCGTTGGGCATTGGGGGGTGAGTTTTTGTAATTTTTTTGCTATTGTCATGTTCTTTTTGTACCCGAAATCTGACCTTTGAAACGTCTTACAGCCACTGTTCCGAACCCCCAAGAACTTGAAGTTAAAGATGCGGAGGCTTGAAATTTCGTACGTGCCCATAGTTATTGACTTGCACCATGCTCAAGCTTCTACTTCTCGTAACGCGCAGGTACTTATGCTCTTCTCTATACCCCCTCTTCGCATACGAGTCACAGATCTTCTGGTTACCACTAAGGAGGAAGTAAAAATTATAGTGGGACAATAAACAGACTTGTTTATTCTTCCGAGCATGGCGCTCGCCGCCGAAGTCTTCGGCGATAGATTCGTCTTGAAAATGGCTGACGGATTGGGCGTTGATATCAATGAGGCGCGATACCTTTGATCCTTATTGTGTCACGGCAATCTAGGCCAAAGCCGGTCAAAGCGACAACAAGGTGCATCCAAGCGACATTGGCGCTTGGGTATTGTGAAGCAATTGTCCGGATTTGGTAAGTCCTTTCGCGCCTTGATATACACATTGGCATTGACATTGGGTGTCAAGGCGTTGGTCGTATAAGTACTAGACAATTCCGACATGAAATCAGCCCCCTTTCTGTCCTCTCGTTATCTGAAAGCCCTAGCTTTAAATCCAGTTCTACTACGAGCACCAGCAATGTCTAAAAGCTCAAATACCCATGCATCCCACTCCACTCTATCCAAAAACATCTCGAGGAACGCTGACGTGCAAGCTTCTCGAGCCAAACAATCCTCTCCTCCTTTTCAGCGTAGCCAAAAGCAGTCCACTTTCCTCGACCATCTCAATGTGGCATCCAACGAGCACTCACCCCCAGCGACGGGACACCCCAAAAACACACTTCCGAAGCAAACTCGGACCGTCGGGACGGGCCAAACTGGAGACGACACTGGCTACTATGCAGACGACGACAGTAACAGAGATTCCAGCGAATCCGACGAGTATGACTCCGATTCGTCTGTCTCCTCGGAAGGACCGCCTCGCTCTACCGTCCCAGATCGCCCGACCAATCGATGTCGACGTGTGTCGAGCCAGACCTTCATGCAGGTTGGCGACTACGAAGCCTTCTCGCAGTCAGATGCTCCGAGGAATGGTTCAAGTTTTACGTCCTCAAGCGAAGGCGGTAGTACTGACACTGAACGATCCTCGACAACCTCCTAACCTACAAGATGACCTGGTCGCGATAATACTCTAGTCAATATCTTCACTTTGTCTAATTTTGGATTGAAATTCATACATAATACTACCTCTAGTTATCTATAGAGACTACGACTTTGATGCGACCCAGGAGAACAGAATGGCAGAACCGCCAAATAGTTTGCTACATTCCCTTAGTGATATCACTCTGCATAATACCAGTCAGCACAAGTCTAGAACGAAAATGTGCAGAGAAAATTATTCGACTCGAGCCTCGCCGTCCAGGCCTAGTCTCTCCTAGCCAGACTGCGATATATGTGATGTGCCCTTCGGATCACGATATATGAAGCATTCTCGTATTCTGGAAAAGTTGACCCTCGTGAGAGCGTGGGTACTACTATAAGCACTCGCTGCGCCGCGGCATGACTCATCTATCACCCTTCCAAACTTGTTCTCTCTGATTCACATCTAGTCAATGCCTCTCGAGTTTCATTTCCTCACGACTACAAGGCATCTCTGACTCGATTCTGGGCATCGATGAAAGACGTCTCTGCTTCTTTGGGCCTTCCTCTCAGTACTGCAATTCTGGCGCTTTGAAACCTAAACAAATTTACTACATCAGTGCTACAAATCGCCTCCCTCAGCCGGTACCGGTAGTGTTTCTCAACAGCGCTGTCTGACTCGTCATACGCAGCTCTAGTCTATTTATCGAGCTGTAATATATGTTGAACAGAATGCCCTAACATCCCATTCCTCCCTGCCACTTTCAATGCCAATTAACCACCTGCCTTGAAACTTTGAGGAATGCCGACGTCTCAAGTGCACCCACAACCCCGCCCAACAGCTCTCACTTCTGCTGCCGCCTCCAGCTCCGAAAATTCCTCACCTAATTTCTCTTTCTCCCCTGCTCGACAAGCGGCATCAACGATGTCAACCTCACAAACTGCACGAGTTGCACCGGAGCTACCTGGTCCGTATTCGTTCGATAGTACAGTTGTCTCTCCTGCGCTGCTGAGAGTGCAAGATATTGAGGCGGTTGTCAACTCTCGAGGTCGTGTGCGATCGAGCGCTCCATACCCTAGACACCCGGGTAAACATTCTAAACGAAACTCCAGACGGTCTTCGGCGCTGCGCTTACCTATGCCTCCCTCGCCTTTGAGCAGCTCATCATGCGGATTATGCGCCGCCCGAGGGGTGGTTAACGAAGTCTATATGACTCCCGTAGTGCTAAGCTATCTTCCACCAGCCCGCCACTCATTCGGCCCAATCTCCCAAGGCGGAACAGAACCCTTATCAAAGGTTCCATACATCTCTCTACGTCAAGAAACACGCACCCCTTCCTCTGACGTTTTTCTGGCAAAAAGTGTTGACAAACCCAATAACAACGACGATGAAGATTCAGGATGTCTATTCTTCGGACGATGGAGATTTGTGACCCGGATCGCGGACTTGCTTTCACCGACGTCGAAAAGTACGCCAAACCTTCTCTTGCAGCGGAAATGTTATGACGACAAGCACTTGCCGCCGCCCTCGTGACACTGAATATTGTCAGTAGTGCAAAATTTAAGTTAAGGCCTCTAAGCTTGCTTTATTGGATAAGAACTTCTAGCCTACTTTTTCTCTAATTAAGCCCAAGACTTCCTGCTTCGAGAGTATTTTTGCCTCTATCTAGAAGATAGACTCGCATCGACGAGAAAGCTTCCATTTTATATCCGACTTTCCATAAGATAGAACAGCCTGATGTAGTGATTCTTCAGTAATTCTACAATAAATCAGCTTCCTTGGAGCGTCTAACACCCTTTAAGTGACCACCTATATTGATCAGGAAATTAAGAACACCCATCATGCTCAGTGAAAGGACGACACGTTCATTGACACCTTTGTTATATAAAGGAGGTCGACGTTCTATGGAATTTTAGAAACGTAATCGAATTATTTAATTAAACGCCACTCTTCTTTCGCCGCTATGAGTAGGTATCGAGCCTGGAGGGACGGGTACAAGAGGCAATCCTAGTCCGGACGCCGAAAATCAGCTAGACAGAACACGTCCTTATTGTGGAGTAGAGGATTTACCAATGGCTTCAGACTCGTATGATTTGTTCGCCCAAGCCTGTCCGCCAGGAAAGGCGTCAGGAAAGAACATCACGGGTGAATATTTGAATTGCAATTAATTTCGAGCCCACAGTAACTTTTAATAAACTCTTGTCAGTCACGCTATCGAAGTCTAGGGTTCTGAAGTATCCTTCACGCCCTAGATAGTGTGGCGAATGAAAATGTAGTAAAATCAATTCAACAGCTTCTCAGCCAACCGCCGCTTTTTTACCTTTCGATTTAATCACCTCATACTAGAGGATAAAAACCACAAGCTGCTGACGTCGACGATACAGTCAGCGTACCTTTCCACACCGACTATCAGCAACCATGTCGCTCACCTCTGGAAATTACACCATTACCACCAGGAGGGCAGGTTATCCTGTAGGACGTGACATTAACGAAGACAGTTCCCTTCGCCCAAAGAGGGTCGTCATTGTTGGTCCAAACGTTGCACGCCCTGTGGTACGCTTGATTTGATTTTTACATTGAAATTACTAACAGAGTCGTAGTGGGCGATTGAGAAGTTGGATGACGGCACGTACACCATGGAGACCCGCCATGGATCTGCTGCGGATATCGAAGGCAAGCTTTTCGCAGTCTTGCTCAATGCACCTGAGCCGACAAGGTGGAATATCCAACCACAATTTAATCACGGAAAAGATCTATACACGTAGGTTTTGGTATTGACGTGGCCAAAGTATGCGAAGGCTTATTGCTGCACAGAATCGGCTCGGCCACTCGCAACAGGGTCGGGTGGAATATTCCGATGGAAAGCGAAAGGCAAGTTGGAGTACAGGTATGTTTGTTTTAAATGGGTGGGAAAAATATAAATGTCTTCTTCGATATACTTTAGATTCAGGTAGGACCACTTGTAGGACTACCCACCATCCCCTCGCGGTACCCGACCAATGAGCTGTTTGAGATCACCAAACTCGAATGAACGTTGTTTGAGAGGGATGATCTCCCCTCCCAAGTATGCTAGCTTTCCTTGTACCTCAGCGAAAGGCTAGTGCGTGTTTCTGGGATTAGAATAGTCTGGTAGTTGGACAATACATTTTTGATCTCTCTTATCCAGTGCCAATAAGAGCTTCACCTTTGAAATAATCTCGCATAACCAGGTACACAGAATTATTATTCCCGGAGCGCCATATTTCTTGCTGAGCACACCCTGCGAAACAGGTCTCTGCATTGAAACAGGCGCCTATATAGGCGCCGGGTTCACGGGAAAAAGCTCAAGCTATATCCGCATTTCCCAGGCTAGTTACATTATAGAACTCGAAATTCTGTGAGTTACCAGCTGAAACCGTGAATCCGATCACGGTAGCAGAGCAAGACACCCAGAATTGAGGCCTGAGGCATTGGCTCCAATTTTAGCTTTCCCCAGTAGGACATGGATAAGGACTGAAAAATACCAGCCTAAGCGGGGCTTTACTAAAACAGTAGGAGCGTGCGCTTCATTCGGGAACAAGCCACTTTAAATTAGGCATAGAAAAGGAGGGAAAGCTGACAGGCGAAGACGAATTCTCGATGTCGAACGTGATAAATTGACAGCGATGAATGTAGATTAAAAGTTCTGTTAGGTTGGCGACGAGTTCGTATTCTACTAAACATATCATCCTGACTAACAACAGTCCTTTAGCTAGAACGGCAAAGTTTAATAATCCACAAATCTGGATGATATGCTCCCCCCAAAGAATCTTGGTCATTTTACAGACATTGAGAGTAGTATGCTAATTTTTGTGCTCAGCGAAGTGGGCGTAGTGAAGAAAGGAATGTACTCACGATTTTGGAAAATGCAATGGAAAGGAGAGGCACTGACACAATTCTTCTCAAAAAAATGATAAACAGATAGTTTGGACAGGGCTCACCATTTAGTAGACCCTGAATACCCCATTCCGCCACATTGCGAGTAATGAGGAACAGCTGTTTGTGTTGGAGCAGGGGTGGTGGTTGTTTTCTTTGTGCTTGTAGTAGACGTTGTCTTGGTAGTTGTAGTAGATGTCGTCTTCGTAGTCGTCGTGGTCGTTGACTTCGAACTAGTTGAAGAACTGGTTGTAGAACTAGGTGTTGAGCTCGTTGACGAAGAAGATGAAGTTGAACTGGTCGATGATAATGTGGTGGTAGTTGTTGTAGCATTCCCAACTTTGCACCACCCGTCGCTATTAATAATAAAATCTATGCTTCCGTCTGGCTGGCTCTGTCCACCTGCATTGTCGGCATCTGCAGCTGTATGGCAGAACTTAAAGAGCGAACACGTGAGGTCTGTACTTCCGCCCTGATACGCGATGCATAAGCACCACGCGTATTTTACGGAATGATCGCGACATACCTTGCCGTTGACATCGTGGAAAGCTAAGTCAATTGTGAGCGGTCTCTTAAAAGGACACTGAAAAGGTATAAAAGCACTAACAATTGACGAATGTACACCCTGGAACGGAGTCGCACATTGCCTTACAGTCTATCCAGAAAGAAGATAAAAATTAGGAAGGACACTAACAATAATAAACCAGTCCTTACCATCTACCGTTTCAACGAGTCCAAAAGTCATAAAATCATCCGCTTGGACGGCGGCGGTAATATTATCGAATGTTTCAATATATCCGTCCGACGGCGCTGGAGCGACAGTGATAGTGACTGTAGCCGTTGTCGTTGTTGTTGATATAGTCGTGACCGTCGTAGTCGTTGTTGGAGTTGGCTTTGGCGGGTAGGTTGGAACAGGGCAATGCAACGCGTCTGGATAATACCAAAGGAGTCGGCACATCATCTGGTTGTCAGACCGATAAGGACACGAAAACATAATTAGAAAGAGCTTATGGCGCTCACGTCATGAAGGGTCCACAGGTCGGGGTATTTCTGTGGATTCGGCCCATAGTACCAGCCAGGAGTGGCACCAGCTACCCAAGGAGGGTTGGGAGCGTTGTAGAAGTTATCCGGACCGGCGTCAAACCCAAGAACGGCATTGATGTCAATTTGGGCGAACATTTCAGCCGCAAAGGCACCTGTGCAGGTGGCCAAAGCCAAAAAAAGGGGCGAAAGTAAATGCATGCCTTCCGGGCGGATATCTCAAAGGGAAGAGAGACTCGAGAGGGTCGAACTGAGAACTTGGGAATAATTGAGATGTTTTCTTATATACATCTGACCTCAACTTACAGAAACCCTTTCACGGTGTCAGTGGATGACATATGAAAGATGGATCCGCCCTAACCAAATGTTTTGATCGGTCAAAAAGATGTGTTTGCAGATTCAAACACTCACGGCGCACGCCCAGTAATATTTTTTGTGGGTAAAAGCGACCAATGTCCCCGCGACGGTGATCGCATGTCAATCATGAGAGTGGACACGAGAAAAACCTACGGTGAAAGCACTGACGAAGATGCATATGTAAACGCTCTAAACGATCATTCCATAAGAGCGGACATAGTTCTCAACTTAGTTGATATTCAAAAACGTCGGATTGTTGACAAGTCGTCAAATCCCATGGCCTGAATGACAGCTATTCTCGAAAAGAAGTACTGCTTGAAATTTTAAGCGACTATGCGACCTTCGGAGCACCGCGGGGACGGGAAATCTCGAAGAATGTCGCGTACCTCGTGTCCGACATCGTCAACGGTGACAGCCAAGGCCGATGATGAAGGATAAAATGTCGATGACGGATGGACGCAGTAAATTCAACCATTCCCATGAAAGCACCCTACAGAAAACATCAAGGTAGGCAGTTATATCCATTACTTATTTAATCTTCTACAAAGCAAGCTCGAACCCGGAGACAATTGCTATGGACGTCAGGACAGGCTTGAAGATAAATTTTTGTTGATTAAATCGCTCGGTTGCTAATTTTAAGCCCACGTTACTTTGATGAGCCTATGACCTCCCAAGTCCGGCGTGTATCCGGAGGCCTTCTGTGAAACTAAATTGACGATGCCTCAATAGGAGAAGCCAAGGCTCAGGCGTCATATTAGGTTCAGGTCAACTTGAAGGGCAACGTGCTGGTATGGTCAGCAGCACTGGCCTTCTCTGCCATGATGTCCAAACCTCGTCGCCTTCTTTCTGAGGATTCCAGGGCTTGATTCCCCGAGTTTCACATCTCACATTCACTTCTTCAGCATAACCGCCGCATGGAATGAAGACGGGCAGTTATGATTGACAATTCGCTAATAATACGATCGTATCGTTCCCGGCTTGAAGTAATTTCGGCCAATGCGGATAATCTGCTAAGAGAGCTTCATGATACGAGTGTGCCTTCAGTGGGGATAGTATTCGACACAGGCAAGTTTGTGTTGCTGTTCATTGCCATTTCCGTCCACAGTCCCTGTCCTCGAGTCGGAGTCTCCGCTCCTTGTTCCCGTGGAGCTAGCGAGACGGAAATCACTAAAACGGGATCTAATACATACTCTTTGGCGTTAGCGACATTCAAAACCCATGAGCGCGGACGTAATTAGATCCTCAGGCCATGTGTTTGAATAACTATGGCTCAAAACCTTACTGTCATAATCTTTTTTTGAGCGGCTTTCGAGAAATAGTGTTCTTCCAAAGCTTGCTTATCGATCTGATGGATTCCATAAAGCAATATTTTTATTTTTTAAGGGGAAAATTGGTATACAACAAGGAGCGACATTGCAAGTGAATATATAATCGAGGGAAAAATAGCTTGTGATCCAACTCTTTAAGAGCCAGGACTATTGACAGGGAAGGTTAAACCAGTGATGATCAAATAATCTGAAGATCTGCTTACATGGGGGGAACAGTGGGAGCAGGCCCAGTGCGGGTAGCAAGTTTCGGGAATGGCTGAGAATCGCACTGGCAGATCGAAAGGTAAGAAATGAAATTCTCATCGAAAAAGAAGGCGAAGAACTTACGGCAACTTGGATATCGGCGCTTGTGAAGCTGGGTGGGATCTTGACAGTACCCTTCATAGCGACAGGAACTGGTACGACCTGAAGAAATAAAAAGGACCTGAATCAGAACTAAAACTATTGACGTCGAACAGAACTCACGTCAGAGCAGTCAATAAGGTTCTTCGTGTTCTGTCCCAGAACTTGCAGCTTCGCCATTGCGTTACCGAACTCGGTCATAATCCTGGTTTGGTCGTCTATGGGCAAGAATGATGTGTGAGCAATCGATCCTGTAGATTAACAGCGAGGTCCAACTAAAGGGTACATACTGATCATATCCTGCCAGAAACAGGCGGTCCTCGAGTCCTGGGAGATGGCAAAGTCGCTCTGGAGACGCATCTCGCCTGCGATGGGAGAAAGAACTTCTCCTGCTTGCTGCCCGGCACCAGGGAATAGGCGACCTTTCAGAAGGACCTCGAGGAAGAAGTTTCCATCGCTGAATTATGAGAGTACATAAGTCAGCGACGTGTCAAGGGAATAAAGGAAATATCGTTTACAAGTGGTGTGGAGTAGAGTCAAAGGGAGTTCCTGGAATGGTCTACGAGAAGATTAAGAAAAGGGCGTTCGAACTCAGGGCATAAGTATGACATACGACGTCGACAACATCCTATAATTAAGCTTAGTCAAAAGCAGCAAGTTTCAATTCTGAATGTTCACGTACCGCAGCTGCAATAGTATGGGACGAGAGCAGAGCAACGACCTCCCGAGGGGAGAACCCAGCATCAGCGAATCGAGCAAGAATGGCGGTTACGGAGTCAGTGGGCTCCGGGACCGTCAGATCAGGTGCAGCAGCCTTCGGAGGTGGCCTTCCGAGGAAGAACTTGAGCCTCGGTGCGCCTGGACAGTTGGCAGTGCCGACAGCTGCGGCGAGGTGGATGCTGTGGATGGAATAAAAGTAAGGGTGAATATCTGATTCATCGTCGACAAAGGGATGAAATACTGACAAATCACCAGCGCTTAATCCCGTCTGCAGGAAGAATGGGAATTGACTGTCGACGATGTCATCGATTCTACAGGGAAGATAGTCAGGGTACCGTTAGATAGAAAGGGAAGAAATGTAATTTACCCTCCATTAGCATCTGAAAGTCGAATCAGTAAACTAGACAGGTATATTAAAATCGGACAATCACGCACGGAAAGCAGTCTCTGTCTTGTTGAACACCAAAATAGAGCCGTCAGCACCTCCTCCCCTATTTATACCATGTCAGTTAAACGGTCAGAGTGACTCCGTATAAGAAGCGACTGACTTTCCGCCTAAGATAATATAAGTCAGTTAGAAACTGATTCCTTGGTCCACAAAGCACTACCGTACCTTTCAGTGAGAATCCAATGGCATCATGGAACGCAATTCTGAGAGCAGAATGGGCTTCTTCACCGCATTCAGCGCCGTCGAACAGACCCGCCTGTAAGGTATCAACAATAGGGAAAAGGGCTGTAAAAAATGTGGTGTTAACGGCGATACATGGGGAGAAAATAGAGGAGACACAGACCACAGCACGCCGCATTTGCAGTTACATGGCCCGTAGAGCAAGTTACGCGCTTTACGAGGCCTGCATTTGCGATCTGCGAGACTGCGAGCGCGACGGAGACGAAGAAATTGAGACGAGAGAAAGCCATTGCGGTGTGATCACCTGGAGAAGGTTATCAGAGAGGGAATACCTGAGTACTCTGAAGAAATTCAGCTCGATACGACCTGCATTTTATACCATTTCCCCCAGTTTTGAGATTGTATGCTCTGCCATACCTCGTCGCGTTGTTCTCAAAAACCAGAATTGAGGAACGTGAAAGTCGCCAAAAATAAAAATAAGCCGTGAGTCATGAATTTCCAAGAACACTGTCGAGAAGGCGTTGTCCGCTCAAAGTCCGCTGGCGGTTTGCTCGTAAATCCGTATTTTTTTCTCAATGGTCGACTCGACGCAATGGTTCAAACCCCGGCTATAGGTTTATCCGAGTTACCTACGGCGACGAAATGATGCAATTTTCAGGACGGGTCGGTCGGGAGGTACGGGGTATGTGGGGGCCGCTAAGGTAGCAATAAAGTGAAGAAATATTAGGACCAGTGCAATGGGTGCTTACCACACTCGCCCCATATTTTTTGGTTCAGTCGTCGAGTCGAGGAGATATGTGGGTCCCTCCGTGGTAGATTTAAAGGAACCGTTGTCAGCTGGGAGGACTACCCAATCCGAAAGCAAGGATTTGCGTACCATGAAAGGAATGGGTGTCTGTGATCGTCCCACAAAGAACACAGACGAACCGTTCCGTTGGGCAGAAGAGCAGAAGGAACGGTGGAGCAGAGTGATTTTGAATTTGCATCTCGGTCTAGCAGTTTCGCTTCCCGTTGCCCGGCAATTCAGAATACCATAGTACTGGTCAGTGTTAACACCTGAGGAACATCATGATACCCAGCAATGCACGATGGGATGGAACTCCGAGTCGCGAATTCGAAACAAATGCATTTCCTTGAAGTTCGTTGATCTAGATTCCAGGTGAGCTATCAAGGAGTCTCAGATGACCGTAGAATCCCACGCAGTTCTCAAATATATGGCTCTTATATGGCTCGTATTCGAAGGAGTTCTGAAGCCTGTCGCAGTTTGTTATCATTTGGTAGGAGATAATAAAGTCAAGCCTTCATTTGGCCCAAGGACGAGGTGAGTCACGGAAATCCATAAAATTTGTCAAAAACAGCGAGGATCCTCGACATCGACAGCCATTTAAAAAGGGAACTAGCCACGTTGACTTTGAGATTTGAAAATTCTGATGAGCGCGCCTCGAGAAGACGAATAAAAAATAGCACGTCCTACGTAGAATACTCCCATCTCCAAGTGTCATGGGCTTTGCTGACGCCTGGGGAATAAGAGGGACTGAACCTTTGATAGAAAAAATTGATCATCCTTTGCCTTCCAAATTCGACAAGTCAGTCATAAGCTAGAAGCTGCTCCTGTTTCAAATAAAAAAGCACTGAGTTCTGAGATTTGATCGACTGACAGGACTTTTGAGGGAAGGAGAGTAGGAAGTCAGACAAACGATTCAGAAAGCCAGCTGTGACCTCCGTTCCGTTACTGGATCAGGAAATATCGTCAGAAACGACGACAGAATACGAAGGACACACTGACCGGCAATATGATTTGGCTTTCTGGGATCATTGCCTCTCCCTCTGATGAAGACGCACACGCTTAGAACCGAGTTAGAAGAGAAGCAAACTGGGAATTCATTCCGTATCGATGAAATCAATAAATGTTGAGCTGGTCGAGAGTTTTCCTTGCTTGCTTGCTTCTGATTTCAAGATCTCTCCAGCCACCCAGTCCTGAGTCCCGATGCTTCTCGGATGCCCGAGTCCCGACCGACAAGATGTCCCAGTGGAAGCGAGGTGTTATCGCAATCAAGTCTTCGTTACAGACAGACAGAGAAATCTGTAGCCCGTCGAGATATACACCAGAACTCGAAGTTGCCTTCAGACAAACAGAAACGCCACCACCGAGACAAGGCTTGATCAGATAGCAGCGAGCACTGGCTCTGTACTCCACAGCACTTCACGCTGAAGTAAAAAGTGTCAGTGAAAAAAAAAATAGTTGAAAACATCTGATAAAAGACCATAAAGCAGAAAGCAGCCTCTGAAAATGTTACGTCAGCCAAGCCACGACCTCGACCAGCTCACCCTCGACATCATCGAGAGCTGGAACTAGCGGGTCTGGAGGTCGTCCTACCCCTCAATGGCGACGGTGCTCTATCGAACCTCGCTCTCGAGTCTCTACCTTGCTTCGAGCCCCTCCAACACGCCGCTTACCCCCAAGGACCTGCCTTGAAACTCTCGAAAGTCTCACTGAATCGCCACGTCATGGTGTTATGTGTGTATTTCCGCCGCTTTTTTAGAGGACTTGACTGACCATATGTCGCTGGGCAGTGCATGGCCCGCATCTCGTCGCCGCCGGTTGTCGGAACATAGTATCGCGCTCAGGAATTTCTTGAACCTTCCAACTATTCTGCGCATTTCGTGCATCTCCTTTGTTGGCCTTCGTGGTGCTGGTGCCACCTCCACGGGCTGCTTCAAGCTATTTCTCGGATCAAGCGTTTGTGGAATTGGATGAGGGTCTGGTCTCGGTGAGTTTTACCGTTCCAAGTGGTTTTTCTTGCCTTGACCCTTCCTCAAGGATCTCGTGAAAAAACGAACCACAATCAAGCTACAATTCACGTGGAGAGTGATTCTATGACGGGGGGAAACCTGAATATTATCTGTACGTCGAGAAATCTGTCCTCCCTTAAAATTCCTCATGAAAACCCGTAGACTGTTCACGTTTTGGCTAGCGCTGCCGTCCAAGGAGAACTACAAGTTTTCCTTCATCACCCTCGTCTTGATACCTGGGTCTTTGCCTGCATCTCGAACCATTTTTAAGTCCACTCCACGGTTACCTTCGGTAGCAATGTACCACTCCAACAAGTATCGTCTCAACGACCACCCTCGGAATTGACACTGATGAGGGCTAGTAAGTTCCTCGCGGTTGATTTATTTTCCATCACTTACGGCGGAAGACCTACACAGGACGATTATGCAAGGACGACGCCAATATCAGGGTTGAGACCTTTCTCCTCTCGGACGCCTCCTCGCACCTACTTTTTGTGACCTCAGCTCGATGCCTTAGGACCACGGTCGTCCAGCGGTCTGCTCAGCAAAGTCAGGACAGATGCAATGGGACCTGACATCAACAAGGGCCAGTACGACATTCACCTCCGCTCATATCGCCTGTAAACAGTCATGACCATGTCGGCCATTCTTAGAGCTCGTCTTTGACTCTGAGCATTCCGAATTTTGTTGCTCGAACACGTTTATGACTATGGAACGTTTCTAGTCTTCTTCCTCGCCTGTCGGCTCCCTGCCCATGGGACGACGCGCGACCACCGTGGACACCCACCGCCGACGACCCTCCGTAGGTTTCGGCACCAGGTGTTTTCACTGGCGACCCTCTCTCCATGTCTAAGCACTGTCTCAACGCTCGGCTCTCGGCCTCCTTTCACGTTGAACACCTCGTTCCTACTATCACTAAATTCACCTGACCTTCGCCATTCATCAAATCAATCTTCCAACGCAGCCGTCAACAGACGTCTTTTCATCTACGTTAAACATTGTACAGCAGAAATTTACCATAAACTTGTCGAGCAGAAGTCCGAAAAACTACGTGAAATCTTTCATTTTGATATCCATTCAATTCTCTTCACAGGTTCCATCGTCGGTGCCGGCGGGATGTAAGACCTCTTCTCGCTCAGGTAGGCATTGAAATTGGCGACATGAGGATGCTGCTGCGACTGGGTGTCCAATGGTGCTTAGGTGTGTGGTTATGTTATCGACTCGTTTTTCTCCGCTCTGAAGAGTCTCTTGTAGGACGATTGCGGTCGGGCTTTGCTATTCCCGCAATTGATTCGGCTTTGGATCGAGAACGCGGATTTGTTCTACCTTGCGCGCTCCCAGGCCGCGTTCTTTCCCTGATCAATGGCACGAAGACCACGACCTGAAGTTCTATTCTATCGGGCTGGATTGTCTTTAATCCCGTCAACAGAGTTTCCAGCTGGCGAATGGAACAAGATGTTCGTAAACAGGTCTAGGCAATTTGCATACTCGTCCCCAGCTTCGGAACGTGGAACCCGCCCAGAACCCCAGTTGACACGGAAGCCCTCGTGGAAGCCCTCGTCGTCGATATTTTTGTGTACTTCCGAGGAACCGGAGGATTGAATACTTCTCAATTAAACGAGACCAACGCCCATCGCTTTGCTGTCTATCCACTTCTACTACCCACTTATATAATTAAAGTGAGTAAAGTATTAGAACGACAATTCATGTTCTTTGCATAGCATAGCGGCTCATAAGATAAATCTCCAGACCGTGTAACTGATCCGACGGATTGATAAGTGCTCTATTTTCTGTCAGGACCTAGACGGACCGATCGCGACTGAGTGGATTGTTCTATGTTTATCTTGACCTCTGGTTCTTCCGATTCGGAAGGAGAAGCTGGCAAGCTATACCTAATGGCAGTGCCCACGCGCCATATGAATTCATGATGGAAGATACTGAAGAACGGTGTACGTTAAGAGACGGAGGAATCGGATTTGTTCGAAATCAATCAATGGGGGTGTACTTTTGTGCAAATCATAACTTAGCACTGTCCCCTATTCGACTGATCACACCCACTGGAAAAATAATGTCAATCTTCACTTGTTAAAACTCGTCCAGCTCTTGCATGAGGAGGTGCACCTCTCGTCCTCGTCGAGTCTTGATTCTCGAACAATTGCGACCGTGCCCCGATGATGTCGTAAGTTCAAGAAACGTTTCATAACGAACTCGCTGGAAGCCTGGAACTCAGAATGTTCTGGCGACAAACTATTTTTATCGAGGCACATTGAACAAACCCGACAGTCTTGGCATTTCTGCCGGACAACATAAGCGGGACCTACCATTCTAGGCATGACAATGCGGGGAAAGGAGGCCGAAATGGGCGCGCCTTGATCCCGGCAAATGGCATTTGCCCCCCACAGAGCCGCCATCCGACCGCAACTTGTCAGCGGTGGGTCCGGACTGTAAATCTGTGATGAATTACTTTCGCGAACGTCAGCTGATGATTTCTATCATTTTTAGCGAAGGGTCAAATGTCGTCACAGCTCGGTCGCCACAGAGTATTTAAACAAAGGACAGCCTGTTTGGAAGTCGTAAGGAATAATGAAGCTCCTTTTCTTCCTCGCCTCCTCCCTCGTCGCCGCTGCCCAAGCCCAGTTCGCCTTCAATGCGCCCAAACCAGGGACCACCCTCCAGCCAGGACAGTCCGTAGGCGTTCAAGTCATTGTTCCCATCGACACCGTAAGTGGCATGTTCAGTTAACGCGTTGAATCGTTGTTTACGAACCTCCAGAGCGCGTTTGCGGGGCAAGAGGAAGTCAGTCTCGTCATTGGCATCGTCGGCTGTGGGACGGCAGCCTGCCCAGCGGCCTCCGCCGACTTGGGCGAGATCCTATTCATTGGCAAATACCAGAGCCAGGGCGAATTCGGCACCACCCTGAACACGTTCGAGAACTTCACCTTCACCGTCCCCAGCGACATCTCAGGCAAAGCCTCGATCCAGGCCCAGCGTGTTTCGATACTCACACCTCCAGTACGTCGTTTTACGCGCTTTCGAGTGAGCTACTTATTGACTTCCTGAACAAGGGACACGCGCTTCCTGTGATTGAATACACGAGTGTCGCCGTTCAAGTCGGCTCTGGCCCACCCCCCTCCTCGTCATTGAACATCCACCCCAACGGCGATAACACGAAATGCGTCGGCATCCTGGGCGGCACCTACGCCAACGGCTCCCCAGTTGACATGTACGTTATTGCTCCACTACCTGGCAAACCTAGATGCTTAACAGTTTGTCCAGCTTCGACTGCAACGCTTCCGCCTCCCAGAAGTGGACATTCAACGGCAATGCCATGACCTCCGTCAACCCCGCCGACAACTCCCAATGGTGCCTCGACGCCGGTGTTCAATCTTCTTGTACGTCCTTCTTCCTTCGCGTTTCGTAACTCGCCCTTACATTTCCTTCATCAGGGGCCAACGGCGTGAAAATGAAGATCTGGCAGTGCTTCTCCAACCTTGCCCAACAAACATGGACGCCCGTCACCACGTCCGCGTCGGGCAACATCAAGCTCACCGCTGCTAACTTCTGCTTGGACCTCACGAACGGGAGCAAGACCAACCAGAATGTACTTCAGATCTGGACTTGCGGAGGTGGAAACGCGAATCAGATCTGGAGTGCAACCTCAGTATAAAATGGACTTATTTTCGTGATGGACTAGTTCTCCTTTGACGTTTTAGCTTTCTTGTGGACCTGCACTTCCCTACGCTACGTACATATTACCAAAATGGACGCGTTGCATGGACCTTTTCTACCTAAACTTCGTAGCAACTTTTTATTGCATATAATATTCATCCTTACGTTGGGTTCTTTTGTGTCCACCCACGTTACAATTTTGTCAGTTCGCGGTCAATTGATGAATGTTACGAATCTTTGTCCCCGTCTGAGTTCGTTGTTGACCCACGCGTGCTACCATCCTGCTGTGACTGCCGAATACTTTTTGTTGGCGTTGGCGCGATTGATTTAACGGCTTTTCACCCGAGAACGCGTAAAAGACCGGACATAGCTGGTCTCACAATACTAAGACCATTTTCGAATTTAATTCACTGTAACGAATGTTCAATGGACACAGGACGTTGAAGTAGTGGCATGACTGGGGTCAAATTTTGGTTAATCAAAAACGGGTTGGTAGGAGCAGCCTGAATTCGAACGAAGGGCCTCTATTACACTCCGATGCTGTTGTACCCTCGTCCAAAAAAAATACAGAATCTTCCCTAACTCTGGACGTCGACCATATTCATTCTCTTGCGAGAATCATGACCGACTTTATTCCTTCAAGTTCTGGCCTCCATGTGCATGCTGAACGGACCGACAGCGCGCTGTCCCCGATCCTCGCTTTGTCCGCTTTGAAAGGGGAATGTCGGCTACCATGAGGGTGCGAAGCCAGCTCAGCGTCTGGACGCCGATCTTTCTAGCGGCAACTCCGGAAGCGCTATTCTCGACGGCGGGCTGGGTCGCGAACGTTTCCAAATTGGGGACACCATTTCTCGAAATAGGCCAGCTTGCCTTTCTCGGCTATTTTTATCGTGAATCCCGCACTCAGAAACCGGACCGATACTGTCGGAGTGGGATGAATGAAAATCCTTGGGTGGGCTGGTGACGGTGACGACCTGGCACAAGAAGCAAGGTCCACCTGGATTCACGGAGAATCATGCTACCACCTCTCTCTCTCCCCCGCCGTCCGCTTGCGACTTGTCATCGACTCGGATGCCATCGTTTAGGGCCACAGGAAGCCGACGTTGGGTAATTTTATGCGCTGCCGAATCTCCGACAAGTGCGACGGAATGTCGTGGAGACTGGGCTACCTTTAGGTATTTAAACGAAGGATGATTCCTCAAATTCTAACAACAAAAACAAAATGAACTTCCTCTTCGTCGTTGCCTCCCTCCTAGCCGCCGCTCAAGCCATTTCAATTGGCGCGCCTCAGCCTGGCGCTACAGTCCACGCTGGCCAGAGTGTGAGCGTTCAAGTGATCATTCCCATCAGCACCGTAAGTATCAGGCGTCGCTCTACATTTGACCTACCTGTTAATAAATTACCCAGAGCGCAGCAGCTGGCAGGGACGAAGTCAGCCTTGTAGTTGGCATTGTAGGCTGTGGATCGTCAGTCTGCCCAGCTCCGTCTACAGACCTGGGCGAGGTTCTTTTCATTGGACAGTTCCAAGGCCAGGGTGTGATAGGAAACACCCTGAACGCTTTCCAGAACTTCACTTTCACTGTTCGCGATCCTGGTGGCAATCTGTCAAGCTAAACAATATGCACTTCTGAAAATTTATTCGGACTCAGTGTATGCAATAAAATCAGTTACGGACTGGGCTATAAAAAATGCTGACCTTAACTGGAATTGTGAGAACGGCGACATAATGAACGAAATAGTCAATGCCATAAAGGCCCGGACTGGCCCTATAATATTTATTCAAGTGGAGGGTCACAGCGGGAACAAGCACAATAACGAGGCTGATCGGCTCGCAAACGAGGGGGCTCGGTTGCCAGGCGTTGAGCTCTCACTACTAGACGCATTACCACGACGTGCAAGACAGAGTCATCTGTCAGTCGGGCCGCCGTTAAATATTCCTAAAGTCGCAGCCGTTTATCTGCCAAAAAAACCCATAGAAAGAGATAATGGAATGGAAAGCGAAATGGAATCCGCATTACCGCCTCACCGAGGAAGGGAAAAATTAAGAGAAGTGCAAAAGGAACTCAGAAAAAAATTACTCTGCACTGACAATGAAGCGGCGTTCTGGAAAACCGCTAAGGAAATTATGACAGGAAAATCTCCTGTGTCGCACATGTCAGCAGTGGATCTTAAGGAAGTGTTTCAACTTCGAATGAACCCAACTGTCCCAAGTCCAGAGTCGTTTAACCTAGCCCTGCTGGAGATAAATCAAGCCCTTGCAAATGCTATCCCAGAACGCACATCGGATAATACAGATGAACAATTATTTTCAAGGCCTTTCACTGAAGCTGAAATTGCAACTGCAAAACAGCACCTACAGCAAAGGCAGTCTGCCGCAACTGGAATTGATCGGGTTGGATACAAAGAGATAATTGACATTGATAACACGGCGCTTTGTGATCTATTAAATACCTGTCTCCAGGATTGCAGTGCTCCGACGACTTGGCTCACAACAGTTATCGTGGCCATAATTAAACGGGGTAAACCAAAAGATGACCCGAGCAGTTACCGTGCAATTGGGCTGGAGAGCTGCCTTCTGAAATTGATGACGCTTTTAATTCATATGCGACTTACTGAGTGGTGTAAAATAAATAACCTCCTTCCGCAGTCGCAAAACGGGTTCCGCGCTGGTTACCGCACAAATAACAATGCTTTTATCTTGCGCTGTGCGATTGATAAGGCACGTAGCGAGGGAAAAACACTCTTTGTGTGCTTTGCAGATATCAGCAATGCGTTTCCTTCAACCGAACAGTCCACCCTGTGGGTTAGGCTGAGAGAACTGGGTGCCGGCGGAATGATCTTTGATTGGCTCAGAATGATATACAAACGGATGAGCTATATTGTGCGTCACAATTCAGAATGGAGTGAAGTTTTCAAGTCGATTATTGGAATATTGATTGGGGACACCTGCTCACCTCTCCTTTGGAACATATTTATGGCCAGCTTGAAGTTCGTCAGGGCATATTATGATATCACCCTCAACAACTGTGCCATATCTAACCTTGAGCAAGCAGATGACATCGTCTTAATTGCTACTTCTCCGGAGGGTCTGCAGGAAAGAATGAATGAGCTCTACAAATGGTGCTCGAATAACTTCATGATACTCAATGCCATAAAGTCTGCAATAATGATTTTTGGACCAATCCCAAATGTACTTCCAGCTTTTAATTTCGGAGGGACTAGAGTATCAATTGAAGCAGAGCAGACATATGTTGGGTTCACATTCCAGTCAACCAGTCGTAATATTTTTAATCAACACTATTCAATGAAGGCGGCAAAAGCGCGGAAAATTGGGAATATGATAATGGCTCTCCAGTCTGTGGTTGGAAAAATTCCACCTCGTGAGATGAAGAAATTATACATGGCATTGGTAGACCCACACCTCACGCATGGTGCCGAGATTAGCCTTGACATCAATCTTCCACTGCTAGAGCAGTTGGAAGAAATTCAAGAGCACTTCATCTACAGGCTGTTGAGTATTGGTGAAAAATCCCTATCCGCGTTCCTATTCACAGAAACAGCTATAATCCCGCTGAGATACCGGAGAATTTTAATGGCTCTTAAATACTTGATGCATTTGCTACAACTCCCTCCTGAAATGTATGCAGCTCGTGCCCTACAAGACTCTATCTTGCTGGCACAACAAGGAAAAGCTTGCTGGATCATGGATATACTATTTGTGCTAAACAAAATCCCGTTCCCAGTTCATATGCTTAATTTGGAAGCGCTCTCACAGGAAAATGTCCTAAAAACGGTGAAATCGCTTCGAAGAGGGATGTTACAGATGCTACAGACCGCCATAAATAGTTCTCCAAAAGCGTATCTCCTCATAGGAAGAAAAGAACCGGAAAAAGACGAAAAAATGGTGCAGAAAACTCTGTGGTTTCGTCATTACCTTGAGGTATCAAACCACAATCATCGGAAGGCAATAACGAAGCTTATACTATCTGCACACTGTCTGGCTATTGAAAGACTAAGGTGGCGCCGCCCAAGGATCCCTCGGGAGCAACGACTCTGTAGATTCTGCGGAATCAAAATTGAGTCTCCGGAGCATGCCATGTTGGAATGCGAAGGGCTCGAGGAACTTAAATGTCTCCGGGAGACGTTCAGGAGGGACATAAATGACCTGGATGAGTCCCTACCGAATTGGGATGAAAAGGGTTATGTCGAGTCCCTCAAAGATCTGATCAGCTCTCGGGCGGCAATTGGCCGCGTAGCACAGCACGCCTTTGATGTCTTGGAGGTATATAACAAGTACCCAATAGCAAATCCGGTTCTCTAGGCTCTAGCTTCCTATACACATAACTAAAATAGCTGTAGTCTGTGATCTAAACACAAAAATTACCCAGAAATCTGCTCCGAGATAGACGTTCTGAAACATGGATAGCTCGTCGAAGAGTGGACTATGGGTCCGAGACGATGGTGTCAGCCGCGGCACCGGGATAATCTCGGGCACCGGTGTTCAGCAATGGGCCATACCGGTTAAAACCTCACCTCACTGTTCCTAGTGATTTACCATCTGGACCAGCTTCGATCCAAGTCCAGCACGCTGTCATAAGTACTCCTCCAGTAAGTCTACATGACTGAGTCTAAATTTTAATTATTGACGAGATGAACAGGGACATGGTATTCCTGGGTTTGAATATTCTAGTGTTGCAGTACAGGTCGCCTAGGGCATATCGTCATTGGACTGTTATCTTTCATCACTCTACTTCTATTCACGAACAATTTTTCAATTTACCTATAATATTGCCCTCGAGCTTGCCGGTCATAATTACAAACCTGACCATTAATATGGTTTCTACTCCCAACGGTGACCTTTTCAACTTGAGTGCTTTGGATTCTTCGTTATCCATTTCGAGTCTCCAAGGCGACAAGGGAAATTTTGGTAGTAAGCGTTTTCCGAGTCATTCAACATAGACCGTGCCAAATGCCGGAGAAGTTCTTAACTTGTCAAAAGCTCCTCTTATGTGACAAAGTTCATTGGGCTTCATTGCTCGGAGAATTCTACTTCGTACGAGCAAGAAACGTGCGAAAATAAGACGTCCTCCTAACTTTTTATGTTCACTCAAAGTTTAATATTGAACGATGACTGCCAGGGAGTGAAACTTTGAAAACGGTTCGCTTTCAAATGGGTAAGTAATCAACGTTTACAATCAAAAGGCAAGTCATTTACACTGACAAATGCACCACCAAATTACCCATGAGGGGGCTCAAGCATTCATCAACGCATTGATGATTAATGATGGGTGTGTTAAGATTTATTAGCGAGCTTCTACTGAGCCGGCATTCTGATTGATGGGGGTTGATGAAACAGCGATCTGAATTTCTGAAGAGTACGTCTAAAAAAACGGGGATCATGACCGTACTGATAAAGCTCCATGTAAAATGGAAAGTTAGTTGAAGATATACGTTAGAGTCGGCAGCGGCGCGCCACTTATCCTGACCTCCGATTTTTGATCCCCGTCGAGAAACTCAAACAGTCCACCATTTGGGACCGTTTTTCAAACACTGAATAGGCAATCGGACTACTTATTCAGTAGATAAGCGATATTTGCCCAAGTCCTGGACCTTGAGTAGTAAGCGGCTGATCTCGTTGAGACCAAACTCAGCATTCTTAGCGTTCCTAAAATACATCAGAATGTTTCGTGGGGTATGTTGGTCCAGGCGACCGATAAACAACGCTCCAAGCCGTTTGTATCGGAAGCTGTGATGAGGACTCAGGATGGCGGGACACACGCACTACTCATAATCCACCGGCAGCTCATTGAGCTACGCACTTTATGAGCCGCTATTTGCAATTGATGACACATGGACCAGTATTCATCCCGAACTGAGCCGATTTTTGTCAAGTGTTACAGGATAGCTTCTGATAGTTTTTTATCATTCCCGAAAAGGGAGCATCCGATTTGTAACACATGACGGACTATTTAAACGGAGGACGTAGAAACTTGACATCAAAACAGAAATGAAGCTCTTTTTCATCCTTGCCTCCCTCTTCGCTGCCTGTCAAGCTCAGTTTTCCATCGGCGCACCCAAGGCTGGCGCTACTCTCCATGCTGGCCAGAAAGTGGGCGTTCAAGTCATCGTCCCCATCGACACAGTAAGACATCGATTATTGCACGACATTGAGCCACTAATATAACGATTTTCAGAGCGCAGAAGCTGGAGTAGAGGAAGTTAGTCTCGTAGTCGGCATTGTCGGGTGCGGAACAGCAGCCTGTCCAGCGCCGTCTGCAGACCTCGGCGAAATCCTCTTCATTGGCAAATACGCTCGGCAGGGCATTATCGGAGACACGCTCAATCAATTCGAAAATTTCACCTTCACCGTTCCCAGTGACCTATCTGGGAAGGCTTCAGTTCAAGTCCAGCATGCATATGTCCTCACGCCTCCTGTAAGTCTGATTATAGTTTGAACTCTATGAACTACGTTGCTCACTCTACTCTAAGGGGCATGCGCTGCCAGTTATTGAATACACTAACGTCGCAGTTCAAGTCAATTAAGAGCATCTAGTGGCTAGAAATTCACACCTGCCAGGATCTCATGGACTTTAGATTGATAACTTTTCTCTAGTCGTATAGATACACTTTTTACCAAACAATAATCCGTACTTTGCACAAAGCCTAGTCCTACTTTTGCAACTAGTTCAACGGAAATAAGTGATAGCCATTCGTTGCTCACTTTTTTCGTCCACTGTACGCTCTCTTGTTAATTGTCCCTAGTTGCTCTGCGAAGCATTGTTCCACCAGTTGCTAGTTATCGACGAAGGACAGACAGTCTAGAATACCATGGAACCACGGTGGATTCGCTGAGAAAGGATTTCAAGGAATTACCGAACGAAAGAAAAGTATTAGCTAATTCTTCGCGTTTTGCTCTGTTCTAGCTGACATAGCATCACGATGACGAAGTGTAAATGATGTTGGTGCAAGGAAGGAAGGAAGGATTGGAGGTAGACCCAGACAAGCAGATAGACGTCTGAGAACGTAATTTCCCAAGGGTTCCCCATGCGCACGCCAAATACAAAACTAGCAGCCCGAAGTGACAAAGGAATACGATAGGAACTAACTTCAGCCAGCGTTGGAAGAGCCACCCATGGCGAAAGTACGCTGTTCGCTACAACCACGGTGTAAATAGTGTGAACCAATCAAGGAATTTACTAGCAAAGAGAGCACGACGAAGCGATACCAGGATGGATATCAGTGTCACGGAGAAAGAAACGAAAAAGGGCGGGAGGAAAGAACGAAGCGGGGCGTGCATAATGCAAGATTTGTCGGTGAATTGTTACTGCTGGACAACCCCTAGATGAAGCTCGAGGAAAAAATGGAGCTTGAAATGTTTAACAGCGGGGGAACAAAGCCGCAAGTACGCCTTACAGATTTCAGACCTGTACCGTCATCAAAGATGATGCCGTGACCCGTCGGATCTTGCTCAAAAGATCCATCTCGTGAGCCAGAGCTGGAACCGAGGAAACCAAGCCGAGAGAGAGGACGAATAGACGAACTGAACATGCGCCAGGGGAGTACTTGAAGCCGGAAGCAGAGTGAATCCCGTAGAAGGAATACTCAGAACGAGGATTTACTTGAAGTCTGGAAGCCGTTGGTGAGTGTTACAATCAAACGGTCGAAAAGAATTATGTTCAGGCCAAAAGAAAACAAGACCGTATGACGAGCGCTGCGCAGGCTGCCCGCTTCAACAACTCGCCAATCGTCATCACATGAACCCCATCGAGGGCCGGCAAAAGCTTTATCCTTGTCCTGAAGATAAAAATGTGGGTGTATGTCATCTTGAGTGTCGAATTCATGATCCATCACGAATTTGGACAGGTATCACCCTTGGACAGGTATCGGTTGCCTGAGGTTGGTTTCCCCGGTACGACTGCAGAGGCAGAGTACAGTACTGTGCAGAAGATAGGCTGATTCTTCATCCTCGTCCCATGCAAAAGATAAGATCGACAGGGAGGGGAAAGGAGGGTTGTCTACATCTCGCAAAATGTGTAAGGTTGAGGGTGCGTAAACGCACTCCTGCAGTCTTCACTTGAAAGCAGCAGAAATTTCATGTATCCCAGGAACCAGAATTTTTTCCGTTGATCACAATATGGTTTGGAACTCTGTTAGCGCGAATGAGCCCTTGACTGTTTCATCCTCCAACACGAATGAGGGTGAACTGGTACGAGTCACACCCGACAACTGCAAAATAGTCGATAAGAACTCTGGATTGACCAGAACATCAGAAGACACGAGAAGCCCACCAATATAGGATCAAAATGACGATTTATGGTCGGGAAGTTTGATAGAACTGCAAAATCACAAAATAACTGGCAGGAGGACGCCCTGTTCATCAGTAAAGGGCTTGACAACCTCGACGTTTGTCACGAAAGAGGTAACAGGAGACATACGAGCATAAATTGCTCATCGGAAATCAACTCGCCCTTGTGGTATTTGAATTGGATATTGAAATCTCGCTGAAGATGTAGCCGTCGTTGTCGTACAAGAAATCCAACCAGCGGAGTTGAACCACCACGGTCTTACGTAATAAATTTCACAGGTCATGTGATTTAACACAAGAACCGGAACACCCAAGGAACACAACTTTCTCAGTCTTTCTGGTATGCATTGAGGCATGATTTCTGGTCTTTTCTCATAATGTCAATGGTCAAGGTACGCGCCTTCTATCACTCACCATTCTAATCAAGTGCAGACATTTGCATGATAGATCCGTGTGAGAAATCAAGCGCGGAAAGCGCGCCGCTACAGCTGTAAGCCTGTACTACGTCACTCCTTGGCGGATTGTACCTTAACACGAACGATAAACGGCAGAACCTGAGTTTTTCAACTTCGTTTTGGAGAGTTAATAGGACACGGGCGTAGATTTCCGACTCATGGGAGGGTGTAAGTCAAGGCTTTGCTATTGTTGGACACACCGACGTCACGTTCTTTTGTAGTTAACAGGACAGCAGCATGAAGCTCGTGGGTTCTCGACTTCCCGGACTTACATCGAATCAATACCTTCGCTTGACCTGCCGAGGCTGATTTCACGACTAAATATAATCCTAACCTCGTCTATATAATGATGGTCAGTTTTCTCTTCGACCTCAGGCTTTAGGTTCACAACCCACATCCTCACAGTCTTTGAGAAAAATGGCGATCGCGAAATATCTCTTCCTCCTGGCCTGTACAGCGGTATGCCACCCTCGTGCTGGGACTCTGTCTGGCGGTTTACTGAACTACTAATTAGTTCCATGCATATGCGTCTCCTATCCGGCAATCCACGACCCCTAGCCTTCCTACAGGTTGGGTGTCGTTCGGATGCTTCAGGTATTATGCATAACTTTCCTCTGAATCAAATTGAATTGACACTAAATTTTATACCAGTGACATATCCTCCGCTCGCACACTACGCATAGCGGCTTTCACGGACGTCACCAATATGACAATTGAATCCTGTATCACGTTCTGTACCCCTGCTGGCTACAATTTTGCCGGTGTCGAGTTTTCCAGAGTATGTGTATTCCTCGTAGATCCTCGTTTGAGCTAATGACTGGATGGCGTCCCATTAATACAATAGGAATGCTGTAAGAGCTTTCGGCTAAATTTTTCGCATTCCATTTATCTAACAATTACTGTAAGATTGCGACAATGTCATTGAATCGCCCGCGGTTCCCATCGACAGTAGCAACTGCGCGACGCCTTGCACTGGAAATGCGAATGAAATTTGCGGCGGCTCAAATGCCATATCAGTTCTGCAACAGTGAGTCGAACTCTACGTCCCGCAAAGGAGGAGACACAATAAGGTGTTTCATTTCAGCGTAGCGATTTCTTCCGTTGCACCGTCTCCCACGTCGACGTCTGCCACCAGTACAACTCCTACACCGACGCCCACGCCCACGCCGACCCAGCCTACAATCAAGCAAACTGTAGGCACGTTCCAGTATAAGGGTTGTTTCCAGTCAGTTTTTTTATTCTCGTGATTTTCTTTCTATCAAGATATGAATCTTCAATGTTATTTCTTAGAGATCGCCCAGCGAATCAACCTCGCGTTCTCGGGACCCAACTTACCATCTCCGGAGTGACTGCCGAAACCTGCACTGCAGCATGCACGAATGCAGGTTTCGCGCTTGCCGGATTGCAATTTGGGCAGGAGTGCTGTAAGCCCCTCACTAAGATAACCCGGTAAATCAACTCATTAAACCCCTTTTCTTCTTATTATAAAGGGTGCGCGACCTATATGTCTCTAGTTTCCCCCTTGCCAGACTCGCAGTGCACCATGGCCTGCAACGCAGACACCACCGAGATCTGCGGGGGTCCGAATATCCTTGCGGTGTACCAGGACACAACGGCGACGCCTTTGAGCCCCACACAGTGCCTATCCAACGCGATCCTGTTCCCCGGAGCAGGAGGGGTTCCTGATTTCAATTTCAATCTCCAGATGGTGCCTTCGAGCGGCGTTGGCACTCCCATTTTGCTTGGAGCTATCTTCAGTGGTATGACGATACCCGTCAATCAGCAGTTGTTCGAACTTTCGGTATTTTTTTAAAATTTTTTTATTCTTCGGGCCCGTTGATTTGACTGATGGACTTCGTGCAACAGGGAAACCTGGCTCAATCAGCAACTGGGCATTTCTTCCGCCTGTCGGGTGGAGCGATCGGAGCGCCTGGTGGTTTCTCGTTGACGCCAGTACCAGGTGGAGTCGTCCTCTTCGACTTCGTCTCTGGGTTCAGTACTACTATGTGCGCCGTGGTAAGAAAAGAAAATTAATATATACTGAACAGCACTCTAACGTATCTCACTTTTACTTCCAGCCAAACCCAGTTGCGGCTTTCGGTCCATTCATTGGACCGCCAGTGCTATCTGTGAGCGGACACGCTGACCTCTGGGCAGCATGTGCGGATCCTTTGACTCCCATATTCTCTCCAAATGCGACCAACGGAGTGTGCTCGAGCGTGTTACTGGAGATGGTTCCTCCTGTCTTCAATTAATAGATAGTCATATTAGTGGCTTGATGCGTGGTAGTTTAACACCCAGGAGAGTAGATGTGGTCAGTAATTTTTTCAGGTTGTATATAGCAAGTGAAATTTTATGTTTATGTAACTCAGAGATACGATTCTGTGCCAAGAAAGAGGGAGTTTCGAGTAACAGATCAGAGGATTAGGTTAGAAGGTACCAAGGAGTAGTGGAAGCGATGTTGAATGCTCTGTGAATGCTTACGCTAATTCAAAACTGTAGCGGCGTCGTGGTTCAGATTCAAATCCCTTGTTCTGATTGACTAGGACTAGCTTCTCTAACCCGGTAATCACAAGTATTCGAGTACGTTACAACAAGCGTTTCCGCATTTCGTAGCGAGCTGTACTAGTCTGCCGTTATGTAAAGGCGCCTTCTGCGCCAGTGCATGTCGTGCGGCCACAGGGAATTTGTAGTTCGCAAGCCCGCGCCTCGCACCAGTATTCCCAGCCTAAGGATACTTATGAGGTTAAAACGCTGACGTTAATTCAAGCACAGAAGCCTGACTAACATTTGCTCATCACCGCGCGCTATAGAAAGACAATGGAATATGTGAAACAACCTAGCAGATGGATACGTACGATAGAGTTCAAGGTGCTAACTTGGGACTAACCTCTTAAAGTATTGTCAGCGGGTCATGGTTATACCGTGCAGGCGGATATCTGTGTGCGTAATTAGTAAAGCTCCAATATGAACATCAGAAAAACTTCACTTGGCTTCAGGAAGTTACAGTAATGTAAAGAATATTCAAACTTGACAGCCTTCCTCCGTCTGTCAAGGAGCCGGTAAACCACCACAAAATTATCAAAGACTTTACGTTTGATCACTACCAAGTATTGGGATCGACTAGTGTACGTCCAACACATCTACATGATCAAGGCTGTTCCTATAATTTAAAATGCTCGTGAGTCCTACATAAACGAGTCCCACAACTTCTCAGAGACAGCATCAAAGCTGAAGATACCAACTTACTCGTTTGACGTAGAAAGGTAAGCCTTTGTCGAGAAATTTCATATCCTCCTGACTAACCTTCGTGTGCAAAGACCATGAGCGACCAGTTCGATTGGAAAAAGCTCGCCGGTGACTGGTACAACCAGCTAGGCTCGAAAATGCATTTGGTCCCCGACCCAACCGGCGGTCTCAACGGGAAATACAACTCCGCCGTCGGGAAAGCCGAGGATTTCTACGTCCTCACTGGGCGCTTCGACACTGCGCCACCAACAGACACCGGCGTGGGCGTCTCCCTCGGCTGGGTGGTGACATACCAGAACGCCAAGCTCAATGCACATTCCACTGCGGCCTGGAGCGGTCAATACTTCGAGGGCGAAGAGACAATCGTCACCCAGTGGTTGTTAACTTCCAGTACTACTCTGGCATCTGTTTGGAACTCCACCAATATTGGGAACGACACGTTTACTCGGAAGAAGCCTACTGCCGCTGAGATTGCGGCGGTCCGAGCTTTGGGATTTGGTTCGCCGTATCCAGAAGAAGTTTTCGCTGCGAAATACGCGTAAATCTCTCGCTTAGTCTGAGAGTCATTTGCTAGCCTTGTGGAATAAATAACTCGAATTCGAAGAGTCTTGACACTTTCAGTTAGCACCGACTTTTAGATTTGATTATAGCCCTCGCACTATGGTGATGAAAGACTAAGTAGACAGTTTTTCTTCTTACCGTTACTCGTAAGTATAGCTCCCTCCCGTACTCTAGGGTAAAGGGGGAGGTTGTTACTTCAATAGGTACGCATACTCCCCGCCTTTCTCAAGGCCCTATATCCATCAAACGTCAATAATTAGTCGCAGCGCAAGTAAACCGAAAAAAGACCAGGAACACTTACTCTTTTATAAGCTGGCCTGTAACCCCGTAAATATGAATAAGAACATCGAAAATAACAGGGAGGCGTTCAAAAAAAAGCGTACCGCTCCTGTATCCTCTTCACATACTCCCTAATCCGAGGGCCCGCAAACTCCGGAGCTCTGTCCACGAAAATCTCAAGGGTGAACCCCATCATGTAGTCTGCCGCCGTGAGCGTGTCACCACCTGCAAACCAGCCTTTGGTTTTTTCGAGGTGGGCTTCGACCTGTAGCGCTTGAATCAGATCTGAGACGCAGTGAAAGATGCTGGTCGACACGTACTAGTTTGCCATGTCTCTCCAGTTCCGGGACGTTCAGCCTTTGGTCGAGGCTGCTGAATAGGGGTTTTGCGATGGGCCGAATGAGAGAGGAGAGGTTTTGAGGGATCAGGCGGAATGAGAGCCTGCGGACGAGGATGGGCTGGAGGGAGCCTTCTGGGTAATGCGTATCTGTGTATATATATACGAGAGGTCAACGGGTGGAAGACAGATGAGAAGTAAGAGAGAAAGCAACGCACAGTACAGGTTATCCACCCATCCCGACTCGGGCACCTTCGCCTTGTCGCCACCATATTTCGCGATGAGGTATTCTATATTCAAACTGTTCAGCAAGCCGACGAGCTCTCAGGAATTAGTGATGAAACGAGACTCGCCTACGATAGCGCTGCTCTCTGCTAGAGTGACATCCCCGTCTGTGATGACTGGAGACTTTCCCAAGGGGTGAACGTCGAGCAACTCTTTCGGCGCGAGCCTCTGCGGGGTCCTTTTGTACTTCTTTAGTTCGTAGGGTATTTCTAGTTCCTCCTGAAAATCTCAAGTGAGCAGTGGATTCAAGTGACACAGAAAACCCTGTGGATGGGTACCAGTAACCAGAGAATACGTTGGGACCGAGAGTTTTCAAGATGATGCACAGTCACCGTTGGTTTGACTGGCTGTGGCGGTAGTTCAGTAGTTGGCTGGGGGTCCTGAGACGAAGAATCTGCCATGTCGGAAAAGTGTTCAACGGACAGGATAGGGTGGAAATTGGGAAATGGTCGTCTGCAAGTCTCGTCGTTAGGTCGGCACCGGGCCGAAGGTAACCGAGTTCCCCGGCACGACTTTGGCGTTCAGATCAAACACAGGCAAACTGAATCTGTGCAAAGCTGAAGTCGTTGCGATGCCTTGCAAGTTGCCACTCGCCATACTAATCAACGTCAACAACCCAGTCGTTCGTTTCGAGGACTACTACGGCGCTATCTACCTTCGGCACACGTTTCCCCAGCATCGTTCCTTTGACTATCATCCTTTCAAGTTGTGGTCTCGCCCAACCGATTGCAGTCATTTTTTTTGCAATCGCTTTTCTGGGCTGTGATGAAAGAACGACCAGTCTCGAGCTCGCAGGAAGTGCACATACTGAGGTTTATCGTGGTCGGTAATTTGTAGATCTCATCGTTGCAGCTTATCGAGCGGGTACAGGTCTTGCTGCAGCTCTGACCGGCTGCGACGTCCATGATCATTCTCATCTTCAAGTTATGCCGAACGATCGACTCGCGAGAAACATGGACGAGACTGCGAACCTGCTAATTTACGACCAGGTTCTCTGTACAGACGAGGGGCGATCCTCCGGGGCTGTACGACGGGGCCATCCCTGATAAGCGCAGTTTCACTAGAATCTGAGGCACCAGCCATGATATATGCGCCTGGTTTCCCGATTCCAGTGTGAAATGTTTCTTAATAAGGTTTGGCCCCGTCTATCTATTCCCCCTGTTGCCCCACGTCGTGGCTGCTCGTCGTTCTTTTCGAAACCTCCTGTGACACTGCGGAAGTTTTTAGTGTAGATGCTGTCAGACTCCCAGATGTGCATTTGGTTGTGGGTGCTACTTGTAGATTTTCCTGCGTGCGTGCTGGATCCAGGCTACGGAATCATCGTTGTGCTTGCTATGTAAACAAGCGAGGATGCGACATGCCAGATTTCCTTCAGTCTCCTAGGATAATCAGACTTTCCATCGTCCGTTTGGTTGACTCGCACTTGCATGATGTGGCCATCGCCTCCTCCCTCAGATGCCGATTTTTGTGGTTCATCATCGACTTCGACTTCAACTTCGTCAATTTCGTTCCGGAATCAGCTCCAATGTTAGATTTTGTCTCATGGATTTTACCGCGTTCTGTTCATTATCTCCTCGAGTAACAGCACTCTGTCTTTTTCGTGGAGCCTCATCCTGTCCTCTACGTCATCGTCTTTGTCCAAAAGCTCGACGCAGGAGCCGGCGTACTCAGCAACTCGCAAGGTGGCCCTTGAGTCGAAGCTAAAATCCGTCTCGCAAGGTCAACATGTCTATTCCTCTCTGACTCATCTCGCAGTCGATATCCATCTTCTTATTACCCGCTATCCCTCACATGCGACGCCATTTCTACTGGTAGACATGCTTAACCTCTTCATCCGTGCGAGCCATCTCTTACGCCGTCGTCGACGAATGCTTTTGAGTTCCCAAATAACTCGGAGTCATAATCGACTAATAGTCAAATTAAATAAACGAGATTCCATAGGGGACACGAGACCTCAATCGGAGTTCTCCGACTACAGCTCGGCCTACGTTGAACCCTCGAATCGAACTTAGAATTGGGGAGTGTCTCTACCTTACCAGCCAGACCCATCTTTAACTCGCTGGTACCTTGGATCGTCATTTTAAGATGACGCGCAAATGATGATCTTGTTCATGCTCCCTAGCATCATAGTATGAATGGGAAGCATGATACTAGTACTTGCATAGATACAATGGAAGGTGAACGAAGAGCCGAAGATTAGAGCAAACGTGAGGTTCCTTGGGGCCAAGACCTACGGAGACCCTGTTTCGCATTCCGGTTGCAAGAGTCCCTCCCTGCCTGTAGGCGAATAGCAAAGTACGAAATGAAGATGGACAAAATGACCGGTAGGGGCTGAAAGTCGGAAGGTCAGGTCCATGCATACATGAAATGATAAGATGGCGAGAGTCCAACATCGGGCGGTCCGCCATGTGTCCCGCTTCGCAGCACCATTAAGTGATGATGCCACAGCCGTCCACGCCGCCACCGGCCCACCATCGAGTATCATTCCCGCTTCGCAACACATCTAACGAAAAGGGCAAGTACCTTCCGGCACCATGCTCACCCGACCCTTCTGGCAGTTGTTTGGGTCCTTGCTTACGGGAGCCTGGGGAGTATCCTGCCCCGGCCAAAAGCTCTAGGAAGAAGAGGGCGCACGGGGAGAGGTATCAATGCGGTGAGATGCAGCCCACAGACGCTAGGTTTACGGATCAGTGGGCAATGAAGAGCAGATATTGGAAGATGGATCGCGTACTGAAAGGCGACAGCGGTGGGACTGTCAGAACGTCAGGCAGAAGAGGTAAGTGAGGGGCGTCCGTGTTATTCGAGGTAGGTGACGAACCAAAGGTACCAGATACCAACAGGACGGAAGCTAGACGGAATAAGAGACTCGATTCTGAACAGTCCAGATCTGTCAATAAAAGGCGTGAACTTTCGACAAAAATATTGGACAGGTCATCACGAACCTTCCCAAGACCCATATCGGTTGTTTCAAGTCACTGCGCGCTTCGGCGTGCATCAAAGCCACGCCATCCCTCGATACAGCATGAGGAAACGCTCTATACGCGCTGGCCTAGACGCGCTGGGCACCGTTCGTGAAAGGGCCGCCGCATGATTCGCAGTGTATGCGATTTGCACTGAAGTTGAAGGTGAGGATTTGCCGGTGACGGCCATCTATATAGACAGTCAGAACCACACACTTGATGGTTCCAACATGACAAAGACCACATCTGAGCCAGTGCCAATTGCCAGAGGAGGCGGTCGGGGGGAGAGGGTGATGGATGCGGCACTGAGCTGGCAGAATTTGAACTTAAAACGACCGAGATGCGGTCACGTGATTACTTTGACTATCGCTCGCATAAAGAATGTTCGGCAATTTACCGTGACTCTAGGGTGAGTGTCTGTATATACCAACTTCTAAACATGTCCCCCCTGAGGCCTGAGTTGGCTGAGAAGAACTCAGATATTTAACGTCCTTCCCAATGATCAGATTATTACTGTATTTCCTTGCCCGTCGCAATCTGCGCTAATTATTCTGAGGTACTCACTCATCAAGGTCTTTGAAAGAAGGAGGAGAAGCTATGTTAGCAGGAACTTCTGCATTGACTGCCGGCTTGCCGCTAGCTGATCTCTATATCTATTTAAATCAGATACCCCGCCTTCCCGAGTAATTTCCGTACGAAGATGTCGTTAACATAGTCGTAACCCAAAATATCGGGTCCTAGTCAGCGGTAATTGATTCTGTGGATTCCACGAGAAGACATTGGAATTGTAAGAATCAGAACTTTAACTTAGTCTGCAAGGTTTAATTTAGTGCAGTTGACTGTTGCACACACTTGCATAACCTGCTAGACTTGGCTAAATGGATGTTCCTCGTATTCCCCTTGAAAATGGGGGGTCTGTGAAAGCAGATCTTTCTAAACTAGTCTTCAAGAAGGTATGAGAGGGATGTGCATCATCCTCGGTAAATATTTGACACCAATTAGAATTGAGAGGTTATTTTTCAGGGAATGGAAGGTTCACGTTCTTCCTACTGAGGTGCGCTGCGACTAAATTCAATAGTTTCCCGCCTCCTTTTGACGGGACAACAAAACGGTCTATACATTTACAAATCATTGTCTTTTAAATCGTTGAGAACTGGGTCATCAAAATGGCTAAAATTATGACCGTCAGGATTGGCGACCAAATTCAAGGATTATTCTCACCTGGGAATGATCCATGTTCTTTGTCTTGAGTCCACCTCAAACTGCGTCCTTCGGTTTGACGGAGCTTGCTCGCTACCTCAAACGTGTAAATGTCGTCCATTAAACACTGGAACGTATAACTCCAAGTACTATTGCGCTCTAGATAGGGTTCTCCTATGAGTTCGCTACGTTCAGGTCGATGGGTATAGGACAAAGAATTGGCGTAGAGAGGTTTCTTTTGATCGATGGAGTATATTTGAATTGGGGTCGAAGGAAGGGCGAACGGATATCTATACTCTTTGAGCGGTATTGTGAGGCTTAGTTCGCACCGTTCCATTCCGTAATCGAGCGCCCTGAATTGAATAAAGGTAGAAATCTGGGAAATTCTCAGAGACGAGATGCTAATGTTTCGAGTAGACTTGCCTCTGGTGTGGCCACCATATCGGAAAGTTCAGGGTAGACAGTCCCAATCGGAGTTTTCTCTCCTTTTCGAGGCTTCGAGGCTTCGTATGGCTTTGAGGCGTCGACTTGTGCCATCAACGTAGGGAAATTAACAAAACTGCTGGTATTCGGTGAGGCCGTTGAATTTCGATGGATTTTATCCAGACCGATAAATTGGGATGGCCTTCTCAAACTGTCTATATCCTCACGACTTAGACCCCGGGCGGAGGGGAAACTCGTAAAAGATGGGAACCCATAAGCTCGTGAACTAGAGGTTGACAACAAGAGTATCGCGTTGAGTGCTGTGTAGATAGTGCATACGAGAATGGCCGTCCAATACAGTTTGTCGCTGCTACGATGTGATTTCTCTGAGTGGCCTGTACTATCATCGGTTGGCAATTGTTGGTAGTTCATAGAGCCTGACTTAGTGGGATGGACTTGTGGGATGGAAGTTAGACGTGTTCCAGTTGCTTGTAGATTTCGAAAGTCCGTTCAGGTCACACGTCTAACAGAGGTTGGGGACAAAGATGAGAAGACTGTCTCGCTCTTAGGATATTGAATCACTATTTCTTCTTCTGGGACATTCGTATCCGTCAGTAAATAAACAGATGTTACCAGAACAGTGAAGCCCTTAGTATACACAGATCCTCTATGATTTTGGACTAGAAGCTCGCATATCGGATTGGAAGAACGGCCATGCATGTGGTTCCAAACTTCGCATCACCTCCTGAATACCTTCATCATTGAAATTGACCTGAGTATCGAATTCCGCGATGTACGGCTGGTGCCACTGTCGAGTAGTTGCCTTATTCGTCATTCGCTGTGGGCTATCTGCGTCCTTCGAGATACCACAAGACAAAAGCATTCGATTGACGTAAATTGACTAAGAGCCATCTCATTCTATGAACAAGGGAGGAAAGACCCCGGTAGAGTCCCACTCCTGCTTCAAAGCCATGAGTCTTTCTTGACGTTCTATGCCGCGATACCGATGTCCGATTGGTCCAAGTCTAGACCAGTTCTGATACGTTCGGTACTCATCAAGTTCTTGATCGCGTCGCACAAGCGCCATTACCTCCTGTTCCGCTCGCGATACTGCCTCATTAGAAGCTGGGTCCGAGTACCATGTAAGAAATTCCTAAATATGTCGCATCAGTGCCGGGCACACTTCCATCAAAAAGCAGAATTACCGCCCAGAGTTTGATATCACGATGACTGAATGCGGTTTCGTCGCCTGTCTGAGGAGGGTCGTGCATGTTCCATTCAATCGCATAACCACTCGTCCTGGCGTCCGGAAATGTCTTCGTAAGCTCCTCGTATTTGGCCAGGACTTCCATCCATATTTCGGGTTTAAGTCCCTTGAGGCCAGCTCCTGAGAAACGTTTAAAGCCGCCTTTTACTCCAAATGCATCGCCGGCATCGTTGATTCTGGGATAGGGGATGTTCTTGCAAGTCGAAAATGGCCCGAGCGCTGTGAGCGGCTGATAGAAGCGCTCGGCGTCTGCCGCTTCTCCAAAAAAAATCGGTATAACGATTAGGGAGATTTCGAATGAAGGAGGTGGGGACGTGATGATGCATATGCCCGTTGTTGGCGCTTTGGTGTCGTCTATCAGTTTAGATAGCGTCTGAAAGACCGCATTCGCTGCAGACGCAGGGAAAATCATTACACCAGTCCATACGCTTCCGTCAGATGTTCCGAGGACGGATATTGGATACGCTTGCAAGGTGATTTCGGTAACAACCCCCAAGTATTGTCCTGCGCCTCTTAGTCCATACAGGAGCTCGGGATTGGAGACGGGAGAGACCTCGACCAATCGTCCGTCGGCGGTGACGACTTTTGCTGACATTATGTTATCAGAAGCAAATCCCATGATGCTTGAAAATGAGCTGAGTCCCCCGCCGAGAGCCATTGGAATGACACCAGCTGTGTTCGCCGTTCCGAGGGCTAGATGCAAGCGCGTGGTTAGACCTTCTCGTTCGCGGGAGACTTAAATACTTACGGAGACAGAGTTCGTGCTGCCAGGCGACATCGTTAGCCTGCTTCACGAGGACCCCACTTTGGAGTGTAATTCGACGGGAATCTTGGTTGACAACAATATCTGTCAGTTGTCGAAGGTCAAGGACGAAACCCTCCTTTCCAATGGTCGACCATAAGCTATGACCTCCAGAACAGGGTACAAACGGGACGTTGTTCTCAACTGCTGCTTTCACCTGCGTAAGACAAGCTAAGTCAGGGTAATTTTTAAATGAAGGACACAGAATTACCGCCGCCACCACGTCGGCTTCAATTCCAGCGACCACGATTGCTCCAGGTGTTTTACGGTCAATGTCGCTCCATCGCAGAAGAAGGCTTTGGAACTCCCCACTTTCGTGCTCGAGCCAAACCTTTGATTTCGGCGACAGGTTGCCTCGGAGTTGCTCGAGAAACAATTCTAGCATGTTGGTGGGTGACGAGGGGCAGTTAGGTTTGAGTGTACGTGTAGGGAGACAACGTAACGGTCAATGCAAACTTTTACTCGATATTCGAGCCTGACTCGTGCGAATCTGGCCAATTGGGGTTAAAAAGGGGATGGAAATTTCCGCCATTCCTGATTCCAACCTGATTCTTTTGATCCGGTCAGTCGACTTCTATTGTCTGTCCAATATCTTGTCGCATGCATCGTCGATTGCTGTAGACATGTTTTGGCTTGGATGACTTCCGACCAGATCGAGGAGAAGAATGGATGCTTGCTACACATGGTATCGGCGTTCGGTCAGATGCAACGTGATGATACGAGTAATTTTTGAGTTATGCCTATTTGTCTCTGAATAGAAAACCCGTCACAGCCAACGAGGATATGCGTCCCACAAAAGAACGGAAACGGAAACGGTCAGCACTTGCTTTCGCTGACACCAAACCATGCACATTCCGTCACACTTTCTTCTGGGCATTTTCATCGCCTGCGCTGTATTTGTACGAGCGATGCCTCAAGACTCCTGCGGCCTTGGTTTGTTCGATACTTAAATCAATTTTACACGGGCTAACGTAGTTTTAGAGAATCCCTCTCATGATGGAGACTTTGATGTGGCAGAAACACGCTGCTTCGCCTAGCGTGCACAAAGGTAAATTTTCTGCTAAAATTTTATGAAAGATCGATGCTGATGATCGCTCAGTACCTACAATTTAGAATGAACAGTTTTACGAGAATACAGTCGATGTCAACGAATGAATATTTTAGTTACATCCTAAGTCCTTCAGTTCCTGTAGACAAGGGATCTGTACTCAGCGTAATTTCGCTCTGCTGCATCATAAACCTTTGTCCAATCCCTGCATATTGTCTCGTACTGTTTGGATGCTTGAATATCGCGATTTTTTACAGATTCCAGTCGTGTATTTGCGTGGCATAAAAGCGATTGGCGTATATAGGATAAGCATCCTTGCAGTTCCGCCGTAGTTTGACGTGGTAAAGGCTTGAGGTATTCGCTGTGGTATATTTCCAAACACTTGAGTTGGTGAAAGAGGGCCACTGTAAATGCTAATGGGGCCGAGTCATCTGAGTTCGACAGATGAACAGTGTGGCCCCCAATTGGCATAAGAGCAGCATAATCCGCTTTGCCGTTTTCGTTTAACTCGTAACGTGCAGTGTCCGAGATAGTCATTGATACCAGGTTGCCTGGGTCGACACTAAACGCAAGGACGCCCTGTCGGCTATCTGGAAATTTTGTCAACACTGGTCTTTCATGAATACCGAAACTGTGCACCGTTTGAAGAAGTTTCGCCACGTAGCGGGGACGAGTGCAAACGTATCGAGAGAATTATAATGATAGCCAATGAGCTTATTATTGTGGAATATATAACTCTGACCATTGAAAGGGTTGTTGCGCTCACAAGGGGGTAGAAGGAACGAGTAAGGCGCTATCATCTAAGGCTCAAAGCAATCTAGAATCATGAAATAACCCATGCAGTAGTCGGAGATACAGACAAATAAATTGGACACGAGCCGTGTTCCCTTGATACATTACCCTTGTACAGGGGAGATTAGCGAGCCTGGTCCGATGACTGAGCGCCGGATTTTACTGATTATTGATACGTGCAAATTCTATTAAAATAAAGTAGAGAAGAGGCCAAATCAATGCACGGAGATTAAGCCGCGGTGAACAATACAAATATCTAAGTACCAACGAAGCAGTGTTTTTGCTTGAAAGTGCCAGGAGAACAATAACGTAACTATATTTCGTGATCCGTTACCAAGGTCGTAGAGTGACCAATATTCAAAGTCTTCATCTTTAAACTCGACAAATTAGCCCCACTATTGGCCCGCCCATTTCTCGAGACTTCAAAGTTGAGATTAGTTACGGTGCTCTCTATCGTTCTGCGGTCCCAGGCCTTGTTCTGCGAGACCCGGAATATAATAAGTAACGGCGCGATGATCTTCCAAAGTAAAAAAATGTCAAGACATGCGCAACACCTAGGATATCGTTGTTCACCTGCACGTTTGCCAGGGCAGAGAGAAAGACGTATTGGATGGGATGATTTATGGCAAATAAAATGATGAATATAATCGAGAATACGGCATACAGAGCGCAAGACTCCACCAGCATTGCTGCTACGCTGGTGTAGACAGAACTTTGTTGTTTTCCTAGGATTTTAAAGAGATCAGAATTGCTGTTCGGATAGGGTATATCCTGTCGTACCAAGGGCAAACTGAACCCTCTTCATGAAAGCCAACATGCGCCAAAGCATAAGCGCGGTGGAAATAACGGACATAGACACCGAAAGCACGAAATATGGCAAAGCAAATGCGATTTCACCGTTCGCCCATAATGAACCATCCGGAAATGACGTCTGTATAATGAACATAAAGCCCATTGCGAGGGATCCTAGATAGATTAGAGCTGGGAAAAACACTGCCAGTGCTTTATACGAGCTTCCAAGTCCTCGGAACAGAACTAACAAACGCCATAACTAAGAAGAAGCAACGTTAATGTCAATCGATCAACATTTCGGAGCAGTAAGCGGAAAATACCAGTAAAGCGTCTGATAGCCAGTTTGCGAGGACATAACTGACAGTGTTCACAATTCCAACTGGTGCGGAGAAAAGCACCAAGTTGTTGTAGTAGGAGGGGCCACCGGGGAAATCGGCATGGTATATGTATGAGACCATCGTTGCTTGGGTAGTTGTCGCAATGTAAATGGAACCAGAGACAAACATCGCAGAAATGTAGCAGATTAAGAAAATAGATCGGCGTTTCTCGCTTTGATTGGTCACCATCTGCAACTTCAGGAAGTAGCAGCAGATTAGATAAAGGGTGACCATGATTCCGTAAGTCGTGGAAGCGATGGTCGTCGACGATACAAGGTTGACGCTATCCACAAATCGGTCGTCGGGGATAGTCGTAGCAGAATTATCAGACTCCATAGTGAAAAAAATCAAGGGATAGGAGGATTTTGGCGATCTTCCTGGTGAGCCGCTAATTTAAACGCTTTATCAGCTCGACTTCTGTTGCAAAATCGGTTAGTCGAAGAATTTATTTGGGTGACACTTGATGCAAGCTTGATGAGTTACTCTGGGTATGAACTATGTTCGGATAACCCGCGTTCAACGTTCAACGTTAACGCGTTAACCCTCCGAGTCATGTCAATGACTCCTAAAGCGATTTTGAAATGGACTTCGGTGAGATAACGACCATAAAACCCGACTCGAGTATGCGAACAGCGCTCGTGATGAGAACAGTGAAGCCTTGTGCCATAGTTCGATCAGGCATCATTGGATCCGAAAAGCAACTTGTAAAATTAGGGAAGTTGACTTCCATCCTTCGCTGTACTGCCTGTACATATCCAGATAAGAAGCAGATTAGACTACCTTCTGCGTCTCCTCAAACTCGCGTAGACCTTATTCACTTCCATAATAACACCGCTCATCGCGCTCTCTCGTGAACGATCAAGAATCAGTTCCGTTTTCGAATTATCCTAGGGCGCCTTCCGACCGCATAAGCATCCTGTTCAGGGGTTGCTAGCTAAGGGATGCCCCCGAATATATTTTCCAGGCCTGACCAGTTTTCTGACGATGCTACGTAATTATCGTGCACTGTGGCCATCTGTATTTAGAAAGAAACTAAACTTGAATCCATTTGACCGTCCCAATCTTTCAACATGCTCGCTATCATTGTTCTCCTTGCATTTAGCTGTTCCTTCTGCCTTGCCGTCCACACCACAACGTTTACATTGAACCCTACAGCGGCACATGCAACCGCAACTGCTGGTTACAAAAATTTTACTGGCTCAAAGACAATCAAGCTTACTACCCAGACTCAAGTACCCGTCCTGCAGTTCAAACCTCTGGAACCTGCAGCTGATAATAAGAACATCAGCAATAATTCAGCTTTTGCGTCTGGATTTGGAACAAATTGTTGCGGATGGGGCGGTAAATTCGGGTGGTCGGGCACTGGCCAATCTGCCGCTACTATGGCGGGGAATTGCGGTCCAGGACTTATACTTTCCACGTTGGATTTAAATAAATGCCTTTCTTGGGACTCGAAGAGCGGGTGGATATCTTGCTCAACCGCGTAAGTCTCGATTACTTCACTCTTGCAGTCATCTCAATATCACTCAGAGGCGGATTTCTGTCCAATTCTGCATCAGGTTGCCGAGTTTTCAATCCGCCAAATGTATATGGATCGACATCAACAAATATCTTTGTTGCCTGCAATGGACCAGCAGCTAACACGGGATATGTCACTCAGTTGGATCTTAGTGCGTACTGCCATAATGAATACTATACTCGTAATAAGACTTTTTAAACTCGCTACCTTATAGATGACTGTATAGGCGTGGATAGTTCTGGGAGATTAATTTGCTAATTGAACAACCTTGTTCCACGTTTTTTCAATATCGCTTTTTTCCAATTAAAATTCTCGCTCCCGACTGCCAGTGCAAGGTTTATTCAAATTACAACTAGTTGTGATGTAAAGTACAAGAACGATGTTCTACAAAGTCTCAAATACTTCTATGAGGAACTTACCACACAAAGTAAGGATGAAAAGGTCAACGACTCCGTCGACGGAGGGGAAACTTAACTGCGATGCCCATTTTGAACGCAAGATATGGTACAGTACTATAGATTGACCGTCACTTTCTTTTTAAATTTTGAGCATGTGGACCTGTAGGAATTCCCAAGGAATAAAGGACTTCCATTTTGGCAGAACTTTACATTACCTTACGAATAGAGATATTAGTTTACCTTTAGCAAAACCAAATGTATATAGGCTCGGCTCTCAACAGGCAAGCAGAAAGCACACCTTTGGCACCAATTCTTCAGCTTCTCAAACATGGGCCTAAGGTTATTTCTTTTCCTCCACGCCATTTTAGCATTACCGCCCCCTCTCTACGCAAATTGGACAGGCTTTAACTTCACCTGTAACAGCTGGCAAGGAATTTTTGGGACGCTGGACGGTGCTTCAAGTACAGCACTAATGACTGCAACTTGTTCAAACCCGTCAGGACAGCAGATCGCTTCTACCCTTGACCTGAACACTTGCTATGGGTATCCCACGCCTGGGACGGTCGTATACCCAAGGTACGTTGTCGCACAATGCAGTATAGAATATAAATTAATCCTCCTTGAATTTTCAATCTTGGCATAGTTCGGGGATGTTCAACTCTTGCGTTATAATGAACGTCCCAAATTTTGTGACAAGGGACACAGGACAAGGGTCCGGTACAATCTTAAATGCTGCCTGTCCGTGTCCAGCAGGACATGCAGCAAATTGTGCACTTCTTGTAACCCTTGATCTAAGTGAGTGTTAACAAATTTGTGGGAGGCAGTCGCCTCGACCTTACCTCCATTGTGATTGACAACGACAAATTATTAGATGACAATGTAGGGAATAATAATGGGGTCCTTACGTGTGGTGGCTAACTACGGTCGAGTCATACTAAGTCCTGGAATGGAAAGGCGCTATGACATATTTCAGAGTAAAAAATTTCTTCCACGATTGATGTGCCCACAAGTCTGTATAAGGAGCAAAAATATTCAGTTCGGTCTCTTTTCTGAACGCTGTAATTGCTACCTGCTGCGTTGTGGTTGTCTCGCATAATTCCCCTTCTCTTTCAGGAGTAACATCAACCGTAGAACTTAATTTTAGATGGAACCCTCGCTGACAAGAGATGACTGATGCCAGGTCAGAATCGACACCATTCCTTTCAGCAGGGAGCTTATCTCACACCGAGGAATTACCCGGCGAATACCCCTCTAGACTGAAAGTAGTCACTGGCGAATTGAACTCATACCGCCCGATGGTTCTGACCGACTCCCAAATCATCAGTCAAACTTCGTCGTTGGACAGGCTCTGATTTGTGGCGGCGTCGAAGTTCATGAGTTATGACCAATAGTTTTATTAGTACTTCCCATTAGTCGGTATCGGACATGATGAGGTCAGCTTCTGCGAGTGCACGAACCTTCGAAATGATGTTACTCGTAGTCTGTCCACATCTGTATAATCGGATTCCCATGGACAATCGGACCACCTCTGAGTTTCGACTTGTTGCATCGCACTGCCATGAGACTTCATCAACTTGAAATTCGCCCTTGCCTCTTCTGCGCATTTTTGATATTTAATTTTCTCTCCGTATTTTATACTTTTCGGAGATTGCTTGATCTGAAAGGTGCTCAGTTCTCGGAAGACAGTGAAGAGTATTGACTAATGATTGAACAGAGCCACGCTATGTCGACAACGACTATCCTATTGAACTTCCTGTATCATTCGACAGGGTTTCGATGACTCTCCTACGCAACACAACTCGCTTCCAGATGGACCTCAAAAATCATATTTCTCGATTAGAATGGACCACCCTTTCCGATCACCCGTTTGTCGTTCACATTGGTGGCGATGGTCGAGCTTTCCAAGTTGCCCTCTTCCACCAACTTCACTGCGTCCACGTTATGGAAGAAGCATTCCTTCGCGGGGAGTATCACGGTCTTAATGCACATCACATACAACACTGCCTAAATTATCTGCGACAATTTTTTCTATGTATGGCTGATGATGGCCTTGAGAATGGCGACTTCACGGAGACCTGGGAGGCTGCTGATAGAAACGGGGGAAACAAGGTTTGCAGAGATTGGTTGGGCGTTTCTTCTGCGGTGAAAAGTAATCTCAAGAGTTGGTTATATGTTAATGATTCGAGCAGCTTAGATTAACCGTAAACGAGTCGACTACACAGGAGATAGATATTGATTGATATTGATTTTCCGTCAGCTGTTTTCTTGCTGCCTGAAGCTCTTGAGATTATCTGAAGCCCCATTGTAACCTTTCTCCCAATTTCGGCAGACCTTTCCCCACCCATGGACAGAGCCAGGGGCCAAATTCCACGTCAAGAAATCGCCTAATTCCAACTGATCGTCTGCGAAGCACAGGAAATGCTGTCGGAGGTAGTTGATACAGTGCTGAAACAAACTTTACTTGAATCAATAACCCAGTAGTCAGAGAGTAGACGAACTTGAATATGCTTGGGCGTATAGGCGCCGGTCCCAGGATGCAGGAACTCGTATTCCATTCCGCGCAGGCAGTGTAGCTCATGGTATAATCTGGGGTAGTAGGGAGGATTAAAATTATTGACGATAGGAAATCTACAAGCTTCGCGTACGCGATTAAGAATACTCTCTTTTCAGAGCCTAGGTGCATCGTAAACGGGCCGGAATAAATCGACCTCCACTCTCTATTTGATATGTGGTCGGAGGCATTGAGTCGGAAATGTGTTCCTTCGAACAGTGTCATGGCCACACTTTCCATGTTATGAATCGGTGCCTCGATGGGATAGTCCTCGTCCTGGTAAGCTGCAATTTCGATGTCAAATATCACAATTTAAACAACAAAACACTGGGACTAACTTGAACTATGGGTCCATTTTTTACGCGATGTCAAGCTCAATAACGCCAGGAGTCCGTTAATAATAAGCAAGAGAAATAGGACCACGCCTTTGTGCGAGCATGTATGACGGATGGCCATACCTATGCGGAAGTCGCGAACCGCAGGGATGAAATTTCCAATTGACGAAATGTGATTCGGGCCACGGTTACCACTACCAAACAGGACCAAACTATCAAGCCGACGTTTCTAATTCAAACCATAGCTCAGCTCCAGGCAATATACCAAACTTAGCAAACACGTAGTATAGCAGTATTACAACGTGCATACCAGGAATTGTGAACATCGGAATGTTTCTCAATAAAATACATTGAGGCTTTCCTAAATTGGGCATGTCTCCGCCCGGCTTGGGCTTTAGCCGGAACTCTATATTTAGAACTTTGCGTTTGGACTTCGTACTTTGCGTTTGGACTTCGTCGGAGGCATTTTCAGACAATGCCTCCGACGAAGTCCAAACGCAAAGTTGTGAAGAAATCCTTCTTTATGGCTCGCCAACCTTCCCTTTGTGATTCTGACAGCTGTAGACAATATCTGAGAACGAGGGAGGCTACCATCATAGATAAGGTAGGGGCCATCAGGAACCGGCCACCTTATGTAAGCAACGACGAGGACGATATCCCTCGACCACCACCAATCTTCCCACATTTTAAAGACCATATAAATGAAGCTATTGACGATCCCTACAACTTGTTGCAAACATATTTTGAATTGACTAACTTTTGAGAGAGATATAAGCCATTTTCAAAAAAATCCGAATTTTTTTCCAAGTGTTTTTTCGTGCTTTCCGGTTCGTCCTGGAACTTTTCGAATTTTTGACCTCGAGATTTTGCCGCGACTTTAGGGTTAGGGTATTACGTAAGTTACTATATTAAGTAGGTGTCAAACCGTCGGGCCGAGCGGCATTACCTCCCGACTTCCCCACAACTTCCCACCAGTGCTCCATATCCCCTCGAAATCAAATTACCAGTCGTGGGGTAGTTAATAAAGGCTCAAGTGTCTCTATTATAAGTTGACATGAAACCAAAAAAAAATGAGTGTCTTTCCCCAACGATATCAGCGAAAATACCATACAAAATTTTTATTTTTTCCCCGACCCAACATTTTGCCGCTTATGTAAGCGCTTACATAAGGTGGCCGGTTCCTGATGGCCCCTACCTTATTCAAGTTGCAAAACAACGAAGTCGATTAGGGGACTGGTTGGCGTGTAGGACCGGGAATACTTGTGATGCACATCAAACACGTATACACCAAGAGTATCGAGGGATTTCTTTGTCTATAAGTGGCTTTCTCAGTTTAGTAGATACTGTACATAGAAAGAAAATTGAATCACCAAACTGGTTTGCAATATCTAACTGTAGATACGGAGGGGAAATCCCCATTACTGGAGGCGTTTTACAGCGCCGCGGCACCACTCTAGTAACATTTTTTGGTACTCAGGTTGTTGAATCTAAGCAAACGGATGGACTATCTCGGCGTTGACACAAGAAGCATCACGTCCTAATGAATCGTGCATTCAGAGAATCAGAACTGAATTCAAAGCAGACTCGGGGAATGATGGGTACCGACGGGCATCTTTACAGTGCACATACAAGGAAGCGCGAAGGACACCAGTGGGCGAGTTCATCATCGGGCGGCAGGCATGGCAAATCAGTAGAAGGAAACTACTTGTTCTGATGCATCCTATTGCATTCATTGGAACAATCTTAGACCCACTGGCCCGGGTTATGACCAATCAGGATGAAGTCAGTCGAAAAAGGGTGGGTTAGAGCCTTCCTGAGTATCGCCTGGCATTTCGGGTCGGGATACGCCCAGGTGCCAGTGGATTCCAGGAGGCTTTGATGCTTCTCCAGTGCAATTCCGGAGGGTTGACCCCCTGACTTGATACGCGGGCCAACACAGTGATCGGCATTTACTCCACCTCGTCTCTCTTTGGAATCCATAATCCTGATTTACTTGTGGTCACATCATGATTTATGGAAAAATGGCGATGCCGAATCGCCGAATGTGGCTGGCATTGAAATGGCAACCAAATACTGACAAACTCATCCCCCCAGTGGTGCGTCACCGTGCTCAAAGCTTCATTTTATGGGTGTGCTGCAGTCATTTCTCTGCGCCCTTTCTACCCACGGCGGCTACTAAGATTGTTTTTCGCTTTCTGCCCGATATCGCTAGCTTATCTTGGCCTGTTTTCTTCCTCATACAACGTCAGGCGGACGAATCGATCGCGTCTGTCATCGCATTTCAGATCTTGTGGTGAAAGGGCGCCGGTTTTGAGCATGAGGTAAGTGCATACATCGAGTTTTGTCGTAATAAGCGTCGTTGTGAGCTTATCTTTGCAGTTTACCGAGGGAGGGTGTTTGATCCCTAGGCCCGCTGTTGTTCGAGCGATTCGACGAATACGTGGAGTCCTCACCCTCCAACCCCATCTTATTTCGCGTCTATCGACTCTCTAGAAACACAGATAAGCCGACGGTCCTTCCCGCGGGAACCCCTGACAAGGCACCATGCGGACGCGATAACATGCCATCCAGACTGCACGACTAGGCTAACGTCTGCCACTATCGATTTACAAGAATCCGAGGGGATTAGGCAGGACGTACGGACTACGTATCCTCGATCCTACTCGAGCAATGTGATATCGTCGATTGTCTTCTCGACGACCGATTTTGTGGCTGCTATTCCGTATTTTTTTTTTTGAGGCATCCTGCGACTCTGGTGGCACTTTTTGAGGCTGATGCCATCGGCCATGATTACTTGTGGAGGGTGGCAATGTGGCAGGATATTTGTCTGAGCCTTTATCGCGCTTACCGTTTAAGGAGAAGAGGACGCGTCCCACAGCGATTGCCCGTCCGCCCGGTTGATTTGCACAGCTAGAGTCGTCTAAAGATTGCCACCCCATCTTTCTTCATGATCGGATGTTGACTTTAGCAGGTCGTTGCCCTCCTCTCGTAATTTGGACCCCTGAAGAAGCCCTTAACACGGTTGTTCAATCATGCGTCGGAGGACAGTTAAAACCCTTTCCTCGAGTTAGGAACGTCTATTCCTCTCGGGTTCATCTCACGTATATCCGACTTAGCATCGCCCTTCTTTCTCATCCGTTTTACACGCTGTCCTCATTGGTATCGCTAACACTCGCAGTGGCGTCGACGAGTAAGCCGTGTCGTCCTCATCCACGTATTCTTTATCCTTACAAGCCATCTACGCCGACGTCGAACAGGACATGCCGGTGAGTGTCCAAATACCCCGTAGGCATGACCCACCATTCATTAATAATCGACTGTAGACGTCTATCCTAGTTCCACGACATGGTTTTCATGGAAGTTTCCAACTCAACTTGCCGTTTTCTCCCCTCTCCCCATCGTAGACGCCTATTGGCTAATTTGTACACGACGCGGACTCTTCAGTAAGTATTAAGTCCAGACCGTAATGCTGCCAGTGTAGCCGCCTTCTCGCTATCATCGACCATTAATCCCAAGCTTACATTTCAAGAACTTTGGACTTGATGGACTCGAAATAAAATTTGTGCACTCTTTTTCTACTTCTTTCCCAAATTTATGATTCAACTCACATAGGACTTCTCCCTTTTCTCGATTCTCCTCAAGCAAGTTTGGCCACTTTTGGCCTTGTATCGATAAACGCTGGCACGGACGCTAGGGAAGGCGAGTACGTTGAACTTACCCATCGATTTTTAGACGTCAATGCGAATGTCCTGACCTACCCTATCAGTTTAGGTCCTGTAAGGCCCGCGGTGCATGTTGAGCAAGCGCGGTCTGGAGCGTGATGGCAGGGATCGACTCGTCGCTGGACCGCGTCTGTCCACCGACACGGACAGGCTATTTACTATCAAATCTGATCGCTCTCGGCCTGCTCGGGCCAGAGTACACAACTACGCCGCAGCTTTCGTTGTTCTTTCAATCCCAGTTCTTCGAAACCGTTGCATGCTGTTCTTCTCTTTCTTCCGATTTCGGCTGTGAAGTTGACCCCGGGGGTCAACTTCGCCTTACACTTGAAGAGTGCGAGAAGAGTTGAGGCTGTGCCTTGATGTCTGCCCTTCGTTGCTTGCAAATCAGTCAATGGAGAGTTCTTTCGTCAACTGTTATGTATTTTTACACCCTCAGAGGTGAATATTTTGTGCTGAGAAGAACATTTTGAAGTCTTACTGAATAACCTTGTCACAATTGACACTTTGTGGACGCTGTTTTCGCCTGAGAGCACTCCTGTTTCACGTTCCCCCACTCGTATTTTTAGATTTTCGGAGAGGCAGCTTCGATGTCGGCAAAGCTGTGTCAAAAATGCTTATTGTTTTGGCATCTATTTCAGTCTCCTGCTCTGTGGGCAGTATTCAGTCACTGCTTCTGACGTTTTATGTAAGAGCCAACCACGACTTTTATCACCGACCGGCGGTACTTCAGCGCGGAAGATCAGTCACGCCGAGGCGAATTCGAACTTCGAAGGGTAGATCAGCGCTGAGGGATCAAATGACTTAAAGTTCCCCACAGCGGGTGACTACACTTTCCTCTGTGTTTGTACCTCAACTCCTTCCTTACCTCACCGTTCTGGGCAGCCGGGACGCATTCAATCGCGCGAAAAAGTTCTCGAGTTGATAGGATGGATATGAATACACCGGAGGATCTACATGCACCTTTCGTTGGGTTTTTGGTGGGATCGGCGTGAGTTGTTTGCGTTCCCGTCAAAGCATATTCGCCAACTTCTTTCCGCTTCTAGGTTGTTTGGAGCCACCTTCCTCCAGACTTTCCAGTACTTTTCCAACTATTTCCACGACTCCAGACCTCGGAAGTTAACAGTAAGCCATTCGCGTGTTCTCTTCGCCGCGATTTACGTTATCTCACCCATCTACTCCCAGATAATAACCGTTTTGTAAGTCTTGATCTTATCCCCACATCATCATACGCTGACATTGCTTATCCGGACTATAAATAGCCTTTTGGAGTCACTGCACTTCGTCTTTTCATCGATTTTGATGTACACCGAATTCACAAGTTCTTCAAAGTATACACACGAGACGGTCGTCTGGTGGGTTCTTCTGTTCGAATTCGCTGAATTGCGGGATTCTAACGACGCTCTCTCGTTTAGGTGCCTGAAGGCAAGTTGATTCGAATGACTTAGATTCCGATTCTAATATTCGCGACCATCTTCCTCATTGTGATTTCTTAGATCATGGCTATAAGCAAGGTCTGAGCTTTAACTACCCGCTTCCCTTTCAAATTTTCATCCTTTCAAAGGGATCCCTCATCATTTTTGTTCAAAGGTTTGGCTTCCTTCCTTTCTCTCCGTTTTTCGTAGGTATTAACACCAAAAATTTGGGATAGTTTCTACTTGAGGCTTATCTGGGTCTGTGAGTTGTCCATATGGCGACAGCCTTCACCCGATGTGTCCTGACATTCTCAAGTGGCGGAAAGTGTTCTTATCAAGGAGCAGCATTCCCGTGTTATTAAGGTTGGTCCACCGATGTCGAAACTGCGATGGGGCTGATACGCGTCTATACAGACGTTCTCAGTTATCACATTTCTCTACGCCGCGGGTATGAGGATTGTTTTGCGTCTTTGTTGTACTCTACCACGAGGCTGATCCATCTTTAACCTTTCTAGCACTCGGTGTCGGTGGGTATCTTTGCTCTGCAGCCTAAAATTGGTGGTAATCCTGACGATATTACCCGCGAAATAGGTATCTCGATATATCTGTGAGCCTTTTTATTCTAGAACGATGCCCTGACCAATCTTGGCGTAGTGGACCAGTAGTGGCAATATTCAATTTCCCCGGCTCCTTGGAGGTAATACGAGAATCCTCGAGAATGGCATATATTAGTAACATTTACCCTCCTTTTTGAAGAGGTTGATTTATATCGCCTTCGGATCCACGGCGGCCATCGACAGCTGCATTGCATTGATCCTCGCAGTTGTTCTCTTTTCTTCAAAGTCCCACTCTTCTGGTGCTATCCGGAGGTGAGAGTGGTCTAACTGTTTGATAAAATTCAATGACAGAGCATAAAATAGCACCTACACTGGCAGTGGCACAGTAAATTACCTTGTCTTTTTTTCGTTGGAACCGGGGTCTTAACGTCGTAAGCAGCAGAGACTTAACGTGTTAGACTGCATTTGCTCATTGAATCTCTTCTAAAAACCGTAGTGCGTTGGCAATCGTTCCTATTGTCCTAGTCAGCAAAAGCAACATCCAAACTTTCAAGTTTCTTATATACCTAACATGCGGTCTCTCTAGTATTCCTTCAATCCGTCATCTGTGATGTACCTCTCTGTTGAATTCTGGGTACCAGGAAGTGAGTGGAAAATTCCCCCCCTTCAACCCTAGACTCTGCTTCTAACAGATTTGAAGTTTATGCCAATTCAATACTCGCATTGTAGGTATTTATCCATTCCTATTTCTTCACGAACACCTGGTTGCGGCGGTTATTTAAATTATCCTCACATTTTCAATCGCAGATTTAACGCCAAAAAAAGGTTGAAAGAACGAATGAACCTTTCCGTAGACCTTCATATCCAGAGCTCCGTATTCTTTGGAGATGGACCACCAGTGGCTATTATTTCTCATCCAGCTCAAGAGAACTCCGTGAAAAGGCGTCTCGGGGAGGACGGAAGTGGAAAGCAAGAACGTACTATAAGCACCAGACCAGCTTCGACGCCAGTTTTATCACAAGCTTAAACTTCAAGTTTATGCCTAAAATTTTTGTGCAATTGGCAAAGGAAGGAATAAAGAAAGGCTCACCATATTGGTATTGTATTGGCAACCAAACGATTTTTGAACAACGCGTTACAATGGGCACATCTTATCTTATCATTCATGCTACATAATCCCAATCGAGAGCTACCGGGATATTCCGGATAAACTTGTCACGAGGTCACGTGTTTCGATGTGTCATCGTTCGCCGCTTGAAATTCAAATGTTATCCCTTCATCAGCAAATCTTGTTTTTGCTATGGACACTACAGAGCGCTCCATAGCGTTCTATAATTAGGTGCCCTGCTATAGACTGGGGTACCTCCGCTATGGTGCTATAGAGCGCTCTGTAACGCCCTATAGCGTCCCATAGCGACGATTTTGAGGCCTTTTCGACCTCAAAATCAGGATTTGCTGATGTTCTTTCGACGGTCACCCGTTTCTATGTAATGCACACTCTTCAGGCGCATCGTTGTGACGAAGGTAAAGAATTCTGACTGGATGTTTTGGGGCTATACTTATTAGCAGGTATATCAGGAGGGAAAGGCGAACTTTGAAGTGTTTTGGTAAGCATATTACAAATTTTACGCTCCTGTGATTCTTGCTGGAATTTGATTGCTCTCAGTGTTTGCGTCTACTGTTCCAACCCGTTTCCTGAGACTTTTTTCAGGGAAAACTTAGTCCGCTTCCTCTCGGGGTTCCCTCATGTGGCTAGTTTCGTCCAGCACCACCCCGCTTCAGCCTATTGCCCGCCATCTTTGTCGAGACTCACGATTGTCGGGTCTATCCTTCACGTTGTATCTAACGACAGCTGTGATAATCTGGCTCACTCCCTGCTTAGCCCCAGGAGAACATGGCTGAGGCTGATAAGTAGCCACCACAATTCACGAACTTGATATTATATTTCGAAGCGTTTCAAGGATACTCATTTATCGGATTTCAAGAAAACCTATTCGCTTTCCCTCGTGACGATGACCCATGTAAGTTATTTTCCGAAGTTCTTGCCCCGAACTTCAAGCTGAATTTGGTTTTTATATCGTAGTATGAATCCCACTGTTGTCACGCACGGTCATGGGTAGATTTCAAACCCCCATGGCAGACAGTCATTGTACATCTTAAGTCTGCGACTACACGGCCTATTCGACCGTTAATCGACTTTCCTTCTTTCTCTCTCTCTTTCTCTCTCTGTGCTGTCACTCGGGTTTCTGGCACCGGCTTTTTGATCTTGATTCCAATTTATCCCGCTGCTGCTGCTTCTTGAGCAAGAATACTTCAGAACATCTTGAGCCACATCCTTCAAATACCCGGTCCGTTAGGCCTTATCCCAGAACATATATTGTCAAGAACATGACGCCTCCAGTCAGCTCTTGTGACCACTCGATGACTGAGCGGGTAGTGCGGTGCAGGAAAATATGTTTACCCGCGACTTCCTCTACATGGAGAGCGATCATGAGTCGTTCAAGAATGAATCTCGACGAGGTGTTCTACGCGTTCTTCTCTCTATGCTGCATTGCAGCAAAGATATATAAATCACCAATGATTCTTCTACTGCGACAGGTTCCCCACTGAATTGACGATGACATTCGAGGGTATGGGGCCTTACTCCGGAAGACTATGGTTTACGGCTTTACTGCTGCTGTCAGCCATATCTGTTCTTGTAAAAACTGTTCACGCTTCTGCAACGTTTTCTCCGACCTCTATTTCTGCTGAACGAATCAACCGTATCCACTCAGACTCAGTATCTCTCCCGAATGTTGCGCCAGTCATAAAGCCCAGGAAAATCACTCCCGACGTTCAGTGGGACAAGTACAGTCTCATAGTGCGCGGTCAAAGAGTTTTTATCTAGTGAGCAATCGATTTTCCGTCCTTGACTTATACTTTGTTTTCATATTTCGTCCATTGGCTTTTCCTAGCTCTGGTGAATTCCACACCTTTCGTCTCCCAGTGCCGTCCCTCTGGCCAGATATCTTGCAGAAGATAAAGGCTGCGGGGTTCAATGCTATCAGCGTTTACACGCACATGGCCCAGATCAATCCCTCGCGAGGCGTCGTGGACTTTAACGGCTACCGTGCTCTTCAACCCTTGTTTAATGCTGCTAAGGAGTCTGGTCTGTGGATAATTCTTCGTCCTGGTAAGTCTTTAGCAATATTATAAGAATACGTTCAATTGATAGAATGTGTGTCGCTTGTTTGCCACAGGTCCGGTAAAAAATATAACCACTTCTTCTATCTGATGTTTTTTGACCGAAACCTCAGTACATCAATGCAGAGACATCAGCTGGAGGCATTTCGCACTGGATAACGACAGAAATTGCTGGCCAACCTCGGTCGAATGACACCGATTACAGAGCAGCGTGGCAGGACTACATTGCTGGTATCATCAAAGTTACAGTGCCTAACCAAATTTCGTCCGGAGGACCTGTGATTGGCAAGTCAATTTTTCTTCGGCTCTGAACTTCAATTTCTCATGATCTCAACAACCGAATCAGCTATCCAAGTCGGTGCGTTTGGGTCTTCATACCTGAACAAACAATCGGTCTGACGATCGGTGTCAGATAACGAATTCTCGCAAAGTCCAGATTTCCATGCAGCCTACTTCGCTGAGCTCGAGGAAGTGTATCACAATTCCCCGATCGATGTGCCTCTAACGTACAATGACCCTGGGATGGGATCCAGCTTTATCAATGGAACTGTAAGTGTACTTTTGCCGTCCTTTTTACCTTGTTTATGCAACGTTCTTCCTACAGGGTGCAGTCGACCTATATGGGTGCGTTCTTTCCAGTTTTCTGTTCCGCTCCTCATCACAGCTTGCTTAGTTTCGACGAATATCCTCAACGATACGACTGTACGCATCAGACGTGGAATCCGGCCCCGACCAATTACTATTCCTACCATATGCAAGTTAATCCCGAGAATCCGCAATTTATCCCGGGTAGGTATTTTTGTCTCCCTTACTCCGGAGGGCTGACATTGGCGTCACAAAGAATTTCAAAGTGGAGCTGGAGACTCTTGGGGTCTTACATCTCCAGGTGGGCGATTCTCTTGTTAATACTTGTCAGGGACTGGTTCGATTATTTCATAGGGTACGGTGGATGCAGACTATTAACAGGGCCCGACTTTCTCTCCGTATTCAACCTTGATCTATGGGCGAGTAACGCTAAGATGATTAACTTCTATATGTTTTACGGGTACGTTAATGTCAATCTTCCCATGTTAAGCGATTCATGTTAGCATTTCGCAGTGGAACGTCTTGGGGAGCGATTCCTTATCCAGGTATATACACTTCGTACGACTACGGTGCCACGGTGCGTTCAAGTTCAACTTCCCTCACGAAATTTCCCCCCAATGATGAAATTTGGCATGCTTCTACAGATCACGGAGTCGCGACAGCTGACCACAAAATATGACGAGATGAAACGACAGGGATTGTTCCTTCGCAGTTCTCCTGATTTCTACAAGACAGACTGGGTGGCGGACACAAATACCGGGCTGTCCATTTCAACGAATCCCGCTTCGTACATAACTGAGCTGAGGAATCCTGATACCCAAGCTGGATACTTTATTGCTCGTCAGACCAATTCGTCTTCGACGTAAGTGCGCTTGCATTTTTTTTTAGCAATATGACGACGAGATTTCCTGCATAGTGACACCATAACCTTCAAGCTCAATGTTACTTCCTCTGCGGGTGCTCTGGAAATCCCCTTCGTGGCCTCGGCTATTACCATTGGCGGCCGTCAGTCCAAAGTCATAACAACTGACTTCAGTTTCGGGTCGGCTTCGAAAGTGCTCTACTCTACTGCCCAGATATTTTTCGCGGGAATTATTGATGGTCGGGATGTTCTCTTCCTACATGGGGACAGTAATCAGACTCACGAAACTGCCCTTGCACTTACCGGTACACAAAGCAAGGTCAAGCTGTCGACATCTAGCATCACCCGTTCAACCAAAGCTCCGGGGGTACCGCAAGGAGTCACAGTCGTTACCTTCTCGACGGGTATCAGTGGCCTTCTTACTGTCTGGGACTCGGACACGCAGCTGGTTTTATTCGCTGACACCGCCACTGCGGCGACGTTTTGGTCTCCTGTCATTGCAGGTAGATCCGCCGACCCCTTTAGAAATTTCTGGGGCATTGGAACAAACCAATCGATAATCGTTGGTGGTCCTTACCTTGTCCGTGATGCTAGCATTTCGGGATCCACGCTCGCTTTGCGAGGAGATCTTCAAACAGGCGTGGAGCTTCATGTCATCGCGCCTAGAAGTGTGCAGACGATCACCTGGAATGGTGCCAGAGTTTCTATTGATCGTGGCGCGTCCTCAGCCATCACCTCAATGGGTGGGTTCGTCGGCCAACTGGAACTTAAGTCACCTCTATCACGCATTCGGGTACCCCAATTAAATGGTTGGAAATATCGCGATAGCTTGCCAGAGATTCAGCATGGATTTGACGACAGTTCCTGGACCATCGCGAGTCATACAACGACGAATATCCCTTTCCCTCCCTACTACAACGCTGGCAAAATTTTGTATGGGTGTGACTATGGTTTGTCCGTGTCTGTCATTTTTCTGCCAAAACTAGATAGTTAAGCAGTTTTTTTTTTTCAGCTGCGAGAATGTCGTTCTGTGGCGAGGTCATTTCAAGGCGACTGGCGAGGAAAAAAGCGTAAATTTGTCTGTAAACGGGGGTCAACGTTTGTGTCGTCTTTGTAGGCCTAAAACCTCACTAATTCTACTTTTAGATTTCGCGTCTAGTGTCTGGCTAAACAATGTCTTCTTGAACAGTTACACGATGTGAGGATCTCCTCTTGAGAATTTATCGTCACCTAACACCACCGTAGCTCAGACGCGGAGGAGTTCAACCAGACGTTTGTTTTTCCAACTGGTGCAATTATTAAAGGGCAAGACAACGTGATTACAGTGATTCAGGTCTGAATTTTCGTACGGACTGCAGCTTCGCTTTCTAATCAAATTTCCTCCCATAAGGACAACATGGGTTTGGACGAGAACGGATATAATCGTTAGTCCGATAGTTCATTACAGTCAGGACATAACTAATGTCTCGTCCTTTCAAGCTGCAACCGTACTTAAGAGCCCTCGTGGAATCCGAGGATGCCAGCTGGATACAGGTGGACAATTCACCGAGTGGAAGGTCCAAGGGAAGGTTGGCGGTTACACCAAGTACGTGCGCTTAGTTTTTAAGAAGTTAGTCGAATTACTAACGTTCCACTCAGTTTTCCAGACAAAGTTCGCGGTAAGTCTCATGTGTTATTTGCCCCTGCCCCCCGCCTTACCACATGCGTAATAGGTGTCCTTAATGAGGGAGGCTTATTTGGAGAACGTAAAGGCTGGCACTTGCCTTCTTTTTCGACTTCGAACTGGGAGACACGACCGCTTTCGGAGGGATTGCCAAATGGAGCTGGTGTCGGGTTTTTTGTTTCGACATTCGATTTGAACATTCAGGGTGTCGACGCAATGATGTCATTCACATTTACAGAGACGCTAGGTCAGGCTTACCGAGCGTACCTGTTTGTGAACGGCTGGATGATGGGTAAACGAGTTGGCAATCTTGGGTAAGTAGGAATTGTTTCTCGATGACTAATTTGTCTTTATAGGGGGATATTGTAGACCTCAGGCCAAGTTCCCGGTGCATGAAGGCATTCTCAATTATCAGGGAAAGAAGTATGTAACTGGTGCTAGGAATGTTTTACAAGCGCCTCTGACAATTTACAGCACTGTCGCCGTTGCAATTTGGTCTTTGTCAAATCAAACAGTGTCCCCAAATCTTGAGCTCGTCCTTGACGCCGTCGTTGATGGCGGTGTCGGGAATGTCGTCACGGAAAATCCTTCGTGGAGTCCAGTTGGACGAGAGTGAATCATTCGCAGATATATTTTTTTCAGCTGTATATCTTTGTCAATCATTAACGACATCTTGTAACATCTCCTTCCCTTTTAACCTTAAATAATCTTACCGGGTTTGCGTATGCTATTGTGACTGTCAGATTGACCTGGGCCGTGGGTCATTTCAAGAAATTCAATGATCCAATCACTACTCTACTGTGTAGGTTGACGTGTGTTAACCGGAATGAGCGCATACTGATTGGGTGCTGAGTTTCAGCATCGTAACGAGAGCTGACCATTACCAGACTCAGGAAGGCATCCATGACCATGAATAGGTCTGGAGTTATCTCGTCGTAATAAGATAGACCGTAACTTGTTCTCGGAAGAGTATTACTAACTTTGGAGTGACATGGGATCACCAGTGCGAAGCTGCACCGGACAAGCCTTTGGGATCCGAGGGCTTGAAACTTGCTTATCTGCCAAAAAAGAGGTGTAGAATATTTGTAATCTACTCTAGATTGTCAATCCATTTTCCTCCCATTGTAGATGTAGATATGTAGCTCGTTCTACAAGGAAGCAATACAGGAAAAGTCTTTTTATCTCACGTCTCGTGGTTAAACAACATATGCGAGGCAGATCCGGTGAAACCTGGGATAAAATTTATACAACAATAAAATATGATCGAGGCAGGAGGGATGTGTAAGCCGTCTCTTTTCAAGCGAGCTTTGCCATGATTCTCTCGTCGAACGAAGAGAATAGGAAACTTAGAATGTAGAGTCACTGGAAAGGCGCAGGTCATGAGTCCTAGTCCATCATATCAGTGATGATCATCTTGTGTGTCGATCAGAAGATTGAAGGATTTGATCAGGTGTGGGTTTGGTATTACAACAGTGTCTTTCTGGTATTTAGAACAGCACCTCTCCCTTCGAGCTTGGAAACACTTTCTAACATCACTCTGCTCATAAAAATGCATATTTTGCTTATATTTACGGCTTTCATCTTCGGGACCATTGTCCACGCAATCCCAGCGAGCCCCAAAGTGAAGGGCGATCCACCTATCCTCACCAAGAGTGTGAGAATTTTCACTTCGTCGTCTTAAGATGCCCGCCAGCTAAACAGAAGCGTCTTTTATGTAGACCTTTAGAACCGCGCCAGAAATTATTTTGAATACGGCCGTGGCAAACCACGGCCTCCATAGTCTCGTAGATAAGACTGCTACCCACATCGCAGCAACTTCTCCAGTTCCTCCAACAAGCTTAGAAAAACGCCAAGTGACCGACCCAATCATAGTGTTCTGCTCTGCAGCAGACTGCTCCGAGACTTGCGACGCCTTTACTCTTATTGGCGACCCGTTGAACACATGTTTTGAAGTAGCGCCGGATCCATTCATGTCGCTCTTTATCAGCAATCCTTCCGAGATCGCACTTTTGTTCCAAGTCGTTGTTGCCATAAATGGGATCTGCGATACGACAGCGCCCATTCCAGCAACGAACATTTGTTTCAATATCACTCCTTTCGGAGAAAGCTGGGCATTGCTGAGTACAGGAGATACATTTTGAAGTTTCGCCATCGGTTAGGACTCATCAGGAAATAGCATCATTAATTTGAAGCAAGCTTTCCGCTCACTAGCAATGAATGGTTTCTAAAATCAAAAGGTCTTTTGGCACGGCTTTCTGTCCGATAAGAGTAGAGGTTGGCCCTCGTATCTCCGGAACCAGATTTTCAGAGGTGTCATTTGACAAGTTCTTGATTACTAATTGGATTTGATTTACAGACTCGCGAATTTCTCCCTTGAAGTTGAGGCATTACAACTGCAACTGGATAGTATATGCCTTTTGCGCGCCTATTCTCTCAATCAAATCCAGAGTCAGAAATGCTTCCCTCAATATATAGAGGCGCAAATCAGTCAGGTTCGAGTCAGGCTTCGGTATAACTAATTTAATACCTCGGTTGAAAAGCAGATGGCCGACTCCTGCCCACACGACTCTGCATTATTTTTATGAAGTGCACTCATGCCAGTCGCGTTATGACGTGAGTAGTGAAAGTGAAAGGGAAGCCTGTCTTCCGGCTGTGATTGATAACAAATTCAGTTGGATCGAGAAGGTTACACTACGAAACAATCAATGAGCTGGTGGATAAACGTTTGAAACAAGTTTGCCTGCTGTGATTCTGAATCGATGCGAGATTACAAAGATTATCTTATCTCGATACGCTCATTTCAAACTCCGTCGGAGGATGCCACGCCACCAGTTCCGCTGTGATCCCGTTGACATCTTTTCTTCTGGGGAAGTACAACTTCTTTGCTTTGCATCCATCTTTTGCACAGGTACCACAGACGAGATTTCCTGACGATGGTGTCTGTCTCTTTGTTTGGCTGGTCTTTACGCTACCCCCTCTCCAGGCTCTGGCGGATAGAAACCCTTGTTGAGAAGGAGTCTGCGTCAATATAAACCAAGAACGACACAATATACCAGCGACGTTTTGGACAGGGCGAAACGTCAGAGTACGGTTCAACGCTATTCTATCTTAATTTACAACTCTTTCTTATCATATTTCGCAGCTTACAAGTCGAATTTAAGTTCACAGCTGAACCCTGGTAACCAAACCGAGATTCTAATCGTTAGAAGATCAATCTTTCAAAGCTTGAGTTTCGTGTTGCGAATTTCACGTTTGGCCACCGACGGATAATATCTTTAACGGAAGGAGCTGGTCTGGGTTCCAAGCAAGTGTCGAACTCTAGTCTTGATCGATGATCAGGAGCTTAGCAACGGGCCATCGTCTACTCTCTATTTCAAGCAGCTTGCGTTCTGCCCTCAACCGCTCGTCAAACGCCATGACTCATCACTTTTATTGGTTAAGGTTCAATTTTCCGACATAGCCTACAGCTTAGGCTGGTTGGGCATGGTTATGCGTCTGTCTTTGATAGAGCACTTTCACTCTCCTTCACTCATGACGAGAATTCTCGGCTCAGGCCCTTCTGTCCATGACCTTTTTCCTTCGATCACTATACTCGAGTATGTTCTGTAGAGAAGGGAGCTTCTTCAAAGGTTTCACCGACCTCCAACGCTTGACTGCCACGACGACTATCCAACCACACGTTGCACATGCTCCACATCTGCTCAACCAATGTCCGCCTTATGATCGTCGCTTCTGTGGATACTATTTTCGTGCAATTCGCCCTGTACTTCCTAAGAAACCGCCCTGCTGATACTTGACTACCTCGGCGGATACCTTCTACCGGTCCGTTGGAGGATATCTCTAACGTCTTCGCATTCCGCGAGCAAGTAATCAACGGACCGCTTCAGCCTAGACTATAAAGCGTTCTGGAGAGCAGTGTCCGCTCCCTCGACTTTGAAAGATGCGCTTCAGGCCAATGATCTTGGTATTTTGGTTCTTCTCGGTTTTTGCGGAAGGGTCTCTGGATCTGCCGACTCAAAAGCCTGGAAAGATTTCATGTTCCTTGGTGGCCAGTGGCGGAGATGATGCGCCCCAGTTTTTGAAAGCCGTCCAAGCTTGCTCGACAGTGACGATTCCGAAGGCCACGACCTTGAATATTCAAACAAGAATGGATATGACTGGCCTTCGAGACAAACATATTGCGAGTTCGATTTTCATGTTCGCAAGTGATCTTTTCCTGACACCTCATTTAACAGAGTCTTCAGGGTACTATCGAATTCAGCCCGAACATTCCATATTGGACTGGGGTGCGTTGGTTTATCCTCGTTGCTGGTAAACAAAAAACTGCTACTCACGCCGAATTTACTTTCTTAGAATGCTTTCTTTATTCCTTTCCAGACGCAAGTCACTTTCTGGCTCCTAGGTGGGGAGAACCTTCTATTTGATGGTGGAGGCACGCTTGATGGCTCAGGTCAGGTAATATTATTGGCTTCTTTCACGCCAAAACGACTTATTAAGCACGCGCTCTTACGTAGGTCTGGTGGGACACCTTGTAAGCCCTCCTTCCTTGAATAAAATTACATACCCTGGAAGTCATCCTAATTGATAGCGCGGCAAATTCGTCACTCCTGCGTCCAATCACACTCACGATATTCCAAGCTAAAAATGTCCTGATTGAGAACATTCATATGATCAACAGTCCGGAGTGGCACAATCTCGTAAGTATGGTGATTTACTTCCTCCAAAACCCGAATTGATTCGAGCAATTTTAGGTCAACGAAGGGCAAAACGTTGTTTATAACAACATCAATATTCATGCCGTCTCCAATTCCACGCATAGAGCTTCGAACACTGATGGGTGGAACGTCTATCGCAGCAACAATGTAGTGATTTCAAATTCGGTTATCGTCAATGGAGATGATTGCGTCGCATTCAAGCCAAGTATGTTATAATTTCATGACAATATTTCTCGTCCTCAACCATAATAGACGCTACAAACGTCCTCGTCGAGAATCTTGATTGCACAGGATCGCAGTGAGTCTTAGTATCACTGATGGGTTTCATTTTTTATTCTGCCTTTCCCTCAGCGGACTTTCTGTCGGGTAAACAACCACATTCACGGGATAGCTTGAAGTTCATTCGTATTGCCAAAATAGCTCGTTAGGTCAGTTCCCTGGGGTTTTCGATATCGTGGAGCATGTTCTTGTCAAGTATGTACTGCATTTTCCAATGATTTCGGTTCACATTTGATATTTTCTATAGGGATATCAAAATGACGAATACTGAAAACGGCGCCAGAATCAAAGCTTGGGCTGGACCAAATGTCGGGAGCGGAATCGTCAAGAACGTCACCTTCCAGAACTTCCTCTTAACCGACGTTGGAACCCCAATTCTTATTGATCAAGTGAGTTTCTTAATATTAAACACCTGCATATCTGACATTTTTCAAGTGCTATAAGACAGACGCGACAGCCTGCGCAGAATTCCCGTCAAACACCTTTATCCAAGACGTTTGGTTTAACAAGTAGGTATTCCACATTCTTCATTTTCGTCGACTTCCTCAACGACATTTCGATAGCTTCACCGGTACGGCTACTCAGAGTGTCGTAGCATCTTTATCATGTTCGCCTAACGGTCGTTGCTCGGATATTCACGTCAATCAATTGGATCTTTCGTGAGTAGAGATTTCCTGATATACACTTCCGAGCTTACTTGATAACAGCTTCCCGTCTGGAAATACAACTTACTCATGCCAAAACGTGAATATAACTGGGAATTCAGCTTCTTTGTTCCCCACATGTAGCACTACCTAGGGTTCTAACAAGAATTTTTTGAACGGAACTTTCGTTACCGATTCTAAAGTTATCTAAGGGCAGCTCCGCTAGTACAATTGCGGGCGCACAATCTAGGTTTCCGTATAGGTTTCCATCCTTCGCTGCGCCACAGCGCACAGACAGGTATATCAGCAAGCACTGCGGTGTACGGGTTTGCGATGACGCGCGCAAGGAACGAGACCTGACTTAACATTCCTTTGCCCGCACGAACTACGGTGAGCATAGTCTAAACCAACCCAGGATGCGAGCTAAGATTCCTATAAATTGCCTTCGAAGTAGATACAGAACTACAAACTCTCAAGCTCCCTCACAACTTACAAAACAACACCAGACTCCACCAAACCAATCGACTTATCAAGATGAAGTTTTCCATGATCACAGCAATCGTTGCCAGCGTTGCGGTTGTACTCGCCAGCCCAGCCATAGAGAGGCGTCAAGGTCGTCTGTGCTCTTCGGGGACTGCGCCCAACCCAGTCTGTTGTGCTACGGACATCCTCGGCGCCGCTACCCTTGACTGCGCTGCTCGTGAGTTCTTTCGTCCAATCTACTCGTTGATTTAAATTGAGAGGACGACGCTTATCCCAAATTTTCTAGCTCCTAACCCCATGCCCACTGATATCCCCAGCTTCAACGCTGCTTGTGCCAACGCGGGCCAACGACCTAGGTGCTGCTTGTTGGCACTCGTAAGTGAATGTTCCCTTTACTGGTTAGCGTTGAACTTCATTTGCTTGATAGGCTGGAGTGGGCGTTCTCTGCTCCGCTCCGACGATTTAACCTTCGGAGACAGAAAGAAGCGGTCTGGGCTGCGTCAGATATACGGCTTTAAAAAAACATAAGAAAAGAGAAGACAAAATAGGCGAATTTAGGGATTTGTGCCGTTAAATAATGTTACACCCAAGAGACCAGTGATGCTTTGACGCACCATAATTTGTTCGAACGAATCCGCACTTAAGCTTCAAGGCTCCTTAAGTGCAGTCTGACTATTCATGCACATGTTTCAACGTTTATGGACCACTTTCCTTGATAACGAAGACAGAACACCTGTCAAAATTAAGGCAAAGCAAATAAACGATCTGGGAAAATGAAATCGGGGGCGAGAGGTCCAGACGGCACAACGTGCAAGTGCTTGCTGGGGTAAGATGTCAACCCGTCAAGGGCCGCACCTACAAACGAGGGAACGCAATTCAAGCGATGGCACAGAAATGGTAGAGGAGAATTCTAGTCCCTCTCTCACAGGTATAGGCTTGCTCGTTAATCATGTGCATGAAATACAAAGACGATTCAACTGCGTAAGGTTCATAATCATGAAAAAGATACACTACCCTGTCCCGTCGCCTCACACAACGGCATCAACCTCTTCCACCTTCTCATTATACGCATCCACAGACGAGCGCTCAGTGATACTGTTGGCCCCAGGCAGCCCCATCGCGCTCGTATCGTACCCATTCGCCTCCAAGTACTCTCGGAACTTGAAACGAGCGCGTGGTCAGTATTCCAACTCCAATGGGCTTTCGGCAGGGTGCCAAAGCGACGAAGTGGTAGTACGCACCTCGCGATCCTCGACGACCATGCCATCTGTATCGATCGGGGACACGAAGAAGTAGGTGACGAGGGCGCTGAGTATCGCCATTCCTATACCAGGCAGCAGGAGGTTCAGTGGTAAGTTCTCAATGTGCCCAGTTGGGGATGCTTACCGCTTCCTACCCAGAATGGGCCGGTGTTGCCCCTAGCGGTGTCCGGGCCACCGAACGCTATACACCAACGAAAGAAAGAGAAAGAGAAACAACATTAACAGTCTTGTCCCGAGGAGGAGCTTGAACTTAATACTCGCCATCTATCATCGGCGGGAAACCTGTAATTCTCTTCAGCACGGATGTCACAAGCACTCAAATAAAAACGCAGCTCACTCCAAGTCCCTACAAACGCGCCAACCTTCCCAACGGCAGCAGCTATGCCATAAAATTGGCCCCGAATAGCAGTTGGGCTCGTCTTTCCTGCTAATAGGCCCGTGCAATTTCCTGGGCCTGTGAGATTTGTACGAAGTATCGTCGCAGAGATGATCAGGTGCAAAGCTAGGAAGGAGGTGCGCGGGGTACATACCGAATTCGCCAAATGTGAGGAAGATACCGTAGATGACCTGAGAGTAGTCAGCTTGGACGGACATTCGACGTTGACAAAGGGAGTACGTACAGCGAATGCCGCGATGTGGTTTGTGAGCCTTTCGAGAAATGGAATAGGTGAGAAATTCGCAAAGCACTAAGAAGAGAGATAAAGGCTTTTCACCTCGTGTACAACCCACTCATCACGAATCCGAAAAACGCCTGAATGAGAAGACCCGTGATCTACACCGCTCGGACTCAGCAACTTTAGAAGTTCACGGAGACACAGACAGAGCTCACCAGGGTATACTTGGGACCCATGTAGTCCACCACGTACGCGCCTACGATCGTCCCGGGCATGTAAAACAAGCTGAAAAATGAAAGAACGGTGAGTGTTTGTGTAGGAGCGTGGGCAAGGTCTTCCTTTCACTCACTTGATAACGACGGCCCACCCGAAGATGACGACCAACGAATCTGAGCCGCCAGTCACGCTGGTGGTTTATGGAGTTAGGAAACGGGTGGGGAGAGGAGGTGGGATGGGGGTCTCACCGGTCTAATATAATGGAAGAATATAATCCAAACTGACCAGGAAACGTCAACGGGGATGCCTGCAGGTTATCCGTATGTAGGTCAACTCACGGGATAGCTGAAAAGGACGATAAATAAGGCCCAACTCAAAAAAAAGCCACGCAAAAAACTTACACAATAAAATCATAAAGGAACCTATATAAACACGCCTTCAAAAAATCATCCCAACCAATAGCCATCCGCAAACTCACCAAATAAACGAAATCGCCGCCAACCTGGCCCAATACCTCCTAATGACGAGCATATAAGGGATACGCGCGTGCTTCATCGAGTCCTTCTTGTACCGCGTCGGCTCGTCCATGCTGAGCCGCCAGAGAAAGACGGCGAGCGCGGGGACCATGCCGAGCCCGAGGGAGAGGCGCCAGACGGCGCGGAGGTGGTCGTTGCCGAATCTGGGGAGGGAGAGGTTAGGGGAGGTATAATGAAATCGGGTGAAGAGAGGAAGAGGGGGAGGGACGGCTTACATCCAGAATAGCACCAAGGGAACGAAGGAGGACACGACGAAACCGAAGTCGATCATGCAGTCTATCAGCACAATTAAGAGAGGGCGGACACATAGACAAGGAAACTGTGTGCTTACTCGTAGCAAGCGCGAACCAGCGGTGCTGCGCCTTCTTCGCGATCTCGGGCTCCTCTGACTGCTCCGACGCGGCGACGGAGCCGCATGGGTACTCTGCGCCGACGCCTATGCCGAGGAGGAAGCTGTTTAATCGATTTTAATTAGTTCAGTTTGGACGTTTTTATGATGAAGAACAAGAGCGATACAAAGGGAAATGGAAGGGAGGCGAAGTGAGAGAGGAGGGCAAAGGAGGAACGAACCGCATAGCGCTGAGCATGCTGAGCATCCCATCTACGCTCCCATGTGCGCCGGACGAAGCTGCTGACAGGCCGGAGAAGACGACGACTATCGCTGTTGCTGACATCTAGAGTAAAGCAGGGTGAATAAAACACCACAACTTGCCGGGAGTAGATAGCTACGTACCATGCCGAATTTTCTTCCGAATTTATCAGACAAGTACCCTTTCGCGACCAATGTAAGGCAGAGACCGCGTCAGCGCATTTGAGTTGACCCACCAAAAAGGAGCATCCCAACGACCGTGCCTGCAAACGCGAGACTCGTGAGCGTGCGGCTGTAGTTTTTATGGGTGAGCTTGTCCGCGCCGTATATGCGCGTTAAAACTATACATTGGGGCTTTTTTTTAGCGATATTGGCATGATATGATTGGGAGAAAGGCTTACTGGTGTTGACTATTTGATTTTTAGAGAATTATACGATTAGGTTTGTGTGATTAGGAGGAAGGAAAAGACGGACCGCTGCCAATGATGTTGTTCTGATATCCTGTAGGGGTGATTAGATGGAAAGCATATATTGCAGAGGTTTGTGGAGACTAGGTACTCACCATCCGAGAACAAGGCAGTCCCGCACCTGCGCAAAGATAATCACACGAGAGCTCAGTTCCAGCAAAGTACGAGTGAGAGGAGAAGAACGCACGCAAAAATGAGAGAAACGCGCTTGACACGGTCCTTGAAAGACGTCCCCTCCATTTTTCCTCGACTCGAATTTTCGACCTGAGGAATAAAGTGAAGAGAAACAAGTCTTGATAGACTGTTGGGCTTATCGATTGCTCTTTCCTTCCTTCTTATTCCTTCATCGGCGACGTAAATTTAGCCCATATCGCCTCGATGCGACCTTCTCCTCCCAAGGTTGACGTCTTGACGTCTTTCCCGCCACGAATATAACTCCCCCCAAACCCGAGAGCTGACCGCCTAGCGCACGTTCGTCCCGGAATAGGTCTTGTTCCAACCATGGAACTAGCTGGCGTGTCGTGTAATTGTGATTTGGGTTCCGAGTGCTGATGATGCAAGGAGTGGTGCTTATGAGGTTGCCCGTCATTGACGTAGGCTTGTAGTGGGCTCTTCGCTTTTGCAAAGCGACTTTAGTGTAATTGAATACTTGTTATAAACGAATCGCATCGTTAAATCCTTGAGGCCATTGTGTTCGTAGATCATTTTTCTGAATTCTATTCTATTGTTAGTGCTTTCATTATGGCGGTCGTAAAATTAGAGACCTCACGTCACCGTTTCTCTCGCGCTCGTGGCCTAGAAGCGCAGAAATCAGATAAAGTTGGAAGGATTGGTCATTGAAATATTGACAACTCGGAGACTTAGCCGAGTCAATAGGACACCCAGTCCAGGCTCTAGACTTCGATTGTGGAATGCTGCGTGGTCGTTGAGCTGACCTCCAAGATCGAATGCGGGAAACTGCTAGTTGCTAGCTCGCAAGGGTGGTCAACGTTCATGACGACGAAGGGAAGGAGAGCGTTGGCCCAATTTGCAGTTGTTTGTTTTTGATGGTGACCTCATTGCCCTGAGTTCCACTTCTCCCAGCGCCTCCATGACCATCTCGTCTGACAGGAAAACTCAAGATAAAAACGACCTAGAAAGATCAATCGAGAGAAATCAAGTCCTCGACACCGAACAGGGCGCTAGTCGGGTGATGACTGGCCAATGGGGTGGAAATCGCGTTCGTTTCAACTTTCTATGTGGTAGATGCAGTCAACATACTGAGCGATTTTGCACCCTTCGTAGGCGGCGGTGTTGAATAATTAGTGGCTCTCATGAAGCTTCTCTGATTTCGCCTCTTTCTCGGCGATTTTTGAGCTTGGGAAAGGCACGCACGGTGGCGTAGATGGGGTGCGTTGGTGTACTGAGTCCATGTTCCTGCTCTCATTAGTGCTCAGTGCGCCATGGACGCTCCCCATTTGCTTCATTACAAATTTCGCTGTCTCGACCACTATAGTTTACGTTTCTTTCCGTAGCAAATAGTCGTCTTCCTAGCATCTAACCCAACAAAAGCTGCCTTGGTCAGTGATTGTCGATGTTGCCATCCTCCCTTGTGCCACGTCTATGCCCTCCGTTCACTTTCTTACAGGAACGTTCCGCGCCAGGCGCTCAGGAATCGCATAATTATTGTCCTATCGTCATCCAAGCTTTCAACAGGCCTAGGGAATTCGTCGTGTCAAGGGAGGTAAGTACTGTAAATTCAAGGTTCAACGTTTTATAAACCGGGACGACAGGCAGGTATGTAAGCCGCCTAACACGAAAATCTCCTGTCTTTACCCCTCACCATCCTCCATGACCCATTTTTACGGGCGATCATTTCCAGGCTTACAAACCGGATTAAATCATGGCCCAAAGAACAACCATTGTCGAATCCTTCAGTCCAAATTCTGCACGGAAAGAAACATGAACTATGTTACCATAGACTTTGAGAGCGGAAAGTACGGTTCCCACTGACTGTTTTCTCCGCCTTTCACTTCGCCTACCCTCGTCGCCCTTCACCACTCCATAGCCTAGTTTCCACTAATCAGGTTCGTGCGTGTCGAACACGACATAGGAGATGGACGAATTCTCCACGTCCTGCCAGCTGCACTTGCAGTCGCATCGGGCGAGACCGTGGTCCCGCACTTCGCCTCCATCCTTTGTTGTCTTCAAGCGCCATCATGGATTTTACCTGCTCCTCATCCATCACATATCCTCTCTGGTTTTCTCAGATCCTTTGTATTACGGTCCTTCAAGCTCATTCCAACTTGGTTAAGATGAAGGGACACGTACGCTATCTCACGTCTATGCGCCTCCGTTACCCTGAAACTCGGACGGGAGACTCCCCTCCCGGTCGTCCCTCTCCAAAATTATTAGCCAAGACTTCACTTACAGTGGTATATATATTAGTGTTTTAACCATCCCATGAAAGAATTAGTAGTGGCCAAACCTTGATTCACCGGGAAAAAATGACACTACTTTCCTGATTGTGTTATGGGAACTTCTCTAACCTAGTCGTAATATAAGTTCATTCAGTTTCGTCGTTGCCTCAAACGTTGAGTAAAGTACGCCTTCCAATCTCAATTTCTCAAGTATCAACTTGGAGAGTTCTATCGATTACACGGCGCGCCTATTGCGATTTAAACTGACCAAGTGACTTCACGGATGATGCACAGCCTAAATAACAAGCAGTGCTAGATACATACTCGTGTGTTAGTTACTGAGATAGAAGAAAAGTAAAATAGAAAGTTTGTGAAAAAATGCGGCAGAACGGAGCCAAATACTGTGGAGAACTATGAAAGCTGTAGGTAAAGAACTATAGCGGTAGGCAAACGGGCACAACATACCTTTCGATCCACGTCGTGTTGAAAACAACATGTTTAGAGATTCATAGGCGGGTTGACACGGTTGCATCGCCTCCAGGCAGACATTTGTCGCAGTTCACAACGGAAAGCGTAACAAAAACCTGACGAGGCGAATCGAAGGTAGAAATCCAAGCTGTCTGAACAATGTCTCGGGAGCTGGGGACTTCGGACCTCGGGACTTTCGCGACCACTTGTTCTCTATCACCAGGGCCAACAGACTCCAGAAAAACGAATCCGTCCTTCAAGTCACCCACCGCTGGGAGGTAGCACACTCCAAGGACGTCAACCCCGTTGAGGTCCGTAATTTTCTTGAACGAGTCGAAGAACTCTTTGGAAGGAGGAAGCGGGAGAGCGGCGCGCTCAGTGTCATTGACGACTCTGTATTCCACAGCTTCTCCGGTGCTCAGCCAGCACTCCGCGACGATATTGTCTGAACTGTCCTTTGATGGTTGGGTACTGTCTCCGTTGGAAACCATGCGCTCGCCGTCTTGAAGAAGATAGTGGCGGTGGATGAGGCAGGCCGCATACTTTCCAGCATTTTCCTCCTGCAAGAACAGAGGCGCGAGCTGGGAGAAGAATTTATCGCGAGTGGTGTGAGCAGAGGCGAGCTGCTGGTTGAACAGCGCGTCTGCTGCAGCGACAAGAGGCAGTTTGTTATATTGAGAGATATCGAGATTATCCATGAGGTGAAGGAATTTGTATGCGATAAGTTTAGGGTTCTGGAAGGACCGTTTAAATATCAAAAACCTGCCTCGATTTGTAATCCGTGAAAAAAAAAAAGTGTGTCGTGTGTGGGTGCTGCGACGTGCCCTCTATTGTTTGAGAACGTATGCAGGCTAGTCTATCTGCGGACTCGGAGAGAGTCCTCAGAATAAGGCGGCAGAACGTCACCGGAGCAAAAAAAGCAGCTTGATTGCAAGTACAGCTCGATGGGACAGCTTATTTACTTGAACCGATGTTGACAAGGATGGCGAAAAGTTAAGGTGAGACTGGGCACTAAAATGAAATTCGAGGAAGGAGAAGTGGGTATGCGGACTTCGGTGTACGAATCATCAAGCCCGACGATAGCAACGAGGTCTTTCTGACGAAGGGTGGGCTGAAAAATAAATTCGGAGACGCGAAAGCTCCTGGAAATCCAAGTACAGCTACGAGCTGCCTGTTCCAGACACTTCCGGTCTCTAGTGCGGGCCTGTTTGTCCAAGTTCGCGGGCGGATCTGCATCCTAAATTCCTCAGTGCCACCAACCCGCATATCCATCGCCATCCTCGCCTTCATTATCCAACTCCCCGAATAGCTCCTTAAGCTTTCCCCCGCCCACTCTTCAATCGGCGGCGGAGGCTTCGGATCACATATGCCCAGAGCTATGTATGCGCCAACCAACAGCAAACTGACCGAGCCGACTTTTGTGGCGGAGATCGGACCAAAGGCGAGGGCAAGGCAGGGATTGTAATAAAGAATTCGTCGTCGGCCAGAAGCGTGACGGTGGAGGCTTTGGAGCCGGAAAAGCTGGCCTAGGAACAAAAGAAGGGGGAAAGTCGGCAATCGGGATGGCAGTCGTCATCTTGCGACCAAGCTCGAGCCATTCCTGAACTTCTGTCGTACCGCACGGGGCAAAGCGGAGGCCTTGCGTTGACAGAGTGAAATGGAGATGGTGCTGGAAAAGCCTGGAAGCTTTGGAAGCACTATGCTCGTCCAATGTCCAACGTTGGTCGAAGTCAAACTAGTTCGCGGGCTGAAACTTGGGGGTCTACTAACGTCCTCCAACATTGCCTTCATCCTCCTAGAGTCTCGGTCAAGAACTTCGTCTTGACGTGCATTGACAAGCAACTTTTATACCGACAATATCATGAAGGACCATGTCGAGAACTGCTAGCCGCCGTGAGCGGGGCGGGGAATTAGAAAACGTGCCTTTACGTACCAGTCAGTCACCTATTGTATCCATTTTAATATGCTGTCGCCAGCAAGTGGTGAAGTCGAGAAACAATGCCAAAAATCTGACCCGTCCGTCCGCGTCGAGACTAGTTATGGAGAAAGTTTCTTTCAGAACATTCCACGGACGACAATCCGAAGACTGAAATCGACGAAGAGGTTCAGTCCTTTGAAATCCACAACCAGTAATCCTACTGACAACTTGTATGACGCGGTTGAAACGGCCAAAATCACAATGGTAGTTCTGAACAGCAAAAACAGGTGTGGGACGTCGAATGACTCGAATCTCGACGGTTGGCCCAGCGCAGGAAAATCATTTTATTTGTCTGTGTTTACCAAAAGCCACCTAGAGGTTCGCTTGACTAGTTCTTGCCTTGTAGTCTCTCCTAGCCAGACCACGATATATGTGATGTACCCTACGGCTCACGATAGTTCTTGCCAGACCTATTCGAACATTACACGGCTCTTTGAGCATCCATAGTGTAGGGCGATAGGCTTAATAGTGTCGAAGAAGTCGTCGACTATGACTTGGCTAGTGTGCGCCAGTGCTGCGCATGGCATCTACGAGTCCACTTCACAGTTTTTTTTTTTTGTAAATAGCAAATACATACATGTTGACTAAGAAGCTGCTAGGTAACGACATCCATGCAGATTCTGTTGTACACCAGTGTTAATTTTCGATATAGACGATATAATAACATTGCGAGCACAAACGCGTCTGGGTCCCGGATACGAGCTGACAGGCCTGGGTCTCAGCGGTCGTAAATGTACGTTACGAGCGCAAACTGGCCCTGACACATACAGAGTCGGGTCCCAGAATCCCAGTGCGAGCGTGGTGATTGCTGAGCCCACGGAGGGGCAAGTGACACGGCGCCGCCATAGCACCTGCCGCGGTGTGCTTTCTGTGACGACGAGGGAGGGGTGCTTGCTGGCTGTCGTCGTCAACTTGAGGGTACTCGCGGCTGCAAAGGGAGGCTGCAAGAGTTCTGGGACTCTGAGCAACGGCGGTGGCCGTTGTCCACCGGATGGCTGGTAATGGGATTTCGGGAAGGGTGTGCTGCCTGTCGTAGTCGATATGGTAAAAATGAACGGCAGCGAAACCTATCAACGAGTTGGCGATGCTAGGGACGATGAGGTGAGTGTGCTTACCGTCCACCTGCTATCCTCACCTCGACTGCCCACTCGCTTACCCCGGATGCGTTTCCTCGCTCCTTACACCTGCCATGGAACGAACCACAACGTCAGCCCGTCGCAATGCCGTTATTGTGGTCATCGCGGCCGATTTCATGTCGGTCGTATGGCTGAGCGTCGCGGACGTCGCTGGGCCTACTAACGTGGTGACATTGTATACGTGATTAGTCCCAGCGATCACGAACGGGGTTGGCGGGGAAGTCGCGAGCAGGGGAAGAGCGCCGATGGGTAGTCGCGGGCTCCCAGCGGCGTGGTGGCATGCGACGGAGCGGTCAGGGTGTCGCAACTACCCATGTGCTTGCTGCAACGAGAGACGATGGAGCTTGAGTTGCTCACTACACGTCGTCATTATGGCGGGAATGTAGCCTAAACCCTGCAGGTGGGTTATTCAATAACTGTGGTGGTGAAGATCATAGTGCATACCTAATATGTTGGCTTACTTACGGGCGCTTTTTCCAACCAACCAACCTTACCCCTGCGCCTAATGTGCCTCGCAAACCAATGCCGCTTTGCGAAGTTCGTGTTGATACGAACGTGTTCGCGGTCATGAACCGATGACGGCGTTGTAGATACAGTGTTCGCATTTGCGACGTGGCGTGGCTGGTCGGCTTGTGTTGTGTGGGCTGGTGAAATAGCCTATATGGTGGCATTATTCAGTAATCAGGCCATGTTGCTGAACGCAGTTGAAGGAGGAGATGAACAGTGAACACGACGATATCAACCAGAGCCGGCGACGTCGGAAAGAAGTGGTGACGCTTATGTAATTCCATCACGGAAGTTACCGGCGTCTTAAACGTTCCCCTCGTCGAATTTTTGGCCTGGTCTGGAGATTATGTAAACGAGTCCTCCTTCGTCGGACTCGTAACTACTGTTGAATGGAAGGCTAAACACCCTGGGTCCTGCTCAACGGTATGTATTCATGTGCTGTCTTTCAACCCAGTTTTACCCATTCAAACTATTTGGCCGCGGATAAACTTGTACGCTATATCTTTCCCTTATTTTTTTTCTTGCGCTGATATTAACTTCTTGTGAAAAGATTTGGAAGATCGAGATATAGGCCACAGACGATTCCCACACCGATATTTTGCCGCAGGTCTCTCTTCGTGGCACCAACCTGCCTAATACAAGGATATTTGCATAGTTGAAAGTGTCGTCGTGTTGGAAAGACTTCCCAGGTCCGATCAAAGCGAACACCTTCAATTTACTCAATGAAATTCTGATTCACCCGGTAGACGAAAGAAAGGCTTACCACAACAATGGACTCATCATCTCAACTTTCAAGTAGATGTCAGATCCACAACATCTTATTCTTATCATATTTGACAACCTCCGAGGTAAGCGAAAGTTGCGAAACAATTAATCGAAGCCTCTTTCGCCTGTTTTGTCTTGGAGTTCTCCCAAGTCGCGCCCCAGGATCTTGTATGGTCATGAGACGTGAGATGACGTCAATCGTCAGCATATGGCTTCAATGGCAAGTCTCTGAAGGCAAGACTGAGGACCGAATCATGCGGTTCTTTGATATCCAGCAGTCTCAGTCTGCCAAAGACCATCCGTTTCCCGCTTTATCAATAGCAAATTTCATCGTGGTTCTGGAGAATATTATGTCAATGCAGACGGTAAGTGAATGTATCAAGTTATTTATTGAGAAACTTACTACCAACTTAGGACAGGCCCCTCGCCGATGAGTACATTTAAAGAGGGGGGTAAACTAGATGCCACGATGAAGCGTGATCATGCCCGACTTCACCGCAGACCAACAAGATTTTCTAGCGGCTGTACTTGGGACATTCTGCTATGGTAGGGCTCCAACTGATTACCTCGCACGATATCTAACCTTCATGTATATTTTAGGCGCGTACGGCGTATTATTCATTCTATATCTAAATTATTGCAGGGGTACCACAAGGGTCTGGCTGATATGCCCGTTGTCTGTGCTTTTCTCCCTATGCACCTGCTACTTGTGCGCGGACTTGGCTTCTCGCTTCCCAAAGTTAGTGAGTATGAACCATTTTCTTAATTGAGTCTAGTCTGGACTGAGAATTATCCACAGTCACGTCCACTGAATAATATCATCCGAAGCATATTATACTGCCTCATAAACATCATTTCACAAGGCTTGATGGTAGGTGAAGTGCTTTGAGACTCTCTTACTGGCACTCAACGGCACCCAAGATTGATTGCTGTCGGGTCAAGTGGAATAGGAAACCGCTCTTTACGGTCATCATACCTTCAATTCTAGCTTTGGCTGCCTTCGGTCTGTAGCTCTTATTATATCATCTGCAAAATTTTCGGCTGATGCGAGAAGCAAGTCACCTGCATCACGCTCGTTGTGATCGAAGCAACCCCCCGACAGAGTCTCCCGCATTGGTTCACGCTCTTGGCTTACGCGTCGTTTTCCCTCTCGCTATCCGTAAATACCTTCGTGACAGGACTTCTCATTCTCAAGATGGCATTTACACATCGCGAGTTTCGCAAAGACGTATCAGATCAGCCAAGGCGTCATCTCAGTTTTATTCAAATCTTACTGGACTCCGGAGTTTTCGCCGTCATTTCGCAGCTGACCTGGCTTTTAATCTTTAGAAAGTCCACCTCATGGTTCAATATTATTGCAGGTGCAATCACCATGATATACGTACGTTTAATTCCAATCTTCTGTTTATAACTTGGCGTTGTAACACAGATTTAGGGAATTACTCCAACAATTACAGTCCTTCGAGCAACAATGAGGGCAACTGATGAAACCGATATTGTTGTCACAGGTGGTGTCGAACATATTCCTCTACTCGCGTAGAGCATTGAGGGGCTTCAATACTGCTCCACCTTGTAATTACAAATAAGTAGTAGATACTTGGAGCGCTACGGGGTTTTTTTTTTTTGCTGAATTCCTGTTTTGCAAAAGCGAATTTAACGATCGTCATAGGAATCAAATTAGTCACCGCCAGCCGCCCGACTATTTACTGACACCTCCAATTCCCTCCAGTTCTTACACCTATGTAAAACCCCCGTTCCTGAGGATCCCGGGGTGACCACGCCATCTGACCCCTTGAAAAGTATGGTCGGCTCAAGTGTCAGGTCTGCCTTGCACATGATATGCTGTCGTAGCTGTTCCAGGCACATCTCTGCTTCCTCGTAGCGCGCAAATGTCAGCTTTGGTCTTGCCCCGTAGTAGGACAGATAGGCCATCCGGACGACGTCTAAACAGTAGAGCTGCTGATGCATCGAAATTATGTATGTCTGATTAGATTGGTTGTTCAGTTTGAAGACTGTCGGGCTGGAAGCTTCCCAGTCCTTGTCGGATGTAATTGGGGAACAATCGTTCGAAAAATTGAGAGCGACCTGGTCATGGTCGCTCCACAGGAATTCCTTCGCATCTGCATGTCATAGCGAAAGATATATCATCTCCGTATTTCTTTACTTAACGTAAGATTTACCATTTCCTTTTGAAACTTGATAGTTGTTAAGGGCAGGGAGGATGCGATGAAGGCTTGTGACATAGAGGATGGTAGAAACAATAGCGACTATGCAGGTCATCGCAAGGCCAGGAATTGACATATGTTTCATATTGTCAATGAGGCTGTCTGTCGAAGCTCCACTCAGGACGCGGGATGCGCAGGAAACCAAGGAAGCTTGATTTCGGAAAACTATCTTAATGCCTGAGCGCAGGGGTACACAAACTTCACGGGTCCCTCTTCCACCTGTTATTCGGCTGTTTCCTCAGAAGATAATAACGTCTTGGTGTTATATTAACATCTATCTATCTGATGTTATCAAACTACCGCGACGCTCCACGTTCAATGGCGCTCGTGGTATAGACTGGTATCTAGATAGTTATTCGCTATTCATAGGACATATTTGACTCAATTTCTTAGTTCGGGCGCCCGCTTGGAGTGAATGATGGGTTGAACAGGACCGCGTGTCTTTAAGCTTCATCCCCGAAGCCGAACTTCGACGGATATTTATAAAAAGAATGTCGATACATAATGGGCCTATACCTATTTGTACAGACTTTCACAGGCATTTGATTGACTGTATAAGATGGAAAACCCTCAACAAGCGGAAATCCAGAACAGCTTTCGTTGAAATGTACTCTATTCATCCGTCATTCGTTGTGGCATTATGGTTGGCAGTCCTTGCTGGCAGCACAGCAGTCAACTTGGAGCAAGGCAATTGCTGTTTAGCCTCGTTAAAACACGTATTAATTTATTGTCATTTATAGGTGGAATTGGTTCAAGGCAGCACGAAGAGCCACCTCCTGGGCCCCCTGCTTTTTGGATGGGCGCCTCTGAGGACACCGAACCCAATCGTGCACACCTCTTCCACCCGAATTGAAGAGGAAATTTAGTGCACTCCAAAGACCCGCTTTCTTCTGAAGTCGATAGTTGATAGAAAATGCTGAAAAGTCGGGGATAATACTTAACTTTCCAGAATTGATCGTTTGCGACCAGTGTCCATTCGAGATGTGCCGATTTGTTTGTTCAGATCTTCGGCAGAAGCCGCATTCATTTTCGAGTTCATGTTCCCGTCTAAGTTCAGTTGGTCGCAGCATCGATCCCGATTTTACTTTCGAAGCATCCCTGAGAAAACACCAATTTTAACATATAGAATTACGAGTCGTTGGTCTTTCTGTAAGTTTAGCAGGATGGGACCCCAACTAAGATCATACTACTCCCCCCGCCGTAGCTACTAGCTCTGGCCAATTTGTTCCTTCTCGTACCAATGCCGTCAATGCCGCTGGTCGATCAACAAGGTCGAACAGAGGGCGTGCTTGCACGAGATCATTGTTTGGGCCAACCAACTTTGATGGAATGCAGCTCCCTGGGTAAGTATTTACCACCCAACCCCGCCTTCTCCTATTTCTTAGTTCCGGCGTCCGCTTGGAGTGAATGATGGGTTGGCCAGGACCTCGTGTCTTCGTCCGAAGCCGAAGCCGACCTTCGACGGATATTTATAAAAAGAATGTCGATAATAAGCCTATATCTAGTCATCCAGACTTTCACAGGTATTTTACTGAATGTATAAGATGGAAAACCACACTCGACAAGCAGAAATTCAGAACGGCATTCGTTGAAATGCACAGCATTCATCCGTCATTCATCGTGGCATTATGGCTGGCAGTCCTTGCTGGCAGCATAGCAGTCAATTTGAAACAAGGCAATTGCTGTTTGGCCTCGCAAAAATACATATTAATTTACTGTCATTTATAGATGGAATTGGTCCAAGGCAGCACGAAGAGCCACCTCCCGCCCCTGCTTTTTGGATGGGCGCTTCCGCGGACGCCGAACCCAATCGTGCACACCTGCTCCACCCTTGAAGAGAGAAATTATCTCACAAATGCCCCGCTTACTCCTGAAGTTGGTAGTTCATAGAACATGCTGAAGTCGGGGATGCAGTAGTACTCAATTGTACAGAACTTGATCGTTTGCGACCAGTATATTCGGACCGGTTTGTTTGTTCCTGTTTGTTTGTTCGGACCTTCGGCAGAAGCCGCACTCCGTTTTTGAGTTCTTTGACACTTGTTCCCTTCTAGCAGTTGGCCTGCGACGACCCCGATTTTGCTATCGAAGCATCTCTGAGTAAACATAAATTTACACTTATATTATCACGAGTCGCTAGCGTTTCATTAAGCAAGATGAACCCCCTAACCAAGATTATACTGGCACTCTCTTCCGCCGTAGCTTTTGCCAATTTGTTCCTTATCGTGTACCAATGCCAGCTTCTGAGTAAAATTTCAACTCAGAAAAGTATTGGCGGCTATGGTGCGTTCAGTTGTGAAGTATTCTACAAATGTTTGAAACCTTCAAAAGTGGATGACCCCAACCTTGAGAGGCTTAGACCTTCGTCTTTTGAGGAAGTATCTATGGTCATACAGGAGAATCATCAGTTTTCGCTCATCGACGACGAGGCGTGGGCAGACACCTTGCCTGGAAAACGTGGTTTTGTTCGACTTGGACCAAAAGGACGACCCTTTGGAGTAGCTCTTTACCATCAAATCCACTGTGTAAACGCGTTACGGTTTGCCTACACGGTGGCAAGAGACGGACTTATAACTGATCCAGACATTTTGAGGTCAAAATTCGCTCACGATAATCATTGCTTTCAATTCCTTCGCCAAAGTATTCTCTGCGGCGGGGATGATTCCCTCATTCCAGTGGACCGAAATAATCAAAGTTTATCGTATGGAGGGTTCGGAGCCAGACATCGGTGCAGAAATTGGGCGCAGCTAAGGCGCTTTGTCCTTGACAATGAGGCCAAATGGGATGGGTTTGCATTCTAGAGATAGAAGTCAGTTGCATCCGAGGATGGATAGAATAAATTCTGATATTCAGCGTCCTGGTCGTCATTAACCTACAAGATGATTTTTTTTTTGTGATTGCCATGCCCAGAAAGCTCGACTTGAATGGCAAGCTGGTTCAGTGTCAATTTTACACCTATATATCGCCTATGTACAAAAATCTTCTCATGGTCGACGTTAAGCTGGAGAGTGTATGCGCATAGTTTCATTCTAATTAGAGCCGTTTGTCTGAAATGCCGAAGGATATGAATATGCGAAGGCCTTACCCAACGGCGTGGAAATATATTCTCCACTGAAAGGATCTATCTGCGGGAGCAACAAAAGATCCTTATCTTCGTATATTTGTAAAACTCGGGTTATTTGAATCGAGTAGTACACAGTCGCCGCTGCCAAGAGGGCGTTGAAGAGAGTGAGCCCAAGGAAAAACCGAAATATTACTTTGCTCCTGTTGTATTCGGTCGGCGGAGTGCCTTGGTGGATAAGCGCAATCCCATCTTGCTGGTCGATTTTCTGATATCCTGGAGGCATTTGGCGTGTCTGTTGATTTCATGGTATCCCTCCTCACCTATTTAAATAATGAAAAAAATTTAAGCTTCATCTTCGATCGTTTTCCAGACGCTTAGGCATGTGGAAATTTAGTGGCAGTCGTAGATATTCGGCTCAATAAGAGGTATTTATGACCTGTAAAGCCGATCTAACGAGCTCTATTATATTAGTCCGACAAAAAGACATGGAAACGGTACTTGCAAACAGTGCTCAACACCGAATCGTAGATGGGATAAATATTTGCATCCCAGATCCTGAACTGACCATTCAGATCAGAACTGCCCATAGACAAGCCTCAGTCTGCCTGAAGACTATTGTTGGCGAAAGTACGTACTCAAGATCATGGGGCTATATTTCACAGAGATATTTACGGAGCTTATCATGATGATAATTGAATCTCGGGTGTTACCTTTGTAGCGAAATAGACTTCAGCTTGTAAATATCGCCACATTAGAAGTGGTCCGCACCTGATGACTGTAACACCTCTCTATACAGGGATGGTCGACACGGTGATGGCCTTTCGACGTCCGATAGCCGCCGCATCCAGTGGTTTTGTCCATATTTATAGGGAGTTTGTCGTGTGGTATGTTTCAGAAGACCTGTCAACTCCATCGTAAGCTGAGTTGAATCGGACTTTGCCGGCAGAGATGGCTTGGCATCAATTACTCCTCAATGACATGGCGGCAAAACCACGGGGATTGAATCCAGTGCAGACGAGCGCTGATTGAGACAGAGTTTAAACTTAGAGGTCCATACCGTGGCGTTCATGCGCCGAAGTCAGAAATGCCGTTCTAACAAGAATTACATATAAACAGCTAAGGTCCTTTTACATCGGACCCAATCATTTCATCCCGTACTCTCGATGCCTGCCCTCAGTAGCAACGAAGCAATCTTTTTAGGAACGGTTCTAGAGGGCTTTTTCTACGGTAAGATTTTGGTCGATGAATCGACCTTCATCCTTGATTAATCCGCATATCAGGTGTTTACTGCGTGATATTTGTGCAGTATATCAATATCAAGAATAAAGGAGGGACGCATCGTCTTAGATACCCTCTGACCATCCTTTTCGCTCTTTGCAGCTGCTTTGTCTTCCTTGACTTTACGAGTGAATTTATAATCATTGTAAGAATATTTTTTCACTCCCTGATTGCTTTGTTAATCGTCCCAAAAGTTTCGCTCAGCCAGTGAACAGGGACAACTTGCAACTAATGCCCTCACTGTGTGCACGGATGCTCTATATTCCCTTATTGATTTTATTTCTCAAAGCATCCTTGCATGTGAATTCATCCTGATTAGCCATTCTTTGCTCATGGAGTATGTAGATTTATCGCTGCTGGATTATGTGGCAACGAAACCCGTTGTTCATCATTGTTCCTTCCATCCTAGCCACGACTTCGTTTGGTTCGTCCCAATTTTTACTAGTTCCGCTTCATTTCACTCATTTAAATGTGGACTCAGCCCTAGCTCTTACGCTCACGATTCAACAAGGAATCTCCGGGGCTGGTGTATTCCCAGACTGGTTTTTCAATATGGCCGTCGGATCATTCTCCATCTCCCTCGCTGTTAACGCCATTGTGACCAGCCTTCTCGTCCTTAAGATTGTACTCCTTCACCGAGAAATGGGTGGCATGCGTACTGAAGGAATGTATGAGCTTCGTCCGCTCATATCTATTATCATTGAATCAGGAATGTTCACGTTTATTGCGCAAACCATTTGGGTTGTGTTTGTCCGTCTTGAAATCGATGGGAACACTGGCTTCGCAGCAGTCATCAGCCCCACTACAATGATATATGTGAATTTCTCGCTCTCTATCTTGGGTGGTTGTGCTCAAACATTTTTAGGGAATAACGCCGACGATTGTCCTTGTGCGAGCGGCTATGGGCAGGTCCTACGACACGACTTTCGTTAAAAGCGCCATCGAATTTTCCCCTCCGCAAGGAAATACTAACAACACAGTTGCAAGCGTTTCTTTTGGTAAGAGCCAGAAGGTCGTAGATGTAACTCACAGCGTTCCAAGCGATTACGACGCAGAAAAACGGGTATTGTAGACCTTGTTTCCTCGATAAGACACTGTGGGCTTCAGGTTTGATTAAGATGTATTCTTTGATAGATTACCGTAATATTAATACACCTGTCCAAGAACCTAACCAAAACAGGAATTGTTCTGCTTTGAATAATTGAGGCAGATATACGCGGTGCCTCGGCATCAGGAGAGCAGTGATTGTCTATTAAGGGCCTACATATCGCACTTTGTTTAACATAATCCCACAAGGAACGAGGACTTGAACTCACATAAATAATCCCGCCAACGCATTCGAACATCAATGTGTTCTCCGTCCGACTTGTTACCGCTTTTGCTGTGTGCAGATACACTCCCCTTCACGGTACAGATCCGTACGAGGTTAGAGCAAGTTGACGTCGTGCGTCGTCCGGACCTTAGGGTCTGTTCGGTAATCATAATCTGAGCCACCCCAGGCTTAAAGCACCAGGATAAGGCCTTTGGTCGCAGAGCCGTTCGACGGGCCGTAGCCAGCTTACTTATAGGTGAATACCGCATACTTCAGTGCATAAGCAATAAAACAAGTTATGGTCAACAGTCGTCTGAGGCTGAGTAACCTTGGGAACTGAGCAGTGGCCGTCCCCGTCAGACAATCTGAAGCAGACAAAGGTTGTGCCGCACGTAAAGCCGCTCATAAGTACGCTAGCTTTCAAGAAAAAAGTTCAACTTCCAGCTGAGGAGAAAGCGAGAGAAAATCCAGTGAGAAGTGAAAGTTGAGGGAAACGACGGCGGGTATGTGAAATTCTGCATGCGAACCACCACGACCGACGATGACGAGGTCGACCATCCTGGTAACCAGAAGGTTGAAGAATCGAAGCTGAATTGACCATTATTGGATGGTCGAACTCGAGAGAGAAGGGACCAGGCATGGTGAGTTTAAGTTCCAAAATACCGAGACCTACGATAACGTTAAAAATTGTTTCAAGATGGAGGCTGAGGGACGTGACACGTCAGTTGCAGTTCAGCCAGGAGGCAGAGATTACACAAATTTTCGTGTCTGGACCACCAAAGCCGACTAGGGCAAGGTGAGTTACTTTGAAGGACGCAGGGTAGGAAGAGATCGAGAGTTATGACGAGGACAGAGGAGTCGAAGATAAGTTGCCTCCCAAGATGATAACGCCGAGGCAGAAGACAGTAGTTACATCGCTTCCAAAAGGCGAATTCAAGGTTGACTTTGGCGAGGTAGATTATGCTGATATAAAAATGAAGCGGCGACGGAGAGAACAGCGAGGAGATCGTCGTCATTCACCAGTGCAAAGCACGGGGATTCGAGGTCATAGATGACAATGCAAAAGTGGGTGAAGAGTCTTGACGGCTTGAAGCAAAAATGGCGAAATGGAACCAAGTGACTATCGGTGTCGACCAGGAGGAACGGAGGTAGATTTCTCGCATGGAGGAAGAGGAGGAATGAAACGTTTTGAAGCTTTGAAGGCGCATATACTTGCCTAAAATTCAATCTTGGACGAGTTCACATTGGACCCCGAGATGAAAGCGGGGATTTCAATCAGGAGAAGAAATTCAAGTAGGTGTGACTGGGCTTACAACGATGGTGAGAGCTGTTCTGATAATAACGTCGATGTCGGTGTCGATGGCAAAGCTCCAGCTCGACGTGACCGCTGGGCTCAGCGATTCTCCCCTCATCTTACTCGTTTTCATTCACTGGACCTATACGTTTATCATATCGGCTTGCTGCGAACTTCTCCTTTCAAGCTTGACGTCTTGCCCGCCACAAATAGAAAAACCTTCAAGCCTGAGGGCAGGCTGCGTAGCACACGTTCGTCCCAAAATAAGAGATGGACCATTCATCGAATTATCCACTGGTAGTGTCGGCTCAGTGGGTGTCGCGTACGACCGAATCAGTCGACCTTTCGATTTCGTAAAGCTATTGGTTTCTGTTGTATACAAATGACATACAGTCAAGTCCTCAATGTGGTCGTCTTCGTTTATTCTACCCTCTACATCCTGTTCTATTGTTAGGCCATCATCAAGGCGGTGGTAAAGTTATAGAACTCACACCACCTTTTTCTCTCGCGCTGGAGGCCAGAGAGCGGAGATTGGTCATTGACGATTCTGAGAGTTTGAAGCCAAGTCACTTTTGCAGTGTCGCTTAGTGATTGGAGACGGGAAACACGAGTAGCTCGTGAAGGTAGGCATCAACAATGGAGAGCAAAAGCAGTCGATCCGAGTCAGTGGTTGTTTGTTACAGTTTTTGATGGCGACCTGCCACAGTTCATCGCCAGTTCTTCGAAGTTCTTTCTTCAGCGCCTCCATGATCACTTCGCCTCATACCAGACTCCAACCCAGTCACGGGACGCTTATCATATCTTATCAGTTGACCCGAAGTTTCTTCGAAACTAGTCAACTTGTAACGCGTCCCAGCGACTGGCACCACTTGTAGTTTAGGTTTGTTTGGCAGCCACCTCCGCCTCACGGCAAACGTGTCATTTTCGGTGCGGCACCTACACAAGCTTGCAGATATTTTAGAAGAAAGCTCAAATTGTCTGCTGAGGATCCCCCAAATGACCTGAAGCTGTATGTGTGAAATAAAATGTGATTTTATGTGTCTGTTTCAAAGCTCTTCATCAACTCTTCATGATCACGGATTCATGGTTCACCAGCCAGGCTGCCAGAGTTTCACTTTGAGGCAAAGGTTGGTCTACCCTGAGCTTTTGAAGCTGGAACCGAGTTCAGAAGGTCAACTAGCTCACACATCAACACCAAGAACTCCCTTTCAATAATGCAAAGGTGACAGCAAATTGTATTGAAGGATCGTCAAGAGGAAGGTTCTGCAGCGGAAAAATGGCACAACAAGTGCAACTCCTTCGGGAAATGATGTCTAACCTACTTGGAGGAAACCCGGAGAGCAAGACGAAAGAAATACATGACGTGCTGCAGAAGAAAAAGAAGTACAACGTCTTGGCCAAAGTCTCGAAGAAACTTGAGGAAATGATGATGCCGTGAAGCGGAGGTGACTGCCAAACAAACCTAAACTACAAGTGGTGCCAGTCGCTGGGACGCGTTACAAGTTGACTAGTTTCGAAGAAACTTCGGGTCAACTGATAAGATATGATAAGCGTCCCGTGACTGGGTTGGAGTCTGGCCTCATACCTGAAAAAATGCGACATGAAAACGAGCCAGAATGTTCCATTGAGAAAGGAGCGGGTTCTTGACACCAAACGAGGCGCTGTTGGGTGAGGGCTGGACGACTGGCGGGAATCATGTTCGTCTCAACTTTCGGTGTGGCCGATGCGGTCGAGATACAGGGTGAGTCTGCCCACCTTCTATGTAACATTTTTTGGCCTGAATAGCTGTCTTATTCAACGTTTTCTAGGTGAAGAGGGCGAAGATATCGATGCTACTGAGTATAGTATCAATTATCTTTTCTCCGTTTTTAGTTTCACCCACCATAACTTACCTTAATTTCAGTCACCACTAACTGAACCCCGTTCTGTAAGACGAGACGAATGGATTGCCCGACGACCTTCATCTCCTAGAGGCTGCTGTGTTCCCCTCACAGAGAAAGAATTGAGCCAGACGTCAAAGAATATACCACTGCTATTGACGCCTCTCTCTCTCTGAACTACCTCTGGAAGACAGGGAGATTGTTCCCTGGACAGAGGCTTGGCCTTCTAAGGCCCTTGCGTACTGTACGCAGTACTTGGATGCCATGCGCGCAGTTCCATTCATCAGGAAATGTCTAGCTATCGGCTCAGTAACATGGTGGCGATGCGCATAATGCTGTCCACAATTGACTCGGATGTGGATATTCAGGCGGGAGCATCGACGAAGTACCAATACTGGAACTTAGAGAGTGCTTTGCTGGGTTATGACTTGCATCACCCTTCCAAGAATTACTTCCATGGTATGTCCATGATCACGAAATTTTCTCCGAAATGGCCATTCGTCGTGATCCGCCTCCTGCATCTCAGAGTCATATAACTTACAAGTAGGGCTTATGACCGTTTCTTGCACCATTGCCTACTCCCACTCCTTCATAGGCGATCTTCATGTCTCCTCCTATGATGCGTATAAGGATAAGCATGCACGTCCACCAATACTTCGCCAGCTCATCCCCGGGTCGACCCAGGCGGCCCAACGTACCCAGGCAACCCAGTCTACCCAAGCAACCCGGCCGACACAGGAAACCTAGCCGACCCAGCGCCAACCTGTCACCACCATTTCCTCGTACGTTCCGAGAAGCTCGCGAACAAAGCGAGCGTTCTAGCAGCCATCGGGATACGAGTATCGGTGACCCTCTAACCTCGTCTCTAGAAGGTTTGCATCCATATAAAGTTGGCCATAAACGCGAACTTACCGTATTCCTTAGAAAGCAGCTCGAACATTACAGATGCGAATGTGAATACACCGCCCCTGTCCGACTTCGAGACTATTTTCGAACACAGCAATGCCAGACCAGTCGCGCCTTCACAACACATGTTTGAGCAAGCTCGTGAAGTGTCCATCGGCGGTGGGGAGTTCCACAACATAGCAGGGGACATGAACATTGGTAAAATTTTCCTTTTATCGCTTAATTTCGTCAGTGACACCATTGCAATAGATGCTCGTCAGGGCGTACATCCAACGAACATCGCATACATGTCGCAGCAACACATCTCCAACCAAGTTGTGACTAATACAAACATCGTCGAACAGCCCGACTGGCCTGCGCAGGAAAGTGAAAAGGGCAATGAAAATGAACCGTCACTTGACACAGCATCCCGCTCGAGTGATGACAAAACGGCGCAGGAGAAAGAAGAAGAGGGCGCCGAAAACGATGATGCGCCATGCTCGCCCTTGGAAATTGGATGCTCTACCGAACTAGACGAATCAGAAGCGGAAACGCAGGATCAACCCGACTGCCCAACCGACATTACTTCTTCGTCTGCTGGTGCCAATGACTCCACCCCAGATGAATTTATTTTCAATATGCTATCAAGGTTCGCAAAGGGAGAGAATGGTAACTTCCGCGCTTTCACGTGTGTCGTCATGGCGCTGTTGTTTTCATTCTCCCCTCATTCTCCCCAGACGATAGCGGCGCTATTGGGACTGGAGGATGCGCACCATCTGAAGCGGATACTTTCGCCTGCTTACCCCTTGATCTTCATCCCCGACTCGGAAGCGGACGAGGAATCCCTAATCCAGTTTATTCATCCATCGATTGCTGGCTTCTTCCTTGCCCGGACACGCAGCAAGGAGTACTTCATCAATGACGTCGCGGCGCACAGGATGCTGCTAGATAGGTGTACTCTGGTCATGGAGAAGGTTTACGGGGAAGGACGGAGATTGGATCATATTAGTCGAGGGTGGAGAGGCGCATATGTGTATGCGTGCCAGAACTGGGAGCGGCATCGGCGTGCTTCATTGAGGGCCAAGATGTAAGTTTGAAGTGGGACGAGAAGATTTGACTGCATCAGTCGTGGTAGAAGGAGAGCGAGCCGTTGGGATGGATCGCTTTTTTTTCTTCGCATATTCATCATACGGTCCGTTCCATTTGTCGCCATAAATAAGGACTTGGTAACTTACTATCATGCGAAGAGTTATTGGTGGCGCAGAAGATTACAGACAGACTACAGAATTGTAAATCAAGGCCGACGACACCGATCCACAGGCACAGCCGGATGCGCCAGCTCAGTTACTTGAAACAATGCAAAGGGATAGGGAAAGTCAACGAAGTTGGGCAGTCAAACACTATCGTAAGATAGGTTAGAACCAGCAATCATCAGAAACTAAACACGTACGAAGACCACTTCAGAGCTATAACTCCACGAGCTGCTCAAGAGCTTGTGGGCAGGCGATGTTCGAAAGTACTAGTGATCACTGAGGAAAGGTGGTTGAGGGCGATGATCTGGTCCAATAAGATCAGGGTAAGATGTCCAAAATAATGGCGTTGGGCGAGAGGAAAAACACGAGGTTCGAAGACCAAACCACCTAGACCAACGATGGCGATGTAGATTACGTTGGAAAATGTTGCATTGAAGGGTTTTGATCAGGACCGAAAAGTCGAACGCAAGTTGATCACGAAGATAACGGCATTGAGCCCGAAGCCGGAGTCAACACGAAGTCCAACGTTCGAACCACTAAGGCCGATGTTGGCAAGGTTGACCAAGCTGGCGAAACGCGAGCAGGAACTCTGAAGGTCTCAACGGTCTTCGGAATCCAGGTACCGCGGCGGCCCGGGGTTGCGGTAACCCCCAAGTTCCTCCTCCTCTTCCTCCCGCGTATGAGCCTAGAATTTGCCCCTACATCACCAGCTCGCGCATCTACGACCGCCCTTTCCTTTCGGCACCGACCTTCTCCCTCAGTATCCTCATCTTCGACTCCCATGGGCTGCAAAGCGAATGCTCAGAAGCACACGACTCGTCTGCGTGAGACGACGTTCAATTAGAAGACGTCCATGAAAATATGAGTGGGGGTGGAGAGGTCGATGAAGAGGTCGTCTTCAACCGGCAACGTGAAAGATGAGGGTTTTGTAGGAGGCGAAGTGATAACGGATGGAAATATGTCAAGGGATGGACAGGGCAAAGTTGTCATCCTACTAGCAAGTTGGAGCGTTGCCATACCAAGAAAGACAGAGATAGTGGCTTTCTGCTGAAGGTAGGACCGGAGGTTCATGCCGGCAGGTTCGACGGCGCATACATTATGCCGTTGGTCGGTTGGTCCATGGAATGCTAGGAAGTTCGTCTTCTCTGTAAATGGCTAGCACGACGACTCAAGCTCGAGAAGGGCAAAAATTGTCTCCTTCAAGCCGGCTTTCTCTCAGGAGTCCACGAGTGGTTTTCAGATCCGCTATCTCCACAATTCGCTCCGTGACACGTCCCGCCTCGCCTGCCACCACCAAACTCCTCCAACAGTCCCTCCATCTCCACCTCTCCTCTAAACGCGGCAACCGGAAACAGAGGACCAGATAATCCCGATTCTGTGCCCAACGAGAGCAAACTGGAACAAACGACGATGTAGTAGAAAGGTCAAGGGCAGGGAAGCAATAACGAGATGCTCGTCGTCATGCTGCAGCGCTGAGTGCGAAGGTTGGAGGTTGTGTAGCTAGAAAAATGAACGCAGGGAGAGAAGCGAGGTAGATGGATGGGGATGAGCTAGAAGGTTTCGACCCTGCGAGAGATCTAGACCTCCTCGTGCTTTCTGAGTGGCTTGGGTTCGGAGGTAGGTTGCTAGCATGCTGCACCAGGAAGGACAGAGGCGCAGTTCCTGTGTTGAGGGATGAAAAGACGAGCGGTGCGGAATAAGGCGCATATAGTCGTCCAGTTTTGATCGCGGGTGGGAACGAGGGTGTAAAAGGGTGCGCGAGAGGGAAAAGACTGGAGGACGTCATTAAATCGCGAGCGAGTTGGAGCCGCTTAAGCCTTCTGAATAGGCCCTTGTGTCGGGGAGGAAGGAGGCTAATGAGGAAAAATTGAAACGCATACAGTCGTCCTCTCTCGGTCGGGATTAACTCGGATCCAGGCCAAACTGAGGGATTACGATCAGGAGAGGGGAGAAAAGAGCGAGAATAGTCGAACTCACAAGAACGGTTTTCAGCAGTCAGCGTCTGCGGTCGTGGCACGGCTGCTTGACCGCCTCTTCTCCAGCATACCCCTCGCTCAGCTCCTGGACTCTCCTTCCCAACTTCCGTCATCCCCAAAGGCAGCGCAACAGAGGCGATTACAACCACACAGCATCAACGACGCCAATGTCCGATTCATCCACCGAACCCGAGCCGGAATGTCGTTCTTTCGCAGTCGTCGGCTGAGTTCCCAGCGAGGATGCTACTGCCTTCACCTGAGATCCCGTAAGGTGCGTGGTTCACGACAGCTCCGAAGCTTGCGTGAAGGGCTTCAAGACAATGTCCGCGAACGAAGGTCAATTGCGGTCTTCGCTGGCGCAGAGCTTAACTTGGCGTAGAGATTCGCATGGTCGTTAGTGGTGAGCATCACTGGTATGATTCGCTCACGAGCTCGACGCGAGGACATCGTAAGGTGCGGCCTAAGCCAAAAACCGATGAATCACAGCCCACTGCGCGGTAAGATTTTAGGAACGCGTCTTCCTTAACAACTTTCAAAGGAAACACCTACTGTGCGCCCAGAACCATCTTCTCTAGTGCTCAACTACATCGAAGCAGAAGGACCGCAACGGACATGCTGAATGGTGACTCTAAACCCAGATGATGCACAATTGCAAACTAAGGGAGAAAATTTTCAGGGTAAATTAAGCTAGAGGAACAGGAAAACATTGGACTGACAACACCATGGACCTTTGAATATTATTTCGAGAAGAATAAAACATGCTGTGTTGGAACGAAAAGAATGATCAGCCGACTCATGGTTGCATGGAAGTTGGAAGGAGGAAAAAAAAATTGTTGCTGTTTGGTTCGAAAGGTAAAGCCTTTCGGCTCCCAGGCTCCGAGTCATGCGCATCGCCAACAGTCGTGCAAACTTCGCAGCGACCTCGCTCTTCAACGACTCGGATAACGAATACGACAAGTACGACTTCCTGAAGACCTGCTAAAATGCCTGACTATTAGCCCTCGATTTCTTGAACTCGATTCTGTACTACCCAACTCGCTGTTTGGCTCTCTATGGATTTGCCTGGTTACCCACCTCGAGATCTGGAGCTACTCGATTCTTCCTTCGCTGGTCATTACGCTCTTCTTTCAAGACGCAACAAAGCACCCTATATCAGCTGGGCGGTCAATGTATACATGGGCAAAGACAAAAAACTTACGGAGGGGCGGACGTGCGTCTTAAGTCTTCTGAACTTCTCTCCGGTTATAGTTTTTGCTCTGGTTCTTGTTCCTGTTCTTGTTCTGGCTTGATTTTTCCCTATGACTTCGAGCTAACTTGCAACTTACTGCTCTGCTTTTTATGGGGATATATGGATTATCTTTGCGACGTTTCTCAGCCCCAGATCTCCCTAAATTGATGTAGTATCTTCTTGGACTTAAGCTTGTACATGTATGCCCTGTGAAATTCGTACTTCGCCGTTTTCCAACTGCCAACTGCTATTCATTGCGCACAAAGTGTCTTCTCAAGACTCGCTGACAATCAATGAGGCTAAGTTGGTGCACTAATGGAGCACATTGAGTCGAGCACACTAAAAAATTCTGGCCGGATTGTTGATATTTTGAATTGTCCTGATCACTGTACTCAATACTCCCGAGGTGTGCGCGAAAACCCCGTTACCTTTCCCAAAGGATCATTCACAACGAAATCTTTCCTTCTTCTTCGAGTTGGGTTATACCTGGAGCTCTTCGTAATACCGCTAAGTATGGAGCGAAGTCTTCATCCGTATAGTACTCAATGCCCGCGGCGACCGTCCTCAAATTCGGGAACATCTGGTGCAAACGTCGAACAAGTTCAAACCAAGCAAAGCTTTCCAACTCGGCTTCCCTTGCAAGTAAGGTTTCGCCAGATGGTTCAAAAATGAGTAAAACTTCTTCCAAAAAGGGCGAATAAGATGGTAGACTTGAAAGCAATTTCCACACGGTCGAAATTGTTGGTGACATCCTCTCCCCTGCTCGCGAGATATGACCTAAGGTGATGACTCCAACATGCACAATGCCTACGTTTATACACTTTGATAGGTCAACGGCGTCGTAATAAGGCAACGCCCCTGTACAAGTGTGAATTGAGCTGGGTCTGTGAAGAGGATAAGACGCGTCGAGACCTGAAATTATCTAGATCAGCAAACGCCTCAGGGTCAATAACTATATTCTTCGCGGCTGTTTTGAACGATCGAAAACAAGTGTATAATATCTACAAGTCAGCCTTCTATACAGAGAATTACATTATATGCTGGCCTACATAACGACCTCCGAATTTGTCGACAAACTGCCTTCATCCAAGTCGCGTATAATGAAGTCCGTGAGCCGCTCAGAAAACGTAGTTTCCCCATGACAAAACAAACGCAGGTTCAGAAGAACCCGACTGGCCAAAATCGAATGGAGGCAGCGCTCCATTGGTAGCATCACGAACTGGTATCCGACCTGTCAAGTGAATGGTTAACAGGAAACACGCCGGTTGAGGAAATAAAAATAGTGGTGACTTACAGGAAAGGTTACGATTCCGACGACGTTCAGAATCGACAGTACTAAGAAATAAATTCTATGTATCTAATGTCAAGGCATTGATTTCTCTCAACTCACTGAATAGGTAGAAATAGTAAATTGCACCTGATCGTTGAATGAGTTAACACAGCGTCAGGCATCACCCTAGTTCACAAACACGCACCGTCTCGGTATATTAGCTGCGATAGTCTTGATGTCGACTTCCACGCGTCTGGATATCGGTGTTAATGTCAGCAAGCAGAATTAAATATTTTGATACATGAACTTACTTATCCTAATGCCCATGAATGCGATTAACCCAAAAACAACTGGTGGAGTTGTAACGAGAAGATCAGGGTCATAAATCCATTGCGAGCATTAGAACACACCTATATTCCAAATCATAAGCAGAAGGATGCACAAAAACAGATCAGTGTTGGCGCCGATAATGAAGCAGCCCAAATATCCAGCGTAAGGAGCCGTCCCGACTGCGAATAACGATAAATCAACGAAATTGAAAACGAAAATTAAAACGGAAAGTCATACGTTTGAGCGAGGAAAGAAAGCTTCCCTCAAATACGGCGATAGGGATCCAGACTCCACACCACAGAATAAGCAAGATTACTGTCAGAAGGCGATTCCGGTTCCACACCGCCCATGCGCGCAGCGTGAGGATAACTGCGGATTTCGAAAACCCGCGTCAGCATTTTTCGCAATAACAAAAAGATAAAAACACGATGGATGGAGATATCGTGGACGGTACTTACCCTCGGAAGTCGCGAACCCGACTACCGCCAGCCCTAATTCAAACCTCTATCAGCGACGAATGCCCACATCCCACGCAGATTGGCAAGACGAGATGGACTGACATCCGGAGGCTTTGATGAGTCGGGCGCATTCGTCTGGCCCCACGTTGATGCCGAGCTGATCTGGAGGGAAAGCTGCGGTCAGTAAGTGCGCTGAAGGGAATACTCGGACTCGGGCGTACAGTTTATAGTGAGATAGACCGAGTCAATGAGGGGCAGGTATCGCTGGAATAGGTAGAGCGCTTTCATGAAGTTCCAGTCTGCTCGCCATACGAGGTTGACCTCTTTGTCGAAGGTCAAGAGGATGTCCCAGACGAGTAAAGTCGCAGCGGCGACTGGTAGGTTGTGCGTGAGTCAGGAGTTGGAATCATTGGGAAGTGGATATCTGGGAGAATTACCATCAAATTGCTGAACGAAGGAGGCGTCAGAACCGCTGGCTTCGACACAGAACAAAATATATGCGTACCGCAGTCACTGTATGACTCTTTGCCAGAAATATAATAAGCTCCGTCTTCGCATCGGTACTCATAGTGGACAAAACGGACTTGCAGTTTCGGCCTCTGTCGATTTCGTTCTGTGAGGTACGTCCAAAGTCGGGAAAGCAAAGGCGTCCCAACCTACGCGAATTTTGTGGTGCGCATTTTGAAGCAGGAACTCGAATGGCGGCCGACGACAAACAGGGTTCGGGTGGGGTAGATTCAGAAAGTGCAGGGAAATGTATGCGTTGCCGCTGTCGTAAACGGTGACAGCAAGAAATGAATGAAAGGTGAGGGAGGCGGCGCAAAGGCCCCGAACGTGAACCCCACTCAGGAGAGTGAGGCGAATCAAGAAGTTCGCATGCTGTGGAAGGGAGGTTGGAACTTAGCTAGTCCGAGCTTGGGTTGGATGAAATATTTCAGATGAAGTTGTTGAACTCACTGAAAGAGAAAAGCATCTTTTTCTTTCCGGCGGCACTGTTTCGATTCCGCCAAGGCTCAAGCGCTCGCGGGCCCTGAGTGGAATCGATTGAATACGTCCATCAACTGCTCTCAGGCAACGAGGGTCTCTGTTGAGCGGAACCTGTGGAACGTGGAAACAGAGTCAAGACTCGAGGGTCCTCTGTTACTCGCAGGTCAGTCTATATCCGGCAGCCACACGAATGATGAATGGGTGCTCATATAGAATAGGTACAAAGACTCACACTGCCCCCGGTCAGACCGATTGCGTATATCAGAACCTTAGAAGGTGTCGTGCTTCCCTTGGCGAATTTGACATCACAATTGAGTTGTTGAGTGGGAAGTCGGGAAATAGGAGCTGGATCGAGGGTGTAATGGAAAAGGCACTTGGTCGAGCTTAACGCGTCTGATACGAGAACAACAGACGTGTGGAGGTCGATGAGAATGAAAGATAGGAGCATACATGCTCATACATGGAGTGTTACTGCCAGAAACGCAATCACTGGGCTTCGAGACGCAGCCTCAGATCAAACAAGAGCGCGTCGGATATTCGAAGGTTGAAGTTCGAACAGAAAATATCGCAGTTGAGGTGGGAAAAGGTGATGCGGGTTTTCTTTGGGTGTTCTCGAGTACAGCCACTGATTGACGGCATCTAATCTAATCTTAGGCCTAGCCACATCGTCTGGTCGTTTTCACAAGATTTTATATTGTGAATAAGAAAGAAGACGTTTAATACTTGAACCCGAAAATATTGGAAGACTGGTCAGCAAATGCAGCGCCAACGGCTCGCAGCGCGTCGTCGAGGTTCGATTTATGTACTCTAAATCACGTGGTCGCAGTTCCACCATAATCATTGTCAACGAACAATCAACGAAAGTAAAAAAATTCTTTCATCGCAACCATCCATCACCACGTCTTGACCTTCCTGTACTCGAACACGCTTAGCGGCTTGCTACAGTGAATAGAAATAAAATTATCTTACAACCTCCATCGACCCGATTTACCTTACCTGGCACGTCCTTGCAAGTTACTGGAGCTTTGGTTTCCTCTTTCAGCACTCGGGAATCGGAGACTCGTGTTGGCACATGTGTTAGGGTTCACATATTCAACGGGAAATGAAACAGGTGCGCAATTGAACTGCTAGAGCGCTTAGCTTAACCCATCGTTTTGCAGTAGCCGAACTCTGGTCAATCCAGGTGCCACACTTCTATACACGAATCGCAAGTGATGAACTAACCATGCAAGCGTGGTTCTCTAAAATATGCACTCGTGTTGGTTCAAAATATCTCGTACAGCACGTTGACGAAGAGATTCTCGTAATAACCGGATAGAACTTTGGCTCAAACCTAAAATCTGCCTCATGACAGCCTGCAGGTGTGCGATTCAAGCTCTCGGCCCAAGCAGACTACATATATTCCAAAGTGTCCTTCCCATACGTTCTTTCATCCTTTCCTCACCCACCAACGCGCGATGGAGGACATTATCAAGCGCTTTTCATCGATGATGCCAGAGACGATGTCTCAGATAGTGGCCGATGCTAAAAGCGCCTTCGAGCGCAACAATTATGCTCAGTCGGGTAGTATTTCGATTCTCCCTCCGCAACCAAAGGCTGCGGGATCGCTCCTCGATCCAAATGACATCGACATCACAGATCCTGGGCGCCGCGCAAGTTTCCTACAGTCCATCACCAACAGCTTATCCAAACTTGAATATCCTCCGCCAGAGGTGCTCCCCTGTGCGAATGTGCAGGTCAATAAGTATACGTTTTGCAAAAAGCCGGGTGTGATGGCTTGTAGCGAGTGCAGGCTTGTATCGTACTGTTCCAAGGTAGAGTCTTGTTCTTCTGTCTATTTTCACTTGCTCAAAAAGGACTAGGAGTGTCAGAAAGTGCATTGGAAGCTTCATAAAGGAGGTAAGTCTTTGACAATCTCGCATCGACGCTCCTAACGAACGAGTTCAATCCCTAGATTGTAAAAATCCCATGATGTCCGATTCGTGGATGCCAGCCTGGACTCGTGAAGGACGTCCTCCCTCGTTCATCACCGGCATGTCCTTGAAGGAAGAGTTTACTCAGAAGATGGTTGAAGGCTATTCCGTTGGGATGTCTTTGTACGTCGCAATTTTTTTACGATCATGCTACGATGCTGACCAGTTTTAGATGGGGAAATACACCCGCTATAGATTTAATAAACCTGCCGTCCAACGAAAAAGACGAAAAGGATTTTTCATTGGCCTTTGTCGGTCCGTCGCGTTGATCTCAACGACATGATCCTTCTCCTTACGCCTGATTGCTAGCCTCTGGTGACTTACGCCACGTTCTGCGCACAGTAAACGGTCTTTCGCCTACCTATTCAGGCTCGTTGACTATTCTACTCAACGACATGAATCCCGTTATTGTTTGCCGCAACATCGTCTTGCTTCTAATCTTGGGAAGCATCCCCGACAAAACCATCGCTGCCGATGTAGCCCTGCATTTTTGGTATTCAGCATTTATGTCAATGGAGTATCGTCTCCAACTCGCTTCCATCATATCGAAATTCGTCCAGCAAACGAAACTTGAAACAACCAGTACACCACTCGGTCCGCACTCAACATTATCTTGTCGCCTCCCTGGAGAGGCGATCCATTTGTTCCTCCAATTCATTTCTCAAAGTCTCACAGTCGACGGTGCGCAGACGGAATACGACCGTGTGAGGAAAGCGCCTTCGCGGCGCGATTTTAGGGATCGGATGTACGCCAAGTTAAAGCCTTCGCATCGTGTCGCATTTCAGGAATACCGTCGATTCGGTATCGTCCTGCCTTTTGGAGCTATGAACGCCCATTTTAATCGTCCGAACCCCTCCTTATTTTCTCCTCAAGGGAGGTGGCTACAGACGGATTACGCAGATCCACTCGAAGGATGGGAGTAAGCTCACCAATTCTCGGTTTTATTGTTTAACTGAACTTGGTTGTGCCAGTATCCCTTCAGTTATCAAAGCAGGAAAAGCTCATGGCGCTCAATCTGAAGACATCTACGGGTGCCTCTACTTTTTCCTCTCAGACCAGCTGAAAACGTTCGCGCATCGCTTGGACAACCTTACCATCTCGTTCAGCCTTTCTGTCTCCGATGCGCGTCATCTCCCGGATGCGATCCGCAAGGGCTCACTCTCTGAATATGGCATCCCGCCTTCCATAAAATTCGACCGCATTGAAGTGTCCAATATCGTGGATGAGAACTACGTTGGGGTGAAAGATGTTCTTCTCAAGTGGTCCCCAATGCTCGCCGCAAGCTCCACCGCCACAATCGTCGGATACTTCATGAACTGGTTCACCATCCAAGAAGATGGTCGGGCGACAAATGCGAGCCGTGAAGTTTCTCAAGATATATTGCGACTAGTCATGGAGAAAAATATGGTAGGGCTCTTCGCCAAGTTCAAAATTTACGGAGCTGATTCAACTATTGTCGTGATATAGGTCAAAGGCCGCCCTTCACAATCTAGTACGTCCAATTTGCTGTCTCCTGACTGGCATTAAAACGAACACGAACTTTGTTTGTAATAGTGAAACATGAAAACGCACCGTATCTGATAATAGACGATATGGATGCCTTATACGAAAACTCGAATGCCTTCTCCACATTTTTGAAGAAGCGCCGGCTTGACGACACCCTTCGAAGGGTAAGACTTCGGTTGAGAGAGAAACATACCATCGTCCCACATGTACGTGATTTGAATTAATTGATTGAATCACTTTGATGAGTCGTGGTGTATGGGTACTTTAGCGTATTCTAGCCCCGTTAGAGGGACCGCCCACCGCTTTGCCGGTATTCCCAGATGATGAGAGTTGGTACTACCACGTCAGTCCTAAAATTATTGTTATATTCTGTTCATTGATATTGATGGCTACGCAGACGAAGTTAACTTCTTTTTCGTGGTCCGAACGCTACGTCGAGTTTACACGTTTTTGATAGTCTTAATGGCAGCTGTTGTCCAATTGTGTCGAGACAGACAGTGTTTACTAGGTTCTTTCTTTTATTCAATTATTTCTTGAACCCAACCGTTCGGAAGATTAGGTCAACTTGTTAACCAGATATCGAACGAAGATAAGGTATTCGAAGATCGAAATACGGCGGATTAAAGACTTCGACAAGATTGGCTGATGATCCCGGGGCCAAGTCCGAGCAGGTGTCCTAAGTTGAAGCTGTTGTTTAAATTTTGACACAATAAGAAATCTCACCCACAACCTGGACTCGCCTTCAATGACCGGCACGATGGCGGCTCGACGGGCTATTTTTATCCAAACCATGGCCGAGCATACTACGTACGCTCCCGGCCCATTGTGATCCTTAGAAATGGCGGCCACGGACGTTTACGGGAACGTGGAATCATAAAATGAGGCAAGGCGGCTTTTTGATGCCACCTTCTCGCTAACAAGTCCAACAAAATGCAACCCGGACTTCTGCAGTCCATTCGATCTCAACTCTCGACTGTTCCCCCTGTTGTCGTAGCGGATCTTACTGGCAAAACCGTCATTGTTACCGGTGCGAACATCGGTCTTGGCTTTGAGGCAGCAAAGCATTTTGCACGTATGAACCCTGGGAAGCTCATACTTGCATGTAGAGATGAGAGGAAGGGTCAGGCGGCTTTAAATGGTGCGTTCTACTTCTTGTCCTGCCAAACGGCCAATTTACAGTAACCATACCCAACACTATTTAGATCTTAAAGAGGCCACAGGATGCACAACGGCCGAATTGTGGCTCTTAGATCTTGCAAGCTTTGCCTCCGTAAAAGATTTCGGCGAAAGGTTTGAAAGAGAAGAAGGGCGTCTCGACATCCTCTTGGAGAATGCTGGGGTTAATGCCCCACCGGAAGACAGACTTCAATTCACAAATGACGGTTGGGAGACATGGTGAGGCCTTTGCATTTAATTTACGATCCAAATTCACTTGTACTCATTGACTTAGTATCCAAGTCAACCACCTTTCAACCTCCCTGCTTGGATTATTGCTCCTTCCCCGTTTGCTTGAAACCGCACAGAAGTACGGTACAACCCCAAGATTGGTCGTCGTATCAAGCGGACTGCATTATCGAGCCAAGTTTGAACAACGTCTGGTTGATGCACCAAACCCTTTCCAACTTTACGCACATCAAGATCATTTGGCTCAGCCGTAAGCTAGCCTCTCAGATTACGTACTTGAACGATATACTAACGACATAGTATTATTTATAAGATTACAGGGGGACAGATACTCTATCTCCAAATGTATGTTTCTCGCATTGACCCACTATGAATCTCTCCGAATTACTCTGAGCCCTTCCCTCCAGTATTAAATATCCTTTTTGTGCGTGCTTTGAACGAAAGGTTGCACGGAAAGCCTGTCATCGTCAATAGTGTCCAACCCGGCTTCTGTTATTCTGCATTGCGCCGAGATCTCACCGGAATGCGCGCATTTATAATCGGGCTTCTGGAGAAAGCTGTGGCCCGGGGTACGGAAGAAGGTAGCAGAATATCTGTCTGGGCAGCCGTCGGCGGCGAAGAGCAGAAGGACGAGTTGAGAGGGGCGTATATTTCGCTAATGGAGGTGCATGAGCCTAGCGATTATGTGATTGGTCGGGAGGGATCTTTGGCTCAAGAAAAACTATGGGTAAGCGAGAAATTCAACTTTGACATTTATACGAACTGACTGAGACGTAAAACAAGGAAAACCTCATCGAAGAACTCACCAAAGTCGAACCAAGAGTAGGAAACATTGTGAAGGAATATCTCCCCGAACCAGTGAAAAGCTAAATCCCTACGCTCCAATCCCATTTCTATTGGCTAGCTTTCTTCCGTTAAAAATTCTGAATCACTATTCCCCCTCACTTGTTCCTGCCTGTCGGATAAACCCTAGTTCCTATGTTTTTCCCAACCGCCTCGGAGTCGGACTGTCGGACAGACACAAATCCTTCATCTTAGACTAAATTGAATAGTTTTATAGGACGTTGAGTCTACTTTGTTGATACAAATATGATGACTGGAGTAGTACTTACGACGACTAGTTACTGTACAGTTCACTCGGACTCTGCCAATCACATGCTACTTTGCTAGTCACATGCAGCGCGATTCTCACGGAACTGGCATCACGCTCGAGCTCTCTCGGTGTCCCCTTTAGTGCTCACAATGCCCAGCTCGATATTCGGTGGACAAACCTTGGTTACAGGAGGGAACTTTTACCAGCACAACATCCAAAACCACAACACTATTCTAAAGGGTGTGTCTGTTCGTGAAAAATGCTAAGATGTTCTGAATATGATATGTTAATAATACGTTGGTGTTTAGATCCATTCGACTGTCTACTCGAGACGGCTTCACCTGCGGGTTTTCACAACTCGAATGACCGCCGGGACCCTCCAAAATGTCATCCACAAACCAGGGTTGCCGTACTGGAGAGGATCATGAACTGGATTCGTGGCCTTGATCCAGAAACCCGTGATGCACTGATTATGTGGCTCTACGGCCCAGCAGGATCAGGAAAGTCAGCCATTGCACAGTCGATCTCTGAGATTTGCTACGAAGACCAGATCTTGGTAGCGAGCTACTTCTTCTCCAGAGCCGACTCCACCCGAAATCACGCTCGTTCACTCGTGGCGACCATTGCGTACCAAGCGTCGCTCTGTTTTCCAGGCATTCGCGACCGTATTACTGCTTCGATTCAGCACGATCCCCTTATATTTTCACGCTCACTAGATGCACAATTATTGGCCCTCGTCATTCAACCATTGCAGGAGCACGTCGAGTCTGGGTATTTCGAAAATCCAGCTGTCACTCGTGTGGTAGTCATCGATGGCCTCGATGAATGCGAGGACCGAGGATCTCAACTCGAAATTCTAGCTGCTATATCCAAAGCGCTCCAAATTCATCGGTTACCCTTAATTTTCCTCATATCCAGCCGCCCAGAGCATGACATTAGATCAGCTTTTGGCTTCGGGTACCTCAGTGAGATCTCAAATCGACTCCCCCTCGACGACGAATACCTTCCATCGGAGGACATTCGTCTTTTTCTTCAAGATAAATTTGCTGAAATCAAGAACACCCATCCGTTTAGGATGCATATTCCACCAGCGTGGCCGTCTAACGATGTCTTAGAGGCGTTGATCAGTAAATCTTCGGGTCAGTTTATCTATGCGTCGACCGTGATCAAATTCGTCGCCTCATCCCGTCACCGGCCACATCAGCGCTTAGATATTGTCATCGGCCTCAGCCCGGCTCGCCGTGAAGTGCCCTTTGCTGAGCTCGATGCTTTATACAGACATCTTTTATCGTCCGTCGAGGAACCTGAGTTGGTCATCCGTGTTCTTGCCCTTCATTTTCTGTCGCGAGTCCCCACGGTGCCTATCATCGAATGTGTGTTGTCGCTCAATGAAGGAGGTATCGCCGAAGTGTTATTTGATCTTACCTCTCTAGTTTCGGTCGAGGACTATGAAGGAGAGGATCGACAAATAATGTACGTTTATCATGCGTCTCTGCAGGATTTCCTCCTCGATCGGTCGAGATCGGCCGGTTTCTATATCAATGACCCAGCGTTTCGGGGAGAATTGGCACATCTATTGCTACTGTACCTTAAAGGTAAGGATTTCAGGACTAACTAAATGCGCGCCTTTAATGCTCGTATTAGAACAACAGACGCCGAGAACTTTGGATATCTGGGACCTGTTTGACCATCTGCACGATGCTGTACCTACCGAGGAGCTTCGTGACGACCTGACAAATTTTTCAATCGCGTCCGCTTTGCTTGAATGGAATCAATATCAATGTATCCCAGAGTTTTTTGATTCTATCAGGTCATGGGTACGTGCCGCATTTGCGCATTCGGTCGTCGATTTTCTGATATTCACAACCACGCAGAAAGTTGATGGTCTAATAAATCTATATGATCATCAGCTCCACCTATTCGACCAATTTGCTCAAGGAATAATGGACAAAATGTATTCAACCCCGCGTTCGACTGCTTTGGTTTCCAGCGCTGGCGTCAAGACGAGCTTGACATCTTTTGTCGACGGGGCAGCGTTATTCAAATATGATGCCGCTCTTCAGGACTTGGATCAACTTTCATTTGTGTACAACGTCCGCCGGGAACGTCAGTACGGTGAATTTATTCTAGAATTCTTGAGAGACTCCAATCGATCTGGTACGTACGCATTGAACGGTGAAAGGTATGCAACAGCGGCAGTGTACTTCTTAAAGCACATAAGGAGACACACGGAACGGTTAGCCCCTTCCCAAGACACGATTAACAGGAAATACAAAAGACAGAAAAATACCCCCCACCTTTGGCGCACCACGATATCCAAAGCACGATTCTCCGAAGCGGCGCAAATTACGCGATGGCAAGCCCATAAAAAGACGAGATTGACTATAAAGCTGGTTTATTCGGAGCGCGTCTTTCGCCTGGCATTGAAATGCCTAACGCATGTACTCCCCCGCTCTGATATTTCGGACAAGTTGATTTCGCTCGCCCGTCAACTAAAATTCGGGCCATTATCGCGGAAGGATATCCGCTGGAAAGGAGCCTTGAAGCGAGCGGTTACTCACTACTTGGCTAAGGTGGAACCAGGGGGTATTTCACACTAGCGAGATTGTAGGTTGCATTCCAAATCTTTCCGTCTCTCGTCACTGAATGCCGTAAAACAGTATAGCTCTTAATAGTTTTAGGTTGACGAACCTTCGTAACCCAATGCTCAAGAGTAAACTAGGAAACCAATTTATGACGTTGCTCTCTTATTTGACAGAAAGATTCTTTCACACAAAGTTTGTGGGACCTAGCTTGCCTTTTCCGATGAAGCCATTGGAGCTAAGCGCGCTAATCAGTTGAGTTGAGACATCGGATTCAGATACTCTAATTTTAGAATCTTCATCGACAAAGCATACGGCGAAGAATACGAAACCTCCTCCGACTTCGCCAGAGGCCAAGAGAGGCTGTCGACTTTTCATCTTCATTTTGCAGAGATCCCCTTAAGCCACTAGTGGAGCGTATATGGGCAGGCTTTCTTGCACAATTTGGGCGATCTCTACTTTTTGGTGGCACAAAAAAATCCAAGACCCATGTGAAACATGACGCTGGATCTTGATGAAAGGAGATTCGAGTCTACACTCTCTTCTTCTCTGAACCACCGCTCTTCGCCTCTCCTCGCCTCTTTTCGTCCTTACTTCAAATGGCGCCTCCCCAAGGTGAGCTCTAGATGGCTTCAAAACAGTCTGAAGACTCACAATACACAACGGGCAGGTCACGCAAAAGAAGCGGATAACCGTCCCTTCGTCCCTTCAATACGAAGCTTCCTTTATGCCATTACCTTCTTCCTCATATTCTGCCTCAGTACGTATCTAGATTTTGCACGAAAGGCGTAAGTATGGCTAATTGGCAAGGTATGGACTTGTAGCCTGCGCCGAACTCGGTCTCGTATCACAACAAATTCATAAATATGGACGATTTGCGGAAAACTACGCGTCGTTGCAGTACAAGAACGTCCTAGGACTACTCCTATGCGGGGTCATCATATCTCTACTCATCTGTCTGACCCACTTCCTCATACCAATCGGATGTACGCTGTCCTACACTACTTTTCGTAATTCCGAGCTGACTTTAAGCTAAAGTCCTCATATTCTTTTCCCTGATTCTCGCGATCTTTTTCGGCGTTGGCGGCGGTGTTATCCGGACGGCTACTCCCTATCGAGGAACGAGCTGCAATAGGGCAGTCGGAAGTTATCCCCTAGCATGGCAGCCCTATGCTCACGAATGCAGTCGGGTTGTAGCTATCGAGGCTCTCGCATGGACATTATGTACGCTGCTCTGCCTGTGCTCATTTTCTTTATATTGACCATTCCAACTCAGTCGCTCTGTACTTTTTCGTTATCTTCGGGTCTCTGGGATACCTGTTCCGGATCACCTTGAGGCCCACACCTGGAGGACTCTACGGATCTCCCACCCGCGCAGTCGTTTAGATACTATCCTTTATTTGGATTGGTATCTCCACGTAGGGCTCTAGTTTCGCTCACTGCGACATAGTCTGTTCAGTCTTCAAGCCGCCATCACTACTACTGTATTCTCTATTTTACCTTAAATGCAAATACTTAACACCGAATGATATGTATTCATTGATTTAGGCATAGAATCTCCACAAAGGTGCAGCATGATGCATGAGTAAGACCGGAACGCCAATTTGAAGCCATCCACGGCCTCTCCTTTCAATTGCTTAGGACGGTTGGTGACGCAATCGAAGACGGGCCGGAAATACCATCCAATCGCATCGCTTCCAAAAACGGATCAAAGTCTTTGATCCGATGATCGCCCACCACTTTTCACTCGTTCCAATATATATACATACTTGAGAAAGACGCCAATAACTGGTTGAATATTCCCATTCAAAATTTCTTTGATTCTACTAATCCGCCTCAACCTCAGAAGTAGTTTGGAATAGACACTACGATTGAAATATTCACGAGCGATGGGTGGTGGTTTTACCGCCGCAGAATCGAGAATCTTCGTTGCAAGAGCCGTAGTGCCTGTTGAGGCTGTCTCCTGTTTCTTTGTCCGATTTATTGATCCACTCGCGATAAGCCTTAGCATCCTTTTTTGCATCCTTTCGCTGCTGATCTCCGATCTTCTTTTCCTCCTCTTTAAGTTCTGGACAGCACGACCACTGAGTTCGGTACTCGCCAGAGGAGTTTGGGTCGTCTTTCTTCGCGTATAGCCCCGGGACACAGCTGTAAGGGTGGACGACGAATCCAAAGTCTTCGAACTTGTCGTCATGGCAAAGTTGCTGGTTAAAATTCTTCCTCTTCTCGCTGGTTTTTTCTTCTTCTGCGGTCAGCGAGGTACAACAGTCCCATAGACCGTTCGCTTTGAGTTTAGGGGTGTTGAACTTGCCAGTGGTACAAGCAGGTTGTCTCCCCAGAATCCGCTTCCCCATGCACCGTCCGTGATCGGTGTCTTTTTCGTGCTTATCGTGTATTCTCTGCCTTTCGTGGGCTGTCAGCTTCTTTTCTTCTTCTGTGAGGTGATCGCAGCAGTCCCAGTGTTGGCCATCGAACCTCGGTTGCCTGTCTTTGTCAGGACAAGGGTTGTGTTCAAGGATCCATTTATGGCCTCCGCACTGCTGGTTTTTGTTGGCTACCTCACCAGATGTAGGGAAGCCGATGACGATGGGACTGAGCCCAATTACGATAACGAGCAGGAAAGGAACAAATGCGTGCTTCATTGAAGTAGGTCTGTATCGTAGTTAGCTACAGTTATCAACGCCAATAAAGCGGAACATACTGCTCAGAAATTTGACTGAAAGCGGGCTTGCCTCGTTGACGCGGTTGCACTGTAAAAGGAGGATCGCTGGTCTGTGAGTACCGTACGCGGATAGCAGTGTTTTATAGTCCGTCTCATTGAGACGCGTGTCAGGATTTGAGTGCTCCAAAGGAGTAATTCGGGGATTGGACGATTATTTAGTTAACCTTCTAGGTGCGCATGTAAGACGTAGCAGCACAATAACAAACTGACAACTTTGTTTTTCGGTACCGCAGACACCACGATATGTCGAGGCGAACGTCGCAGGCGGCCGGTCGTTTCACAGTCGTGGCCTCCTCGATCAATAGCAGCCTGTAAGAAAGGAAAACTTGAACTGAAAAGGTATGGTCTATTTACTCAATAACTCGGACGTGCAGATTCCAGCCGTTTACGCCACTAGGCTAGTCGTCAATTTTGGGTTATTCCCGTAGTGTCGAATAATAAACTGATCAGTCAAGCTAAGCCTGGGTGACAGTCCCTCAGCAGAACTGAAATTATTCCTGCTTGCTCCTGTCGCTCAATTTAATACCCCAGATCCATAAAAAGTTAAACCTCGAATCTGAACTCGTGTACGTGGTTTTGAATGAAGTGCTTTCTTTAAGTACGAATTTAGCGGGGGCTTGAAAATCGAACCTCGAATTAAATTTGCTCCTCAATAGTGATTCCATTCTGAGCTCTTCACCTCTTTATGCCCTTCTCTTATTTAAATGTCTAGAGGGTTTCACTAACGGATTTGTGGCAACACCGCACGCTACCCCTAAGGAAGAAAAAAGTCGATCGACACCCCAAGCACTGTCAATGCAACGTGCTAACAACTATGAATTCTCTTCGCTTTTACCAGTGCTATTAGCGTAAGGTAGAAAAGGATCTCTTTCTCCACGTCTAGCTGCGCAATTTACCAGCTAAGCAGACAGCCGCCTTAGGAGCCCTAGTCTTATCCTATATGCATGCAGGGTCACTACGAAGATAATTTATTTTTTAATGATTGTCGCAGCCTCTGCGCAGGCAAACTTCCACGCTCATGTGAGCTTGATGTGCGTTCAGGTTGACTTCACAACTCACCTTTGATTCAATTCCACCTCCTCCCCTCTGACCTCTCAGAACGACATCACTGGATTATCCACTTCTTTCTGCAAGCCGAACAACGTTGATACTGTCATTTCCAAGGTGGAGCTTCATTGCAGCGACTTGCACCCAAATTGTAGGGGGAAGTCACTGCGTTTAGGGTCAATGCTAGAAACGCGGTCTCAATGCAGTCGACGTGCGTCCAAATTTTGTGTGATTTCTTGACGGTATGGGTATCGAGACTTTCAATAATAGGCAAGCTCTCGAAGAGGCTCTATTGACGTTTAGTACGACGGCCAAAAACTCGAAATGTGTCGCGGTGTTGAGCCGCTGCCGCCGCGCTGCGGCGAAGGCTACCTGGAAGCAAGGCGGTGAACTGATGCTGAGTTGCACTGCATATTCAAATAGCATTCTTTGGTGTACGTATTAGATAAGAAAGTTCGAAAGTCACCTTTCAATCCGACTTGGCGCTGAATGTTGAATGACCCACATTCTTCGGAGAATAAGTAAGTACATTTTTCCGTCGACGGATCAAAAATGCTGATCCGGGAGCAAGGGCGTCAAGGCTTCGCGCATACACGAACCCGTTAGTTGGATAGGTCGTAGTATTGGAACTATACTCGTAGAGGTCTTCTTAGTTGACGGCTAGTGTAACAGGAAGATGTTTGTACCGTTATATCACCGCTCAAGAACATGTCTACCGCATTCAGCGATTTAGACAACTCTGACGTGCCAGCTCGGCTTGGCTGTGCGGCTTCGGGTTAAGAGTGTGTCGGCCTTGGGTAACGCAAGAACGCATTATTTGAGTATTCTCGTCATCGTTCTCGACAACCACCGACTGATCCACAAAAAATATACTCGACAGCTCTCCACGTCGCACATGGCTAGGGAAAAAAAGTTTATTTTAATTTATTTTCATTCCCTCCAGGGGATAACGATAACCAATAATAATAAAGTACAGGTGCACAAAGGCGATTGATTATATTGCGTACTCTTGAATGCTTAAATTGGAAAAGTCGGGGAGGGGTTCAATTAAATATGCATCGGAAATATCATACTGTCGAAGCACTTTGGGACAGCTCTACATCCTTATCTCGACTCTGGTAAACGGACTTGGAACCAGCCTTTTGGTCGGAGAACTCCATCCGCGAGGTTACATCGTGCACAGTTGTGTCCGACCAAGCCCTGCCCATCGAAACCCTGATTATAATCGCCTGTGGGCAAATGATCTGGGAGATTTGTGCGCTTAGGTTTAAACTCTCGTGCAAATTATTACTAGCAACTCACATCTAACGCAGCCATGATACTGCTGAGCGGAATCGCTACAACGTCGCCTCCTGTTGTTGCGTTGGCAATGACGAACGCGAGATTGCCAACTGCCAATGGGATAGCGGACTCGACAATGATCGCGACGATTCCTGTGTAGTCCGAGGAAAAGTTCATTTGACGAGAGACGTAGAGGATTCGCCCGACGAGAAGCCCGGTGAGGATGATCATAAGGGTGGTGGCTATAGAGATCCAAGGAACGGCAAAATTTGTGGTCGCAAAGAATGACGTCTCCGGGATGGCCGTAGACACGATGAAAAATATGCCCATCACTGCAAATAACATTAGATGACTCAAAAATAATTTAGAATCATGAGTAAAAGTGTACTTACCGACCTCAGCAATAAATAAGAGAACAGGAAGGCACATAAGACGCCAGGTCGCGTTCCAGATAGTATAACAGCGGTAAAGCTTGGCGGCAGAAGTCATCAGTTATTGCACTCAATGTGACGCAAGGACCTACCAATAATGCGTCCGTCAGTGCAAGAGAAACCACGCCGCACACAACGTTCAACACTCCCCACCAGCTACTACTGGCAGCAGCGAAATACCCCATAGGCCCTCCAGGAAAATCCCGATGATCGATCCACATGAATTCCTGGGTAACGCCATTCGTGGCGACCATAAGGGTGAAGAAGAACAGCTGGACGAAGCTGAACCCAATGAAGAGGTTCTTCTTGCTCGTGGTCAGGGTATTTGTGTGCTTCAAGAGGTGCCATGTGTGGAACACCATGTAGATGTCGAATCCTGTGATTTTTTGTATCAAGCAGAGTTTTGGGATGTGTACCTGTTTGTTGGAGTGCTTACCATAAGCGATGGTGGCAAAGTTGTTGCCTATCCAGATGGAGCGCTCAATTGGGAGGGTAGACATCTCTGTTCTCGAAGGAGAGCTGATCGAGTTGGGGACTGTGCCTTGCACTTTATATCCTCGAAATAAGAAAGAAAGTCTTACCCGTTTTATCTGCTTTTGATTCGACGCTTGCAGTGATGAACGCCCTGAGATTTAGCATTAGGTGTCATCATCAATTAATAAACCGTTCCCAATGGATTGGATGAAACGATTCAATGCGACAAAATAGAGCCGAGTTGGAATTAGCACGACCTTTTACCATTTAACTGGATTCGAACGTTTTTGACCACGGCTGGTTGTAAGGTTCCCATACCTCATACCGTCCCATCGTCTTCTCTCAACTCCGACTACGTCTCTTAAAAGCCAAGCCTTACGGCGCGGGAGATTTAGGCGGCACTGTTTATCCCGTCCCACAGTTAATTAACGCCCCGTTCTTCTTAAATTGTGCGGAATACTTTGCAGACAAGCCGACTACGAGCAATAAGTTACCTCGCACGAATTGAAATTGCAGTCTTGGTAGCGATCAAAGAGATAAACATCTGGCGTTGAATTTCGTCCCATCAAGTACCAACCTCACTTTCCCTTGGACAAACGTTCCTGAGGCTTTTTTCTGTCACCAGAACTGCCATTCGAGTATTTTTATGAGCGCAGTGGAAGAACTTCCTGTGCTTTTTTGAACCAAAAAGGCATCAGGCACAAGCTTCACGATGCAGATCACGCGGATCACTTGTTAAATTCCGTCCCTCTGTGTATGTGGTTCCGTTAATGTCGATCGCAGTCATTTTGCAGTGGTCAGGAGTATTCACCACACTAGAATGATGTAAGTATTTTAGGGCTGACAGAAGTGTTGCCCGCTGACAACGAAAAATTCTACAACATGCAGAATGCAATTACGACTAGAAAATTTTGCACAGCGTATTTAATCATGTCATTTTCCTCATAATTATAATCAACGCCTTCGCTTTGGGGGTTAAAGTTTATTTGATAATGCCAGTAAGTTCAGTGTTATCATTACTGAGGTCCTTACTAAAAGCTTAGCTGCCTTGTGTACCAGCCTTTCATGTTGTTCTGATAAATAGCGGCTTAGGCATTCCATTCCAGTAACTTGACAATGAGAAATATCACGTCTTTCCCCTCGACTTTCGTTCTAAATCAACGCCAGTTCCACCCATAAATACCCCCGCCCCATCCCAGCCCAATCGAAAATACTCTACAGCGCCTGGTCCGCGGGTATAATCCATCAAATCTCCGTAATACCTTTCTGAGTTCTCAGCAACAGAACCACCGATCAGGGGGGCCTGATGACAGATTAGCAGACTGTGCGAGTGATGCTCGATCGAGGCTTATATTCAGACTATTTTCGAACTGGTTAGATTTCTCCCGTGCTTCAAGTATGAGCAGAATTAATTGACCCGAGGTCCGGTCAGAGCTGGTTCGTTCTGGATGTGGAACCCAGACTAGAGTACGTGGCGAGATATTAGGGTCGCTCAAAGTTGACCTATTCGGCTCATTTTCGGTTCATTTTTGATCTCCTACTTGGTTTCCTACTTGAAAAATGAGCCAAGTAGGAACTCGACTAGGAACCGAAAAATGGCCCCATTTAGGAAAATGAGCTCATGGGGTCGATATTTGCAAAAATGGCCATTTTTCGACTTTCCTATCACTTTCTATTCCTCCGGCAGCATTCATTCTCCGATCTTCCCATCAATTGGCTTGTATCTCTCCCTCACCGCAGGTTTTTCTGCCTCAATAAGTCCATTTTGTCTTTTAAATAATACCTTATATGTATCCAGCCACTTTTGCAAAAAAAATATAATTTATTGAATATTCTAGAGCATTATAGTGTTTGTAGGAGGGAAGCGGCAGGAGGACGGGTGAAGGTTGAATATTCGGCTCCATTCGGAGTGCCAAGCGTGTTCCCTGACACTAACCGACGTGGGAAGCGGACTTGGCAAATTGGCATGACCGCCGAACGTGAGCCGAAAAACGAAGGGAATAGGAAGTTTTCCTACTCGGTTCATTTTCCGAAAAAACCGTGAGGGGGGGTTCAAAGTTGGCCATTTTTGGCTCCTATTTGCTTCCTATTCGGTTTCCTACTTGACGAAATTTGGCGGGGCTGTCCGCCAAATTGACCCGAAAATGAAGTCGAGTAGGAAACCGAATAGGCTCAACTTTGAGCAACCCTATTAAATTGGGCCTTGGGATTTAGAGTAGGCATGGGTGCTCTCCATGAAATTTCGCACCGGGTGCAATGGACGAACGGCGGATAGATGGACAGAGTTTCCAGTAGATACCGTTGCATATGTGTTTTACCAAAATGAAATTTTCGCAGGTTCATATACTGAATGGGGAGACCGGAATTCAATTATTAATGTCTCATTCCGTGTGCATAGAGGCATAGGAGATCGTAGTGCTGGTACGAATTGAATTGCAAAAGACTGTGGAGCAAGATATGGCAGTCGCAGGTTTGTCAGAGAATTCTTACACTCTAAGTACGTCAGGAAATGACACGCCAGCACAACCGGCTGCGTCAGAAAGGTGAGGAGGACAAAGCAAAACCAAACGCTTCCCTGAACAAAACAAGGTAAACACGCGACTGCATATTGTATATCGGAAAGCCAGCATTACAGTAAGTGCACACGACGCTGAAGAGTGCAACGAGCACCTTAGAGAACGCCTCCAGTTTAGACCACAAATCTGAGGGAAATTTAAAGATGGTTCCATCTTTGGCTCTTCGAACGCGAATCGCTCCCCCTTGGGACATGGGTGCGTCTAATAAATGATCCAGTAGCAAACTGCGAATAGAGAAGCTCGTTCCACCAGACCAAAGAGCCCATGACGAGCTCGAACTAGAATTCAGTGAGGATGGGCCTCTCCGCACCGCGCCTAGCTACGAGTATGCACTGGGCGACGAACCAAAGGTCTGGCCGATGACAAGCGCTTTCGAAGTTCGAACCTGATGGGCGTGATAACGTCTGCAGACTCGGATGTCTTCCTTCGATATCCCAGCAAGATTGAGATGGTGGCTTTTGAGAGGACTTCTTCCATGAATTTCGGACAAAGAACTTCGTCGAGGAAGCCAGTCTACGGTTCAAGCCGTCAAATCGGGATGAGTCCAGCGGGCACTGGGTTCAATGGGTTGAGCAGCAACATTGAAGCGGCGCTTCGGCATAACCCTTCCCATCACCGGGATTGGTGCCTTCCTTCCGTTTCCCACTCACCATCAACGTCGTTCCATGGGCTCCATCTAATGTGAATCGCGCTCTCAATGCTATCAACGGCGACTCTTGCTCTTTTTCTTTCAAGCACGCGAAACCCTGATGTATACGTGGCTCTTGAAGGTGCTTCTTCAAAGTTCGGCATCTCATCCGACGAACGGAGCCCAATGAGCGTCGAGCTACGGCTAAGTAATCCACTAGCTCTCTTCTCAAGGCGTTCACCAATTCGTTTTTTTTTCACCAGTAGCTATTAGCAGTCTATGTTGAACCAACAGAACGCTACCTGAGAGTTTCTATCGGCTACCGTAACGGACTACTCTCCTGACCGTCAACTTGCCCGAGTCGTTGTTCTCACCTTCCCAACGCACCGCGACCTCCATCTTCTGACAAGTCTGTGAGTGATGCAGACCCTCAGGTGTATCTTCGCTCCTTACGCTGTTTAGGTTGTAGCTAGGAGAATTCTGCTCATTACTCAATAGTAAAACGTCAGCCGAGTCCCCCCAGTTCCCCTGCCCATTCCTGCTCTCAACGACTCATTTTCCTTCCAAACACGACATGTCAAGACCAGTTGCTGTATGGCCGACCTGAGACTTGTATCCGCAGTGACGACGCTCTCGGTACCGCCACCGACGTGTCTAAGGCAGAGAGAAGGAGGGTGTTGGGGATACGTGTAGGGCTCGGACGTGGATCTCGAACCAGGGATGGGATTGGAGGGCCGAGTGTCGTGCAGCAACGCTCGTCCTCGTGAGGAGATATACTGCCCGTGCTTCTCGAGCTCCAAGTCGTCGTGTTGGCGATTTGCAATGAAGACGAGCTCCGAACCAGTCAGATTGAGATAGGCTCGACGGTCGCGGTTTTCGAACACTACCTAGTACGACTATCATTATTTCTACCCTCCTTTGACTTGCTAACCGAAGAACACAGGCTCAGGACTCAAAAGAAATTTGTCATATTCCTGAATCGCAGGTATATGCGTATCAATACACGCCCTCCACCCTCCGCTCAGCCTCAACCCACAAACCGTTCTCCTTCCCAATGACCACACCTTACAAAATTTGGCCATTCTGGGACACGGCCGTTGCTCAGGCCCTCTCTCGACTTGCCAGTGATCCTTCACGCTGCTGCGTTCCGATGACCTCTTCGTCATCCTCCACTTCCTCACTTGCATCCGAACCTCATGGACGTCTTCGACTCGAACTTCATCTTATCCGCCTGTTGTGCTTTCGTTCACTCTTGGAATATGAAGACGCTGTTCGGCGGTGGAACGCAAGGCAAGGGTGGGTGTATGCGCGTGGAAAAGCAGATTTGGTGGAAGATTCTACGGCCAGAGCCCACGAGCAGGAGGGCGAGATGTCCTGGACCTGCCGGTCCCACCAGCCCGTTGTGGTGCCTGGATTTGCGGGAAGGCATGTTCGAAAACCAATTTCCTCCTGCCCATTCATCAGGACGACCTACTTCAATATCGTCGGCCCTGGTGGTTTGCGTATTGGACTTCGTGTACCCGCCGTCTCTAAGCCGAACGTCGACTTCTTGGGGGTCGTATTACACTCGTCTTCCGGGATCTGTTCGTCATCCTCGACATTTATTTTTGAACACGAACTTCTTCGATATTGTCGTCTGCGGTTGTTCAAATTCATGATCAACTTTCCTTTACCCTCCTCGCTCGAGTTTCGTGGTTCGACAACCCAGTTCCCTTTTGACTGGGCACCGCATCATCAATTTGAACCGTCGCCTCAAGCTCTTGTTTGACATAGACAACTGTAGCTACGATCGATTTTCGTACGGATTTACTTGCCTTCCTCGTGGTTTCCCAACCATCCCTCCAGAATTTTCTCGTCAGATCATTTTCAAAGCTTCTCAACTTGCTCGTCCAAATGCTTGCCCCGTGCATTTAGTCTTGCGAATCTTCTTTTGGTCGAGCGTGTTGAGCTTGTATAGACAAATGTGTGGCGAAAGTTGGCCAACGAAACCGTGAAGGAGGATGAAGGATGAAGGATGAAGGAGGACGGAGGACTGCACATCGTCAGTTATGGTCTGTTTACCGAGGTTCTCATGTTAGTGTTTTTCTCATTTATTCTCAGGTTCTGGAGGCCTGGTTGTCCTCGCCTGCCGGCCCACTTGCTCCAATTTGTCGCTCTTCAATTACGAGTGGACATTCGGTCTTCATATGCGGCAGCCCTGCTCGTACCACCATCCCATCTTCAATAGTGGTCCGCGGTTCGAACTTATTGTGTCACATCTCCAACGACCATGAATCGACCGCTTCGGATATGTTCGAAACTCTGTTCCATTTCCTTGCTGGACTGCACGCTATCCGAGTACTGCGCCTACAGACATTCGGTTGCCACGTGTCGTGAAAAGACCGCGCAACCAGGTCATATCTTCAGAGTGTGCTCCTCGAGCTCAGCTCTTCGTCGTCGTTCATTATTCTGCACGGTTTCTCAGAAACGTCATTGTGAGTACGAATACAATTATACCTTGTCTTTCATCTCCTAATCGAATTAAAAACCCTAGTTTGTTCCGCGACACATTGCGAATTTGTCGAACATTGTTGGACGAATACATGCGTCTTGAAACCTTACCGCACTTGCATCACCTCACTTCCTTCACGAGAGAAACCCGCCTCCATTCCTCATTGTGCGACAGGACGGATGGCTTCTGCTCTTTTGCAACCCGACATCCTCCATCTCCTTTCTTTTCCTTCCTCTCCATCAATGTTCGCATTTCAAGCCACGAAACCCTCGTCCTTCACGAAGCTGGACTACGAGGTGCTTCTCGTCGTTTTATCGATCAATTCTCGGATCGTCATCGACGTGTTCCGGTCGGTGTCCGCAAGGCATTCGGGCACCGGCTTCATCACTTCGCGAGCCTTCGAAGATTCAAGCGCGGTTGGAAGTGGTTGGTTGGAGGTTGCGAGGTGGTTTTTCAGGCTGGTTCTGTGGACTTCAGGCTCAAGTCCACGTCTCCAAACAATGAGGAGGAGGATACAACTCCGGTCGCTACCGGGACCCCGGGCCGAAACGGTGCCTGGATTCCGAAATCCTTCAAAACCATCTTTGTTTCCTGCTCGCGTTTCGTCAGCGTAATCCACCTCGCCATCTTCGTTCTAGGTGGTTCGTACATCGAACTTCGTGTGGCCTTCGTTTTCTGGTTCAGCAACCTCATCTTGGGGTTTATTTTACATTCACTTTCTCGGTCCTTGTCATTTCCCTCATCCTCCACCTTCAGCGAAATCCATCTTGCAATCGTCGGCCATGGTGGCTCAACGGTGTAATTCAACATTTTTAATCCTTTTCTTTAGTGTTTGAAGCTCCATCGTTTCATTCGTGTACGACCACATCCACAGCGTCGTCACTCAAAGATTCACTTTCAAACATAAATTTGAGAAAGTACACATTTTCCCGGATGAATTAGAAGGCTACAAAGAAATTACTATGGCAAGGGGTGCAGTGTTCATATTCCTGGTATCTTCCTCCTCATCTGCGTCTTGTATTTCACTGGGCTCAGGATCTGTATCTGCATCTGCATCCTTTCCCATGGTTGTTAGAGTGTTGCCATCCTCGTCCATGGAAGAAAGTGTCGGTGCATCGTTGAAGAACTCGATGAGAATGTCCCTTAGGAAGTAAACCCCTGTCACAACGACCAATTCCAGTTCATGCCTCCCTTGCTCCAACTCGTCCAACTCGAAATTTTGCAATTGGGGTTTTTGCGCAATTTCATTGGTGGAGATGTGGCGAAGTTCCTTTCCGTTCTCTTGGATAGAAACAGATGTGTTAAATTCTTGATAATGTAGCAGACTTAGTCGGAGGCGCGATGTGGTAATGAGGGAGAGAAATATGTGTGCAATTGTTCCTTTCCTCCACTGGGTGACGAAGTGTGAGCGTACAGCATCTGGAGAGAAATAAAATGTTGAAGAATTCCTCTTTTGTTCCTTTTGTTCAGTCCACCATCGATCCCGATTCCGTCGAACAAACTCGGGCTGTTCTCCGGATCCATTGGATGAACCAATATGGAGAAGGTTCTTGTTTTCAGGGATGAAATGAACTAGAGTTGGACCCACTGTTACGGAGCGAGTTGTGCCATTCTTCATGACATCAGAGATGAGATTTAGGTCGAAGCTGTGAAAAGTACATGCAGTTGGAAAGCAAAGCCTTCCCACCTCCCACTCAGAGATTCCAAGATCCGCAAATTTGCACCTAAGGCAACACTTTATATAAGGATAAGTAACCTGTTAGGTCCCTTTTTGCTAGGGATTATGCACCCCTAAAGTGCTTCTCCCGCCGTAGATATCGTGGTATTTAAAAATAGATCTCACAATCCAATGTAGATTTCTCCCGTCGCGATATCCTCCAGGGATACTTTTGCGACGGTATCCAGGAATAGAATTGACTCTGAATATATCGCGTCGGGGAGGATTCAGGCAGAATCTTAGGCCTCCCGGAAACTGACATCATCCCACACGCTCCTCTTCGTGGTTCCGATTTTCAATTGGGCATCCAGCACAGTGCACTCACCTTTTCACTATCCATGCAGAAAATCTCGCGTGAACGTGGGCAACAGCCTGCAGCCTCCTCCGGCTTGGGGATTCCCTTTTCCTCCCCTGTCAAGTCCAACAATTCCAAAAGAAAAACGCAAACCAAGGCATATACTTGCCTCAACCCAGAAACCAAACGGCGGCGATTAGAGATGGAATTTGAAAACTTACTGAATCCACCACCTATCCCTCCACCCGGTCCTGTTCTAGACCCCAAGATACCGGATTCCATAACGACCGATGCGGAGAACGAGAACGAACGGGTTCCAATGGCGGACGACATAGATCATGGCCCAGTTCCGGTAAAGGACGACATAGATCACGACGGGTGTGAATCAAAACACAAAGAAAATCACCTTGCGGCATCTACAAAGGAGGATGCTACCTTGGCTGGAAAGAAAAAGCGACGCGTCACTCCACACCAAGCAGCAATTGACCTTTACGCAAAATGGAAAGTTGTTCTGCCATCACTCGTCAAGCCTCTTCTCACTTACACATCTGAATCAATCCGAAAACCACTCCAGCCTGTTGGTGAAAGCCTGACAGGAGTGTGTAGTTCCAACACTCTACCTTGTGGGACGAAGGACACGAAGATCCTTTGCCTATATTTTGATCGTAAGTGACATGGCTTTCTGATTCACCGATTTCTTCATTTTATAACATAGATTTTCGAACCATCAACCTGACAAGTTGCGCGTGCCAATCTATCAGCCAGATACTTGTACGAAACGGTCTATTTCCCACTGCTCCGGGTCAAATTCGAATGGCCGTTTCAATCGATTTTCTTGATTTCTATGGAGCACTTTTTGAACGCTCCTGCGATGCAGTGAATGCAATGGCGGCGGCATTAAATGACTTCTATACAAGGCGCGGATATTATTTGACAAGCGATAAGGTAACCATGTCAGTTATATGTCTCTTGTTGCTCTGGATTAATTACTTCAATAGGGCGAACGATACAAGGAACCATTCCGCCGGGGACTGGGTTATGCCTCCCAGTGGCTCGATGGACTACGTGTCCTGATAGAAAAGCAAGTTGATTCGGTCTTGAACCAAGCCGACGAATATATCGAGACTCAAGTTGTAAAAGACCCTGCAATGGTGTCAACTTCAATTGTGACTTCTTTTCAAACGCCTTCCATTCCCTTTTCCCCGTCTCTAGCCATTCCGTCGACCTGTGCTCCCAACATCGCTTCCGTTCCCCCATCTCCACCTCTCACTGGATCTAGCACTAGTAGCACATTGCCTAATAAACCAGAAGAAACAGCTCAAGCACCCCTCCAAGAATGTTCGAGAATGCTTCGTCAACTCTGCCCAGCTTGTTTTGGAGGCAAAGAGTTTGGGAGATCACTTGAAGAGTAAGTGTATCAATATCCTCCTTGTGATAAAGCTCCTGAGACCTCACAAGCGGTGGCGACATTCAGATTGCCACCGATGGTAATTTTCACCACCGACATCTTGTCTCTGGCGGTCAGGGCATCCCTTTTCACAATCCAAAGCATGTCATTCCGAAGGATTTTGTCGACGCCGTTGGCGAAAATATTTTGAAGGCACGTAAATCACCACCGAAGAAACGATCATCAAAGGTTCCCGACTCCGCAGTTGACGAATGCGAGAAGTCGCACGATGCAGCTGATGGCGACAAGAAGAACTCCTCTGATGATTCGCGTTACGATGACCGTGGTTGGATGTCGCTTGTATGCCGCCACGACATCCCACTCTTCTTTGCCAACATTGACACACCTGGAGAGCAACAAAAATACGCAGTTGCTTTAATTCTCTGGTTTTTTCTGCAAATTCCGCCCACAGCCACGACAACCGTCCTATACGATATTGGATGCGTCCTGGATCGTAGTGTTCAGCTGGTAAGCCCGAGTGCCACGCTAAGAACATAAGTCATGATGTACTGACTGAAAGGATTTCAGTTTGAAATCTTGCCACTCTCGGTTGTGGACCGTGTCTTATTCGTCACAACCGCCATGCACGCGTACGGTCATCAATGGGCATGTCAACTTGAATACAACCCGCGACTACGGAAAGGTTTGGGTCTTACCGATGGGGAAGGAGTAGAAAGGACGTGGTCGCGCCTGCGTAAACTCATTCCGATAGTCAGGGCATCATCTGTGAGCATGAAATAAACAACCATACTTTGACTGCTTGAGATGACGTCGTTCTTCATAAGCGCGCTCGCCGTTTGTGGCTGACGGATCGCCAGCTTTCAGCAGTTGCAAGTGAACTCAGGGATGATCTCGGGGATTGGCTGAACCGCCGTCACCGACGAGGCGTGTTAGAACAAAGAAAGAAGGCCAAGAACATTGTTGACGAATGTGGGTTCGACATGGATTATCTTCGCCAGCAATGGGAGCTTCAGAAAGAAGCACAACTATCAATCAGATCACGTACGTGAATTTCATCCTAGGAACAATACCAATCATGTAGATTGCTTTTTCATTTTATCTCAGATGCGCCCGCAAAATTGAAGAAGGAGCTGGACAGCATTCTTGGCTTACAGGGCGACCTTGAGACTGTCGAGAAGGCTCTCACTGCAGCTAAAGCACTGGTTGCGACATCCAATGCACCCAACGAATCCAAGTCATTACTAGCTGGACTTCGAGATATGCACCAGCAGCTCACGGAGAAGGTCGAAGAGTTGTACGTTTCATTAAACATACCTGACTCTTACCCGGACCTCAAAGGCGTTAATCTGGACTTCGTAAGAACCTTGTTAATGGCTCGCGACTTGAAAATGAACATTAGAAAGCGGGCTATTGGAAGTTTCTTCGAATGGGATCGTCTGGGTCAGGCAGTTGGTGGTCGAAGTCAGGCACTCGGTATGTGGATATTGGTTTCGTGGCATCTGAAATTCATGTGTGGCTAGGAACTAAACTGCATCAGCAAACTCGGAAGGCAATTACCAAGAGAACACCTGCGCTGATGACCGCCATAAAAAAGTTCAACAGCTATTGTGAGAAGCTTGAAAAGCTATATGACCCGACATGGAATATCCCTCTTCCTAATTCTCTCCCCACGAAACTGGCCGAGTTGCGCGACAATTCCGACCTCATGGAAGACGTTTGGATAACACCGACCGAAACCAAACAGCAACCCTGGCTTGAGGACAAAGATGTTCGGTTGGGCATCCAAGCGATGCTTAAACTTGACAGATGCCTCGAAGAACAGCGTCGGCTTGGACTTGAGGCCGATAACCTCTGTCGGTGGTTCGGTAGAGAACTTTGCGCAGTAGAACTTGCTATTAGAACACCTGCTTGTGAGTGTTCTCCTGCAATTGCCCGCTTAACACTGTTGATATGCGAATCCATAGGTAACTTACTCAGCCTACAATTCGTTCAGTATCGAGACCACCTTCTCCATCTAAAGTCAAGATGGGCAAGTCAACTGGCTAATTCTATCCAGTTTGATGCCAATGTGACATTGGCGCACAAAATCGTGTCTCAGTTGGCCAGTGGTCAAGATGTCCCGATAATCAAGCGGATTCGTGAACTTCATCAAGTTGAGCTCCCAATACTCGACGACGATGATATCCAAGCACTTGACGAACCTGAGTTACAAAGGGAAAAAAATTCTGAGGCCTGTGATGAAGTCAACAAGCATGATAAAGTCGTTACAGAAGAAGATGTCGAAGAAATTCTAGTGGCCGATATTTTCCAGGGGGAAAAACGAGCTCGAAGACACTTCAAATATAGACTACACTGAAAGTGTGGCGGATTTGGTTTGGCAACCATTGGTAAGTTTGCCCAAGTATGTGTTGCGACATGCTTATCCCTACTCTTCTATGAAGTTTCCGAGACCGGACAACGATCTAGTCCACTTTATAAAGAACAGTGTCGTCGCCCCTGATCATGGACGCCATTTTCAAACCCGGGTGTTCGAAAGCTTCCACTTTGAAGAAAAGGAGCTCAAAATACTCGACAGCCCAAACGCCATGCTCAACGACACTTGCTTGAGTGGGTCAGCAGCCATTCTTCAAGCAATATTTGTCCGGGACCCTATTCATCATATCTCAGCCAAAAAGTGTGCCATATTCTCAACACACGATCTGACGCGCATTCGTTACAGAGCCACAGATGCAGAACTTTGGAGAAGCACCCACAAAAGATATTGGAACAAGGACATCTGGATAATCCCAATTCATCGTCCATCTCAATACCATTGGGTATTAGCGGTTGCTTATCTCGAGCGCGGCGAAATACACCTCTTCGACAGCCTCGCTGGCAAGCGACTTTGGAAAAAGGATGTCCAGGTCTGTCCAAACCATCAATATCTTTGCAATTTTGACAATGATTTGTAGGATGTCTCGACACTTATCTCAAGGTTGATGGAACTCTCGAGTCGTGATGGGCACTCGATGTCCATCCATTCGTCACTTAGATGGGTCGCGCAGCCTGTAATAGTATGTACTTTCTGTTTCTTCAGAGGGTCAAAATTGTTTTCATTGTATTATGCACTTCCTAGGTCAATGCAGTTCAGTCAAATGGGCATGACTGTGGCCTGTGGGTGCTCGCATGGATTGCTGCAATACTGAGGGGGTACACGACGACAGGACATTCAATAAGTGAGGCGGTAATGCCAGCCTGGAGAGACCTCGTCAGTAGATTTATTCGTGCTATGCCTACCAAATAAACACAGTCGCAGTAATTTCTACCCCCCCTTCAAGCCATGCAGTGGTAAACTCCGTTCTCCAATTTAATTATTTGTTTCCATATTACAAGTCTGACTCCTCGATTCGCCGTCTTTTAATGGGTCTGGGACGTGGGCCAGGAACAACACCCTCAGGCAGCGCCTATTGATTCATTAGTAGAGAAAAAACAACACAAATTACACATACAAACCTTGGCTATACCCTGTCGGCCTTCGCAGATTATAAAAAATTGTTCCCAAGACCGAGTGGGGATGATTTTGGTTATCCTCGCCGCCACGTTCAATTCTCTGATAACCCACTACATGGCAGTTATATCGAAGCCAACAGGACCAGAATGAATGGACAAACTTTTTTTTTCAACTGGATATTGTAGTTCAAAACTGTGAGATCCCCATAGTCACAGAGTTTGAGGGGCCACTTTATAAACCAAAGATTAAAAAGCCGATCAATAAATGCGGCCTTTATCTCCTTGGCAGTTTTTTCTTCAACTGCACTGCTCCTGGTTGCTTCCTTGGCAGCTTTTTCGGCCTCCCACAGAGGTTTGTAGTACGGTGCAAGTTGGGCTACAAACGCCTGCTGAGCTGCGAGTACGTTCTCAACGCTGGACATGGCGACTTCTGAAACAAGCCTAGTAAGAATCACAACCGTCAATGAGTCCAAGAATGGAACAAGCAGAGAACAAAGATGACACACAACTTACTCTGATTTTGAGTGAAAAAAAAAAACTTCCAATTGGCTGGTGGAAACGGTTTATAAGGGTGAAATAAGGTTCCCGCTGCGCAATTAGCTCCCGCGAACGCCAATTGGAGCGGAGCTTCGGAATTGACGGTCAAGCGCCAAAGGCGCCTCAAGGGTTAGTTCAGTCGTCGAATACATACATTGTATATCCGTATATCCAACGACCCCTGAACGATTGGTAGGACGACTAGATCGAATACTTATCATTTTTCACTGCAGGAAACATGTTTTGAACCGCTGGATCGTGCCGATTCAATACAGGCTGATTAGAACAGCGATGCATTCCGCGCCAACCGTGTGGAGAAGTTTAATCTATAAACTGTACAGTGAAGTGCGGCTGATCCACGCCAAAGCCACAGACACCATCACTTCAAAACCAAAGCTGCAGTGGTAGGCCATCCCAGTTGATTGCCTAATCGCTCTAACAAAAGAACGTAGATGAGGGAGCCATCTATTCCGGAGATAGTCGACTCGGCAGCCAAGACGGAGTTCGCGCGATCCGTGGCTAAATATTATCAAAGAGCAAACTTTGAACGTCAGCTAGGACCCTTTTTCGAAAGGGTATACGAACTCTACAGGGATCGGTGGCCAACGCCACCGCTGGATGCTAGGGTAAAAGAGGTGGGTGGCTCATTATGTTCTTCCTGGCAGCCAATAACCCGAAATAGGATATAAAGACCAGAGTTATCACCGCTGCCGGAGAAATAAACCATGAGCTCAGCAATAAGCAGTGGACAGTCGAACTCACGCTTGATAAAGATCGTCAGGCAAGGGTGAGTAGACTTGTCCACCACTTGGTTGCGATAATCTTCATTCTTTTCCTCGCAGATTTCCTATGAGGACATTGCCATTCGTCTTGGAATCCCGTTGGCCATATACTATGTTGCCTGCGAGGGGGAGCGTGATTCAAACAGAGTTGAAGATGAACACAGTGGAACAGAAAGCAGCAGTGAAGAAGTAGAAGGTGATGAGGTAGAAGGCGACGAAATAAACAGTGGCGAAGCTCAGCCCATCGATTTTGATAGCGACGGGGATTCTATCTTCGAGATTGGTGGCCGACCGCCAAGACCAAAAGTGAGAATCATTCCTCCACCAAAACGCAGGCCACTCATTGGGTAGTGCTTATACAATCTATATACATTCTAAGAAATACTGTTGCTCATCGATGAATAGAACTTGTTGTGTTTCCCAATTGGCTAAATTTCATTGGAATCAAAGAGCTGAGCTACCTGATTACATAGGTCTGCAATTTTCTTTGTTGGAACACTCCAGGGTGCAACGCGTCAGCAGTCTAAGCTATTGAATCAAAGCATGATTTAGTCGAGGTGGCATTCAGATGATGTCAGAGGATGACTTACTGGAGGCGGAATCAAACCCAAGCACGACGGAAATCGCAGCATCAATTTCCCTTGCCAGTCCATCACCTGCTAAAGAAGTCAGGGCAGGGTTTGGAACAATGAAAAGGACGCATCTTTACGTGCAAGGAGGTCTTGAGATATTATGACACGAACACCGACATGTCCAAGTGCGACGATAAGGACAGCTATGATCTGTGCGTGTGTTAGTTGTCCTGGTAAGGCGGCCTCAGGGGGCAGGTCGTCGATAATCAGATATCTGCTTGACTCAGAGACCGCTTCCGTTACAGAGTCAAGACTACCACGCGAAGTCATCTACGTGCAGGTAAGTACAATTGACGACTGGTGATTGATACAGACTCACCTTTTGTTGCAGTGCTCGTCTAGTGGGTTGATATCGACAGGAAGAAGAAAGTGCGGAAAATTGCTCGGTGCATAGCCTTATGTATTTACAGCCGACGGGTGCGATAAAGTTAAAATGACACGGATTCCACCTACGCCACATAGCAGAGTATCCGCTGGACAATCGTTCGCGGGTGAATGAAATAAAGGTCAGAATGTTCAGCACAGTTGATGGGATAAAAGGATAAGATCTACAAATAACTAATCTCTGTCTTGAAAATGGCACATTTTTCTGGATACTGATCGACGGAATGAAGGTAGACTACAATGCTGCATTGAAATCTCTTTTCCGGAAGATCGCATGACGAGGTATGGCAGACGTAGGCGTTTAATCTTCATACTCTGAAAAATCCATGGGGTCTTCGGAACCACTAGCCAGGTGGTGGTCACCTTCGTCTGATAGACCGAGTGAGTTAGAGGTATTAAAGCACAAAACACTAGTCGACTTACCAGGGAATTCCCGTTTCACTACCATAGAGGCTTCAGTGTAATCCATGTACAACATGTCACGCAGAGATACTCCGTCGTTCTTGAGGTCGATAGGACCTGATAATGGACTGATGTAAGTAGTTGCCTGAATGTCCATCGAATACGCACTTTCATATTTCCCATCTTGATGCCTTTCTTGAATTGAAAAATTGCTCCAGAGATCGTCGACTAACATAGACGCATTGCTACAGTCTGTATCCTCGTCCAAGACATCCACAATAACACGATCGATATAATGTTGTAGATTGTGGTTCTTGTTGCGAGGAAAGATAGAGCCCAGTTGAGCATGGAGGGCCTCCAGGGTGCAAAATGGAGCACCACTAATGCCTTCCTGTTCTGCTTTCAACTTATAAGCATATAAGGCCCCAGCGTGCCGACCCAACGTGTATCCAAAGTGCTCCCACCAATCCACGCCCTCATATCTCCACTCGAGCCACTCCACAAGGTCGAGCGCCAATGCTCGAGTGTGCGAACAATGCACACGGTTCAAGGGAGTTATGGCATTGAAATCATGCTCATGAAGTTTCTTGGCCTTTGTTGGGTTCAATTCGTCATCTGGGCCCTGTCTCGGAAAGCGATAGGTATCAAAATCAAGAACGTTGCAGAGGATTCCAAAGCTACAGAGGATCATCAACCCTATCCGGCCATCCCTTGTCAGTACATTAGGTACATGAGACCATGCTTTGTCTGAGAGCCAGTTAGACAGCTTCCAGTTCAGAGATCAGCTTAAGAACTGACCATCTTGTTCAATGTTCCCCAACACCAAAGCTTCGTGATAAAACACGAGCATTTGGCGAAGGACAAATCGTGAAGCACAGTGATGAGTGTTGCTGATATACCCTCCGGCCACAAAGGTATGAATCAGGCCATAAAACGTGTCCTTAATGGTTGAGGTTGCAATGTAATGGCCGCCCTCAAAGACACTGTGCTCCAGGGTGATGACCGTGTGGGGTGTGTTTGGCCTCATGATACTTGCATAAAGATTTTTAAAATCAATCAGTGTTAGAAGGCAAACTGAGACCTACAGTTCCATGCCAGGTGTGAGTACAATGCCCTCCAGATGCCACTCGGCTGGGGCATTATCTAAATCAAAATTACCAGCCAGGAAGGTGTTGATTTTGGAAAAGTTAGCCTGAGTACTCTTCGGCTTGGGTGATGCCAGGATCCACCATTTACTTCCACAGAGCGCTTTGATGAAGGTGCCCAAGCCGTCACTGTCTACGTGAAAGCCGTGGAAACAGCCTTTCAAGGATGCAATCGCCCATCGGAAATCTTCTGTATATAGGGGCGTTCCGGGTCTCCAACCAATCCCGTGAAGTGTTGACATCAGTGCATGCAGTTCTGAGGTAAACTGGTTCCGCACCCGACTTCCATAGGGTTGAGGTATGTCCAAAGCGTTAAGAATCTTGCCACCGGTAATCTCTGAACATTCCACCAGCATGCGCAATGTCCCTTTGTAGACACGGTCGTCTGCCTTATCGCCTATAGGCACCGATTGATCTGGAAACGATCAGTCAAGTGAAGGGAGATACAATTACTTACACACCTTGGATTGAACACCTACTGCCCAACGATGCAGTGTCCCTTAATGCTCCTTTGAAGGTGTTTTCCTCGTGGGGGATACCCGTAACTAGAATATGTTTTTTCTGCAGGATTTTCTGCACCTCTGAATCCGAGAGTCGGACAAATTCGGGTTGGGGGATTATCCTGATCACGGAATTAGGGGGATCTGCCAAATGCAATGGCAAACCCTTCACATAGCATGCTTTCACGGCGGCGGCTATCGACTCGACAGTCTTTAGTGTGTCAGGATCCTATCACAGCATCAATTCTGGCTAAACCCTCCAATAGACAGGAGAATACCTGGACGGTTGGCGTGAAGACGACTGGGTTTGGGTCAGCAGGGCCAAAAGCGTGCACTGACTCGGCCGACCTGTGTTCCTACAAGCGCATTTTCAGGAAACATAAGTTTTGCATATTGAACGACGTACCGTTGGTATCACATCGATGTCCAATGTGATGGGTTCTGGGGAGGCCTGCAATGCATTAGGTCAAAGGTAGATTTATCAAAGACTATTAACCTACGAAAACATGGGATTCAATCAGCCTCCACTCTGGGATCTTGTTACCAAATTCATCCAGCTCGCTATCTTCATCACCTTCGCTCTCTAAGATCTGGTCTTGGTCATCTTGCTTGCCGAGACGGGGCCGTTTGGACATCCTTTCTGGAGAACTTCCGATGTCGTTATCATACCGACCTCGCTTATCACCCTTCTGCTCGAAGATGTCTTCGTCGTCAGCGTCGCTTTCAACCATTTCTTTCGACTTTTTCCCTTTTTTGCCTCCTTTCCCCCCCTTGCCTCCTTTCCATGTCCATTTCCCTCCTTTCCCTGCCTGTTTCCTTCCCTTCCCTTTCAGCTCCTCTTTCTCTTTCTCTTTCTCTTTCTCTTTCTCTTTCTCTTTCTCTTTCTCTTTCTCTTTCTCTTTCTCTTTCTCTTTCTCTTCCTCTTCCTCTTCCTCTTCCTCTTCCTCTTCCTCTTCCCCCTCACTGCTGCTCGAACATCGTGGATCATCATTGCAGCCTAATTCAAGTTCTCCATCGTCTTTATTCCTGTCTTCACCCTCATCTCTGCTTGATTCAATTCCTCTCGTTAAATGGTGCACGTCCTTGTCCACATTCTCAGCGCTGAGTCTGCCTCTATCAATGAGACCAGAGTTGTTCTCAACGCTATCCTCATCATCGAAGTTCACCAATGGGTACCCGCTCACACCGTCACCAAGGGATTCGAAATCACCATTCATACCGTCCATACGGCCAAAGGTTGCAGGTGAGTGTACATCCACGTAATTGTTTCGCTTGTTCTCCAAATGGCCAAAATTTTCAAATGGATGTCGGTCCATGTCAATATCATCATCATCCGGGTTGCCAGTGTTGCTTCCAGCATGCAAAGAGCCAAAATTCGCAGGTGAGGAACTCGGATGTTCCCTTTCATCTCCGAAATGATCGAGTTCCGGACTTGCGACATTGGTTGCGTTAAGTGTAGGTGATGACGATGGTGAGGGGCAGGTGGGTCTGACGGCCATCGATGGATGAACAAGGAAATCTGCCATATCAATCGGACCTGTGGGCACAGTTGGAAGTGCAGGAGGCGATCGAGAGGAATTTGTTGGGACGGGTGAAAAGGTCAGTGGAATGGGGTTGAAAACCGAAGGCGAGGAAAATGATGACGTCGTGGGACTAGCGTTGGGCTCATATGATATGGGCAGCAATGCCTCGGAGGATGTCCTTGGCAGATGCATCGAAAGCGAGGGCATGGACGGCGATGGCATTGATGACGCAGTCTGGGGGGAAAGGGACATCGAAACAGAGGGTATGCGTGGAGCTGGCAAGAGTGCGACTGATGTGGAGAATGACGATGTGGACAAGGAAGTCGGAGGTGAGTAATTTGGCCGAAGAGAGGAAATCGAAAGTGCGGGTATTATAGGTGGCGATGGCAAAGGCTCAGCGAAAGGAAGTGGCAAAGTCCACTGGGGCAGAGGAGGCGGCGCCGGTAACATGGGGAGCGGAGGCATAGCCACCATAGTAGTCTTTAGTCGGCAAAAAGAATGTGGCGGCAGGAGCGACAGGTAATAGCTGTTCCATTTCTGACCAAGTGGATGACTGCACCAAGTTGAGGAGGGCGCTTTCCAGGTCAGCATTGTTGAGCACCACGTTCATGAGGGCTGACCATATCTCGCCTTCGAATCTCCTCAAAAGCTGGGGTTTTTGATTCCCAAGAGCTGATGCAAGCTATATCGCAAATCAACATCGGCATTGGTGTGAGCATGGATAACTTACTTTAAACATCGTTTCTCGGGTGAACGACTTGGATTTACGAAGGGAATAAGGCACTAGCAGATAGATGGGGGTGACCAATAAAGCCAAGTGTAGAATCATCCGAATTTTCGCTGTGGAGGCATTCGCCGATTGAGTGAAAAGGGAGATAGATTGTAATTCAGCTGGAGTCCAAGTACTACCTTGGCTTGTCAGGTGGTTCCAGTCCTTAGGTAGATCGGGCAGGAATGCCGCAGATTGGTGGCTAGGTGGAAGAGAAAGGATGTATGATAAATGCATAGATGCAACCCGGAAGTTGTCGACGACAGCATCAACAGTAGCTTTTGCTTCGCCCATTGCAAGGTCTCGCAGGTGCTTTAGGTGAGGCAGGATATGTGGATGTTTAAGGTTCGAAGGTGGAGACACCAGGCCTTCCACGGTTTTTCTTGCTTGGCTAAGTGTTTTGGTTAACCCTTCCAGCCTACTCCAGTAAGGAGGCTGCTTGCTTTGTGTGGATAGGTAGGATTTACTTGAGAGTTCGACGGGCGTACCTTAAGTTTTTCCATGATAGAGTCGTTCAACCGCTTGGGAATCGAGCCAATTGCTGGTATCTCAACAAGCCCGTCCCATCCAGCCCATTTTTCGACTAAACAGTAGCTGGCAATCAACCCACAAAGGGCATCGTAGGTCTCAGGCACCGGCAAATACCTTTCAGCAAGGTCGGGCGTCGTAGAGAGATGCATTGGACGCTCATATTGTAGGGCATTACGAAGTTGAAGGCTTGGAGTATCGAACGCTGTGAAGATGTGGTTCTCATAAGCTAGCAAGGAAGTGATAAATGGCTGGAGGATGATATTAATGAGCGGTTACTCGTTTGCATGTTGAGGACTCACTGCCAACCGATGATCGGTTTTGAAAAGTTCGCCCAACTCCACTGCCTCATCCGTTATCAGTTGCGTTTGGAAAGGGAATTCGACCAGCGTGCGTGACTTCGAGCGATATTGGTTGCTCTCCACTAGGTTTGATGAACGCCATGAAAACATTCTTTCAAGGACGAACTCACTTTTCTTTAAGGGTAGTAGATTAAGGTCGGAACTATTCATAATATCCTTCTATTAGTCGAGCTAATGAATTATGTAGTAAAGTAAACTAATAATATCTATTCGTTCAGAACCTGTGGAACGGGTGGTGGAAAAGAAGAGAAGCTCATCTCGATCCGTTCTCTTTTTGTATCCCAAGTCATTTTAGGGCCGGTGCCGTTCACCTCGGCGTGTTGCTTATTCATCGAACCATCTGGCTTGATGAATCAGCAGATTGATGGCCGGTGCCGTTCACCTCGGCGTGTTGCTTATTCATCGAACCATCTGGCTTGATGAATAAGCAAAAACCGTAACCAGCCCTAAACACAAGCGGTATATACACTGGCGACAGAGGCTTCGACTTCTTTTCTTCCGCTCCAACTTCTTTTCTTCTACTAGAGATAGATTAGATTCCAAAATTACTTCAATTAGTAGACTAATTTACGCTCAGTCAAATAAGAACGAAAGAAATGGCAGATAGGCCAGCTAAAAGACAGAAATTAAACCGGGTATGTGAGGCAACGACCAGATTTACTAATGGATCGAAACGACAATTGAATAGAACATGTTCATTGATGATGCAGCAGCTTGTAGCGACGACGAGGAAGACGACGGGGAAAGGAACAGCGACGAGGAAGAGGAGGAGGATGATTACCCTCAAGACATAGAAGACTGCTACGTGAGACAAGCGCGTTTTCGGAAAGCCATAGAGCAAGATGAGGGAACAGGTGATTGGGATGGTCTTTTGCGGCGGGCAAACGCGCGGTCCCAGCGCCCGTGGAGAGAGAATGAAGAAGAAGAGGAGAGTTTCAACTTCAGAGACGGCGATTGTCTCTGGGAAATCGGATGCTCGGTACGTTTCTAGAGATCATCTGTCTTCGGTACTGACTACCGTTGAAGATTGGACACGAAGACCTCGCTGTTTACAATATTCTGAACGCCAATACACCGGCTCGTTCAGCTATTGCACACCCCTCGATGCCAGGCCGCATCTTTGCTGAAGTCAAGACGATCGAGCAAGCTAGGCAAGTAGCAAATGCGATTGGGTATCTCAACAACAAAGTCCTTGTTCCAGTACCCTCTGACCAACTTCATCGAATTCTTACCATCCATTCGCTCTCTGTCGAACACCATAGCTGGATTAGGGTACGAGGTATCCAAAAACCCTGGAAGCACTAGAGGTGATGTTGGTTTGATCGAAACACACCGTACAAAGACTACAATATTGCTGGTTCCCCGAATTCCCCTTGTTCCTGGCCTTCCGTCGGAGGAACGTCCAGCCCAGATCCTGGTGCAGCGTACAACTGTCGTTGCAAATTTTGGTTCCGAGGCTATCCGAGATGAAGGAGATCACACTTTTCTTTTCCAAAATAGAAGGTACACCGACAAGGGTTTCCTGATGGTGGACTACGATGGCTTCGACACTATCAACGGACGCGAAATATTACCAAGTATGGTCGAATGGAGTTTGTTTAAAGCGAGTGGTATTTTGGAACCCCACGTTCTCGATCGCACTGAGTCTGTGATACTGGCAAGTCGTCTCAAAGTGTACGACAGGGTCAAGATTGTTGGCGGAAGTATGCATGGACTCCTGGGAGTAGTGAAGGAGGTATGCGAGGACGAATGCGTGGTGTATATTCCCTCACAAGATTTGACGGAGACAATCGCTCGGCATCATGTCCGCGCAGAATTTCGAATTGGAGATGAAGTAAAAATACTCTCACCCCCATATACTGGCTTGATTGCCTGGGTCATTTCGGAGAACAGCGGGCGTTTGAAGGTCATGAATGTATCGAAAGGGATAGAAGTACGTTCCTGCTCAACGTTCCAGTCAATTGTTAATCTGGATCATAGACTGTAGTGGACATGACCGACTTGGAATTTCACAGCTCGGATCTGGTCTCTGCAACTCTGAGGCCTCTCAAAGCAAAGGGCACCAAGCTAGGTAAACGTGACCCCAATGACGTATTTGTTGGAAAACGAGTCATGGTGGTCGGAGACAGCCTTTACAAAGGCTACAAAGGTTTAATCAAGTCTACGACCCCAGGCGGGACGGCTCAAGTTGAACTTGAAGCACGTCTACAACGGCGCGTCGAATTGAAGATTTCTCATTTAGCCATTCCAATGTAAGAATTTCTCCACTTGAGATTAAATAACCTCAGTCGAGCCTTACAGAAATGCCGACGAGTCTGCCTTCGGAGTCGCTAAGCCGACAATAATAATGCCCTCAGCACCAATCGAGAAACCTATGCAAATTCCTTCATCGCCTCTCCAAATCGGTCATACTACACCCGTCCAATCAACGCCGCAAAGACCTTCTATGCCCCCTTTACATAGAACATTACAATTACGCCGTCAAGACTCGCCCCCGAGGACACCACTTCCTACCCCTGTCTGGAACCTTTCGTCCGAAACCTCGACATCTCCTGGCTCGCTCTCACCGGCCTGGGACCCGTCCTCCCTGAGCCCCCAGTCTTACGAAGGTCCATATTGGCTCAAGGACCCCGAATTTGTTGGCATCCGAGTCCAACTAAGGAGATACGGAGACAATGACAACGCTCGATTCCTGACATTCGTTGAGGTCCGAGACGACTGCGTTGTTGTCCAAGACGGCATGTCTACCCGTACCCTACAGTTCGACTCCCTAGAACCCATTTTGGCAACAGCAAATGGACAACTTGTTGCGCCAATTAATGGGCCTGCAAAAGGCCAGGTTCTTGCGATTCGGTCGATCGACGGAGAAATGTGTAAGGTTTATAAGAAGGGTACTAGGGTAACAAAGACAAATCCGGATCTGACTTACAGGATTGGGGATCTTGTGCAAGTTCTCCCTGTTGTAAACGATCGCAGGCGTACCCTGGGTTGAGATGTATATGCCGTTTGCTCAGAGCCCAAGTGTATATAGTATTCTGTACTTCGAACTAACTGCATATAATGTCCTATACTTCGAACTACCCGTATATAATGTCCCATGCTTCGAACTACTCCAGACACCGTTTGCAATATGTTAATTTTCTTCCCTTCCCTCTTATTAAAAGGACCCATTCGTTTAAACGGACTCATTCGTTTGCAGGTACCAACGCAATGTTATTTTGCAACACAAGGTTTACAGTGAAGTACGTATAGCATTATTTATCCAGTCTTGATTAACGATAATGATGTTTAAGGTCACTGAAGTATTCGCGTCGCTTGAGGACTTTGCAATCATAGTGTCGGACTTCCCCGTCGTCCTTGCCGAACTTGCTGTAACAATCACAATCCCCGCCGAATCGTTCATCGTGCCAAACATTGTACTCGACTTGCTCGATATGACCGTCGACAACATCTGAAATCCCAGTGGCGGCAGACAAGGCCCGCTTTTCAATATCCATGCTGAGTAGCCTAAGGTTAAATACTTCGTATTCCGCCACGTCTTCAGCAAGGAGGCCCTCTTCTGCGGTGATACACCCTTCACCCAAAGCGAGTTCTTCGGGGGAAGTAAGAACTCCACCCATCTCGGCCGCGACACAGCTCTGATCCAAGGCGAGCTCCTCTGGAGAAGTAAGAGCTCCTTCAGATTCCGCACGACGGGCTTCAAGATCTTCAAAAGGATCCACCTCCGACTTTTCATCACTAAAGATTAGGGGATGACGCAGCCTCAAAACATCGCTGCACTCGATTTCAAAGACACCGTTGAAGTTGTCTGCTGTCAAGCTTCTCAGCTCGGGGGGCCGCTGTTTCAATATTGTGGTGACTTTATCCAAAATCGTATTGGCTATTTGATCGATTAGAAAAGGAATTGCAGAGAAAAAAAAAAGCTTCGCACTCGTTCCTGCTCGCAAATCGAGGCTGAGGAGCCTTGATAGGCCAAGTGACCGCATGGTCATGACCATTGCGGCTACCATTTCGGCATCAGTACAGGGATTTGGCATGTCGAGATGGTTGAGATGGTCGGAGATAAGGTGTTTTCATAAGCGCGGGGTTTCTAATACATTGGATGTTTCCGAGGCTATCTTGGTGAGCAGCTCGACTTTGAGTATAAACAGATGTAAATATTCAGAATTTATACATGCAGGAAATTCAATTTGAGTCTCAAGGTGACTCGCAAGGCAAAATAATATATACATGAAAAGCACTCGATCAAATGTACCTGATTTTTCAGTCCAACTCAACTCTGAATGGAATTTCGGCTCTGCCCTCATTTGAGGCGTTGCAGAACCAGCAACAGAAGTGGCAGATGATGATTTGGTCATCTCGCTCAAACGAGGCAAGAGCCATGGTAGCTTGTGCGGCTTTTGGGGATGCAGGGCTTGGGGGGGGTGCTGTAACGTCTTCATCCATGAATCTCCTGCGCGGTGGGGGGTCGAGGGACAAGATTCCGACATCCTCTAACATGTCTTGCGGGGGGGACTTCATCTCTTCCTGACTAAAAGTAGCCACTGCAGGTTCTCTGTTGCCCACCGGATATATATCCGGCTGACCTAGACTTGAGGCATCGATCTTTTCGTCATTGCTGTTCCCCATTTGATAATCTGTTGGATGGCTGACGGGAACGTCTGTTATAGGTCGTAATTTAGTCGTCGAACTGAGGCACATAAACAATAATCATACCAATTGGATCCATGAGCAAAAACGTATCCTCCTCGGGTGACGGGGGCAGTGAAGTCGGCAGATCTTTGAGATCAGCTTCAGCACGAGTAACGGCCAATAGGCAGCAAAAACCTACTGTTCAATAAGAATGCGATTTGCTCAAAAGCATACTCCAAATCTGGTCCATCTGGGGCTATGACTAACCGTCAGGTGCGCCGACAATTTTGAAAGGAAAGACGTACAATACGAGTTGCCTGAGATCGGGCCAAGGCGACTGATAAAATTGCCGAAGGAGTAGAAAACGTTCGCCAGAGCTCTAGGAGAAATAGTCGACTCCAAGTTGTTGCGGGAAGGCATGGCTAGCGAAAGTTGCAAGGTCTTGTTGGTTCCCTGCCTATCGATCCATGGGGTTTGTGGCTGATATACTGTACAGTTCAGCGGATAGAGTTCAGAAGCAAGAATCCCGGATGGCAGCAGAGATATCTAAGGTGCTTCCTGTTCCAAATTTGGACACTGCGTTGAATAATCTTATAAGGATATCCATCAACCGCGCTTAAGACGCCTATATCATCGAAGCCAAGAGTGTGACTTATTTACGGTGGAAATTCACAGGGCAGAGTACATTATTCAAAGTGATATAACAATTTGAAGCGTCTCGAAAATGTCGTATAATTCAAGTCAAGAGTGCAACTTAGTTAAAATGAATTTACAACGGAAATTCTCGCGGCGGAGGGCGACTGATTCGAAGTGATAGACTGATCTGTAAGGAAATATGCATACTACAACGAAGAGCCCAATTCGATTGACGTCAGTCCCCTTTCTAGGAACCTCTGAACTGTGGCCGAGGCGCTCTTGTTGTAAGTGTCCTCCTTTTCCTCCTGTCGTGCAATTTCTAACAGTCGGTTTTGCCTGAAACAAATGAATTCGACTAGAGCTTCGTCTGGAAATTGTTCAAACTGGCTCGAAGTTAGGTCTTCTGGCCAGCGGAAGGTGTACACACAGGTCATGGTAGGCGTTTTTGGTGCAAGTTGGTTGGTGATATATGAATATACGAGACACACTGCTGGAGGACTGGCCGCTATTATTGCCCTAAGATCTGCGGCCTGGGCAGCCGGAAGACTTTCCATCCGAAATATTGCGGCTGATTTGAAAGTGGCCCTGTTATACCTGCGATGCGGTGGGTTGAATGAGGGCTCGAGTTCGACAAGAAGAAAATGGGATTGAGAGAGACGAGTCCAAGCGGCCTTGCGCTTCGATTCTGGAACGGTGGTGAAATTTTTTATACCAAGCCTCGTGACAAAAAACATGGCCAAGATCTTTCGAAACACGAGATCGACAGAAGTGAGTATATCATCGACTTCGGTTTTCTCATCACGGTTGACGCAACGCGTCTGGTGGTACCACCAATATTCTTCTTGACATTCAGCGGACTAAAAAGACATTAGTCCACAGGGCAGGGACTGGGAGACTGGGACTATAACCCACGCAATATCCTTCGGAGCAGCACGCTGAGCACTTGAGGATCACATCCAGCCCAAAAAGGCTGCCACACCCATCGCATGACGCTTCTAAACCTTGGATGCTAGCCGTGGAACGTTTTGCATCCACGAGTTTTGGCGGTCGATCGACCATGCTCAAGCTGTCGGCCTCATCAGTTGGCATGAGTTCCATGATGAGGTCTTTCTCCTCATCAGTTAGCACGAGTTCCACGTCCATGACGCGAGATTTTGTGGGAGGAATAGAAGACGTCTGAAAAAAATCCAGTCCTCGAGACGAATTTCAGTGGCGGGGAAGAAAGAACAACAGCGACCTTGAGAAAACTTTAAAGGCATCTATCCCTAAACTTTTTTTTGCTCACGGCTTTTACTCACAACAAAAATCTAGGACTGGAACTACAATAGAAGGGCTGAATCATTGTCAAGACCCGAATTCAAACACTTGAACGAGTTCTAGGCTTTTGATTTTTATGGATGCAGAACTATTCGGAATCTCGTATCACAAAGACAACAAGGAAGAGCATTTTTCTGTCTGAGAGTACAAAATCTATGGAAATACGTCGACGAATATAAAAAACAGGTAAGTAAGGTTGTCGAGGGATTACTGTTTCGCTTGTAACTTCAAGAATTGTTTTTTTTAGCTGCGCCGAGAGCCTCGATGATGGCGACGATGTGGGGAGCAATGAGGTTGAGGCGATTTTAGGCGAGGGCGGAGGCATCTATAGCGCGGGCGGCATCGGACAGCGATGTCTGACGTTGACGAACTTGGCGGGCGAGTTCGTCGAGAGATATCTTCAGACAAGCCCCAGGCACCGCTGGCCAGTTAAACGGATGAGTGATCGTGGTGACGTGCCTACTTGGCCACTCAGGATCCTCGCTGAACGTATACCCGAGGCAAAGCGCTGGGGCACGAACGGCCAGCCGATTTCTGACCTGGGTTGCACGGTCTGCCGGGAGCGAGTCAAGCGGGCTTAACTCAGCCGATAGGAAAGCGGCCCGGTTGTGACGACCGCTCGGTGGATTGGTAACAGCCCCCAACTTGATGTGGAGGAACTGGGCTTGAGAAAGCGCAAGCCAGGCATTTTGAGTGGATGGTGAGGAGAAGTCGGCGCTGAGCTCGTTGATACCGAGGGAAGTCACGCAGTATTGCCCAAAAATGTCAAAATAAATGCGATCTATAGCGCTGTTGACATTGTCGGCTTCTGAGTTACGATCTGAGTGGACACAGAAGTGGTGATGGGTATGCCAGTCCACAGCCTGGCATACTGCTCCCTGTGAGGTTTGTTAGATATCTGAATTGTCATCTGGTAATCCATGACTTACGCAGTATGACAGTGCTTGGCAGGCCCCACATCTCCATCCGTTCGTGAGCTGTATGCCACAATGCACGCAAGCGATGGACGCAGCGTCGATGCTTTCGTTGAGCGGGTTGGAGGCCACAAGTGGAGGGAGGGGGGGTAAGTCAGGCGAAGTAGTGTTCACGTTCGATAAAGGCACAGACATTTTTTTGGGAGGGGGGTGTTTCAACGACGCGGTAAGAGACCCACTTTTATGTTCCATTCAATGGCCTGCCTTACGGAATGAGGACGTCACTTTATCGCTCCTCGGGATTCTTTGCAACAACCATGACTAATTTTCTGCCATTCAGGACACGACTCAGTGAGCCAATAGAATAAACAAAATACAGCGTCCCTTTGGCCAGCGCAACGAATGGACCAAGTTATATTACCAACCTCTGCAGTTATATCGTACGATAATCAAGCCTTGAACTACGACGTTGAGACAGAATGCCTTTTTGCTGGGATGAAAATCTGTTTCAAGCTTCTCATTTCGCCTCGGAGAAGTATGCCAGATAAAATTAACTTTAGGAAGTAGAATCGCGGGTAAGTAATGGACGCTACTACGAGAACACCAAGCTGAGATCGCTTTTTTCTAGCAATTATTGCGCAGGTCTGCTTGGTGAATGTTCCCTGGGCTATCAAAACATCAAACATGGGACATTTGCCTGCAGCTTAACCCAGAGAGACAAAGGACAGATCAAAGCGTCAAGGCAAAGAGCTGAACAAGATGAACGATATTACCGATCGGTCGGAAATGTTGGAGTTGTCTTACCAAATGCGTACGAAACAGCGGCATGACTATTTTTAGTTCTTAGAGTATATGTCCCTTTTGACAAAGATGGTAGTGTTTCTTTTTCCAAACTCAAAGAGTCTGTTCACAAGCATTGATTGTTCTGCAGAGTATATCATGGGACCTGGACAAACCACTTCCCTCGAACTCGTATCCCAACACCGATACTTCATGTGTACCTGGATTCAACTAAAGCCATTGGATATGTTCGTTCATCCGCGTCCGAAGACCTCTCAGCCGGGAGAAGCAGAGCCGGATGAAAAACACTGTCACTAGGATCGAATTAAGGAGGATCTCACAGACTTCGCGTTTCGCTCGACTTGGGTATCTTTCAACACAATTTTTTTCATGCCCCTCTAGTTGACTGTCAATCGTCTTTTTTGCCTAGTCTCCTCACTTGTTGCGCTTGTTGCATCCTACCTTCGGAGGTCAAGTTTTTATTGGTGACGATCAGCTATTTTCTTGCATCATTGTTGACCCTAAACGCTGCACTTATAGTTATCGGGCTCGGAGGTCCACCAACCAGATTATTGTTCAGGTAGTTATCGTCATTCCTATGTACTCTGTGCCCGAGTCGGTGCCCATTCCCATTTTCTGACATAGGCCTCAATGGATCAATCTGCGGTGGATCCTCGCGTAGATCTTGAGTACGAACAGTCATTCGAGGACCCATCTCCAGAGGAGCTTCGAGAAACAGAACGTGTTGAAAACTCGATTCGAGGTGCATCGGGACGTCCAATAGACATGTCTGGCTCCTTGCCAGTTACGCCTTCTCGTCGACCCAGAGCTAAGCGCAAGAATTCTTCTTCCGCAAAGGAGACCGACTCGCGGCTGCGCAGCAATCCCAAACGCAGCGAACGCGCCACAACAACAGGGTACAACCCTAACAGTCCACATGTTCTTCGTCAAGGTAATCCGTCGAAAAGCCCGGGTGGAAAACAAGCGGCCATCGAAAGCTTGCTCCCGATTCCAGAGGATGCTAAAATGTCAATGCGATGTTCTCCAACGCCGAGCATGGGTGTACCCCATCTGCCTGAGATTCAGCCGAGGAATGTCGCTTACCCCAGTCAGTTCTACTACGGGCATCCTCCTTCCAATGGGACGGTGCAACCCTACCATCTGCCTCCAGATGTACACCGTCCATCTGATCAGACTCAGTATCCTCCTCACTTTTACCCATATTCCTTTCCGTCATATGGTCCTCCGCAGGCTTTTCCGTCTGATGGACTCGATCACGCTGGTAACGCATTCTCTCAGAACCTGGCTCTTTATCCACACCAAATGGAGTCTCAACGTCTTTCTTGCGAACCTGCAAGCAAACCATCCGAGGAGCCCCTCCCAAGCGCGAATTTTACTGAATTGCCTCCCCCGCCAAGCCAGATCACCCGTGGAGTGCCTTCAGTTCGCCTCCAGCCACCGACCCCGTTTTTGCAGCAAACAGGATCTCAGCGTCCATCTTGTGAACCCGCAAGTAAGGAGCCCAGCACATTTGAGGACAATCCTACAGAATCGCTTCCCCCGCCAAGCCAGATCACCCGTGGAGTGCCTTCAGTTCACCTCCAGCCACCGACCCCATTTTTGCAGCAAATAGGATCTCAACGTCCATCTTGTGAACCCACAAGTAAGAAGCCCAGCACATTTGAGGACAATCCTACAGAATCGCTTCCCCCGCCAAGCCAGATCACCCGTGGAGTTTGTCCGCAGCCACCTACCCCAAGTGAACTTCCGCCGGCGAGCCAGGTGACTCTTTCCAAATTTACAAAGGCTCTACTTGCCCCAACTCAAAAATCTTTGACGCCTCATCCGGACCTCACCCCCAAAAGACCGAACGAAGAGTCACATATTGAGGACCTTGATAAGGATGAGGAGGACAGCATCGCCTTTCTGGCCGAGTCGCCTACCGTTGGCCGTCTTTCGAACGATCGCCGTGAGGTCCTAAAACGGGGACTTAAAGACCTCAGTGCTCTTGCTCTAACAATCGGCACTAAGACAGGATTATCAGTACCTCAAATTATCGAGCGATGGACTCGTGTCCAAACTCGTTGCACCACAACCTGGAACATTTACCAATCATTTTTTCTAGAGCGACAAGAAGCAGAATTGAGTCGACTACCGGATGATGTACGACCAGCGTGTACGTGATTGATTTTTATTTGCAGCTTATTGTATTCTGAAATGCAGTTCAGTAGGTGCACCAGTCAGCATTTCGGTGGTTTTCTGCGCATATGAGCGTTTCAAGGCCGCAAACGACAGATACCGAAATATTAAATCGTGGTATCAACTCCATCAGATGTCTGAAGCCAACGATATGACCCTTTCGCGACGACATCGCGAATTTCACAAGTATTCGGATAGCCTTGAAAATCTTGTAGGATTTCACAATGATTCTGTTTTGAAGAAACTGACGATCTAATTTGTTTTAGGTTAGAAATGCCGCTACAATGTATAGCTTTCAGACGGTGGTTTTAGTTGTTGGTGGTGTTGTTAATCAAGATCAAAACCTTGCCCGTCTTATATCAAGCGACGCTGCCGTGGACGTATGTTACTCTCGTGCTATCTCATCTCTTAACGAATTTCTTAATCATATAATCCAGTTCTTCACAGAGCGCTACCGCAGTAGCGATGTAAAAGCCTTGGGTCATATGCGGGCCCATGTCTAGTACGTATTCCCTGGATATTTTTTGGGATGAGCCACTCACTCGACAATACAGCGACCAAATGTCAAGGTTGATGACTCTCGAAGATAATGAGGGGGAGGTTGATAGTTCTGATGTTAAATCTGAAACTACGAGTACCATTCCTGGCACACAAGCGGAAGAACTCGAGTTTCTCAAAGAGAGGTTTGTTGCTATGGGAGGTATGCATGCCAGGATATTGTTCCTGTATTGTACCCACTGATGCCCTTATCTTCAGATGATGTTGGAGTTTCCGTCAAGGCCAAGTCATCAATGAGGTGGAAATGCATGTTCCAGTTGTTCACTGATAGCGGGTCCATAGTTGTAAACTGGCCAGAAGGCGTAATTTTTATGTGCGATGACGGAAGATCAAAAGGAATTGGTGGACTGACAAACCAAGAACGTAGTCTTCTCATAGACGCTTTCAATGACTGTGTAAACCCTTTGGGTGCGCGAAAGGTATCCAACAGTGAGTCGCCTTCTCACATCTTCGGAGCCATCTCTGATTTATTGATTATTCTATGAAGAAGCCATTCCTCCCTCAGATCCCGTGGTCATTGGAGCACCCCCACCTTCCGATTCTCCTTATGCCTTTGGAAGGCGAAAATTTCTGGACAAAAACTTTACTGAAGATAGAAATGGCCCACCTCGCCTTCTACCTGCCGCTTCAACAGGGATAAAGCATTCGGCCGCTGCTTCCAAACCTGGAACGAAGAAGACACGCGCTCTAGCCCCAACAAATTCTCGACGAAAGAAGAATGTAGTTTCAAAAGCCAAAAAGCCGATCTCGAGTCAGAAGACGCGTACTGCACGGCGAAACGCCAGCGAGGATTCGTCCAGTATCGACTCTGATGACAAACCGTTGCAAGATTCGGGTGATGTTGGAATTCCTGTAGGGCTGGAACTTCCTGGTCGCACTTTACGCAGTGCGACCAGTACTCATCCTCCCGAAAAGCGCCATGTCTCAGCGAACGACCTCGAGAGACATAAATCTAAGACCGGTATGTTTCCCTGTACATTATTACGTTACTCTGCTCATGGTGTGTACCAGGCAACCGTTCCGAAACGGTCGACAGCACGTCGACTCGGACAGACGACGCCAGTTCGAACCAGCAGAACGCATCTGCAGATGTTGGCGCTGATACACCCGAGACTCTTCCTCCTGAAGAGCGTAATGTCTCAGCGAACGACCTCGAGAAACAGAAATCTACGACCGGTATGTTTCCTTCCCTTTTTGTTGTTACGTTACTCTGCTCATGGTGTGTACCAGGCAATCGTTCCAACAGCACGTCGACTTGGACAGACGACGCCAGTTCAAGGCATCGAAACTCATTGGCCGATGGCGCTAATACATCCGAGACTCTCCGTTTGTCCCCTCCATCCTCCCAGACCTCACAGAAACGAAAGTCTGTTGCTGATGAAGATGCCATTGACAAGGTTTCACGAGGCCTCTTTGATGCTGTCAAAAAGGCGAAACTGGATCATGAAGACGGTCAGACTTCGGAGGACTCAGCTCCAACTACCGTCGTGCAGCGGCTCGAGCATGTCAATCATTCATCCACTCATGACTCAGTTCCATTTAAGGCGACGGGGGACAAGCAGGTTGACCGTCAGACAACGCGGGAGGCCACCCCAGCTCCCAGCTCTCTCCCTGCTCATGATCCCTCTCGACCCCAGGACCTATCCCAGCCTCATATCACAAAGGGCTTCATGGGGCCTACATGCGAGTCTGCACAAGGTGTGCCTGCCCCCTACATAAACTACCCTCCTCATTGGCATGGAACATTCCCACGGGCCCAGCCTCGTACCCCCATCAGTACCCGGCGCCTGATTTTTATTCGATGCCATATCCACCACTTCCTCCCAATTGGCCTGCAGGAACCGACAAGCAACATCCTTCTTACGGATATGGGCCGCCAGGAAACTATTCCTGGCCACCAACCGTCCAGCCGGCACCAGCCTACCACGACCCACGGCAATATCATGAACCATTTCGATCTGGCGCACCACCGCCTCACCGGCACCAACAGCCCAACCATGTCCCTAACTCAGGAGAATCGCGGTGAATACGATAATATCAGGGGTTCATAGTTTCACAGCAATCGCGTTTACAGTTTGTATTGGGCCCTCGTTTTGTGGTTTCAGTCAACCTTTTTGTTGTTTCTTGCAGGTCGCGCTGGCCTATTTTCTTGTTTCCTCCGACAGGGCGCTTGGCTTCACTGCTAGATATCTGACCACATCTTGCTCGTTGATTACTTTGGACACTTTTTTTGGACGCTCTTTAACTTGTTGATTGTAATGTCGTCGTTGTTTTCGCTGCTTTTGAATACATGTATATACCACTTGACTTTCTTGCACAATAATGATCACACCGTTGTAAATAATTATCTAGAAACGAAAATACATTGAGAGTCGGGCATCCGAGATAATGCAATCTGCTCAGGAGAGTCGTCAGAGGAAGTATCTCTGACGGAGAATCCATTCATCGGCCTCAGAGGGTGTAAACTATCCTCCGTAGCCTCCGTGATAATCCTTCGAGCGGGTATAATCTCCACCTAGGAGCCTCCATGATCGGGGCATCCTTTTCAGGAAATAAGTGGCAGATATACCGTCGATAACGGACCTGTTAGGTGGGTTCTTCTCTCGAAGGAAACCCTTCCATTTGGTGCTTCTAACTGCTGCCAAGGGTGCAAATTTGTATGTGACTTTCAAATTTGGCTTTGGATATTGGTAAGCTTTCTCCAATAGTTTACTTTCCGCATTAATAATGCGTTCAATTGTTGCATCCATCTCGAGTCGTTCACTTTCACGTTGAGGGTTCCAGTGCTCGAATCGTTGCCTGAACTGCTCCGTAAAAGCAAGCCGAAGCATCATCTTGTAACTGTATGCCAGTGGTCTATTCTTTTTGACTAGTCCGTCAATTTCAGAAACCACATTCCTTAGCGCTAAACGTCCCACTTCAATACCTGCCAACCATTGTGCGTCAATGAACTTCAGTCCATCCTCCCATTGGTCCTGAGGATTGAACCCTTCTTGCTCCCTCCATGGCCGGCCCTCTTTTTCAGCACATTCACTTGCTCTCTTCATCTCCTTCTCCATCCTCTCCTTTGTTTCCTCCCTTTCCTTCTCCAAACGCTTCCGTCGTCCTATTAGAAACTCGGACAACATCCACTCCTTTAACCGCCCGTTCTCCTGTTTTGTGGCGACCATACCAATACAATTATCCATTCTTTTACGTAGAATGCCCTCTAATTTGATTGACGACGTGACAAGAGCCAATTCGCGCTTTGTCCACTCAAAAGCCAACTGAATATCCAGCTCAATAAGCTCCCATTGTGCTTCCTCACTAGTTGCAGCTTCTAAAGCGTGATGACAGTCATACCAAGCGTCTGACCGTATGCCACCCATATCCTCAACAATCCACTCACTCCAATTTCTTATTAGCTCAGTCTTGAGATGGTGCTCATATCTCCGATCGAGATATAACTGGTCATGCTTAGTTGGAGCCGGAAGACCTAAGATGTAACCCCCATGCCGAATATTGGATTCAGTCCGTTAGGGAAGAAGACTCCATTTCCATGGAAGGGTTGCCGTTGTAAGAGCAGGAGGATACTCTCTGTTCACTTTAAGATCCGGTTGCGAATTTTCCAGTGCTCGAGAGTGAAGATTGAGGGCCTGCGTTATGGACTTGTAATATGTTGCTAGAGCGCCAAAGAGTGTAGCATTGTTTGTTCTCCAGGGATGTTTCTCACCAATCGACGACTGCAAAAATGCCTCCATTTCGCTTGCGATGCGATTACACGTTACATTAGCATCAATGTACTTCAATCCACCATTTTCCTGCAGAAGTGTGACCGCAATTCGCTTGTTGATATCAAAGACTGTCATGTACAGACGTTTCTGCCTAGGGACATTTGCTGTGAGTGTGAAGTACAAAGCAAGATTTTCAGGACTCTGAAATTGCTCAAGAGGGCCAGTGAAGGGAGTGATCCACTCAAGGAATCGGCGTTCAGGAACCAAGGGAAGGGTATTATTGCCTGTCGACTCGATAACCTTGAACTCTTTCTCGGTAGTGACAAGCGGCTCATCCTTGGTTAGTTCCAGCTTTACAGTCACATCCGTTTTTTCGTCCCAACTAGGGTTCCATGCCCAAACTAGAATTCGAATGATCGACAGCGCGGCTTCGAGTCCCAGCCAAACTAATGTACCATTGTCCTGGCTGTTGCTGACCAATGTGAAGCATCCAATATATCCAGCTACCGCGGCAGGAATGGACAGACAGAGAATTATCCAGGAGATAAGCATGAAGGCATGGTCAAAAGTGGGAGAGGGGAAGTGTTTGTTATGCAGCTCATGTAATTGACGAATGATGTTCTCAGGATTAGAAAACGAAAGTCTTAACATTGCGATAGAAATATGGTGTTCCGATTTGTTGGTGCTTTCCATTGGTTGTGTGAATGAAGGGGAGAGAAACTGCTCAAGGCTCCAGAGAGATTGCTCAGCAGGAAAATCCACATCCCATAGAAGATAATGTCCGAGCCAAGAGTCCATCTTGTTGTTATTGTCCTTTGATAAATCATCAATTAGGACACTATCCATGACCATGAAGATGATTCGATTCTTCATGAGAGAAATGACGCGGGATTGAATAAGGAACTGACAGCATACAGCGGTGAGGGAACTGCCGACAGTCCGAAGAAGAGGGAATATCCACGGTGTATGCACCAACGTGGGCTTTGAATTCGGCAAAAGAAGAGCGATGTAAGGGGTACCGCTAATAACGGCCGCAATGACGGTGAACAAGATAAGCGAAACGTTCCAATGTTGGGATTTCCACTCAATCGAGAGTTTCCGTGGATTGTCGATGTGCTTCTCCTCAAGTATCTGCATGAGCCGCGTCTCTGCCTTATAGCGTTTCCTATCTATCGCTATCAGGGGAGCGACAGTCCCCGCAGGTTTGAATCCGGCATTGTGGAGCATTCTAGCTCCTAGCCATTTTTCTTGAGAGAACTTTACAGCGAATGGACGTAAAGAAATGGTGATTTTCGGGATGGAAATACAGGAAATGAGGACGGAAATGCCGACTTTGACGATACCAAGGCTCCCGAAGATCGACAGAGGCGCAGCTGCAGCGTAGAGATATCCGCCGTCGAGAGCGGATCCGACATGCTGCTCGCATTGATCAGTACCGAGCAGAGGTAGAAGGGCTGCGATGTCTTGTATGCCCCCAGTAATTGTTGCTCCGACGTTTTGAGTTGGACTGGACATCTGGTCTGGTAGTGAGTTACGGCAGGGCAGTTCTTGTTAGAAAAGCGCACCAAGAAAAATGTTAGTTGTATTCTCAGAAACGGTGATGTTGTACGACTGTATTTTCCTAGAAATTAGCCAGCTTTAGTCGCACGTACCACAATTGAGTCGAACGCATACCTGGCAGTGAGAGGTTAAGGCGAGAGGTGTGTCAGCAACGTCCTTTCGAGCAACCGCTGGCAGGCCTCGCCTGTGCTTCGTGGCAGAACTCGACACATGTTAGTGACGGGACGGATAATCGACGTTCATTAGCTCATTGCGAACTAGTTCTGCGCGTCGTTGCGTAGATTGCTTTGATCTGCTTTTCTGGAACCTTCATTTCATAACATTGAAAGTCTTGCGTCGGCTCCAAATAGCGCTGTCTGAGTAGATCTGAAGAAATACTGTTTCTTGAGAAAACGAAATCAGTTTCATTCTGATCGTATCTGTACAAATCGGCTATGGACTGTATTCTCGGTATTCGATAGAGACCCGAAATGCAAATTGGTCAACTAAGCTGGAGAACCCGGGAACTAAGCGTGAAAGATAAGAATAAACGAAGAATACTCACCTCAATACCAGGAGGCCGGCACGTTGTGATCCATTAACACAGCCATGAAGTGACTGCATGCATGTATATGTAAAAAATTCATATAAAAAACTAAAATGGCGTACTTCTCGTGTTTCGTTGAGAATAAGATACTCGTGAATGGAATTGGGCTGGAAACAGCGCATTGGTGAGAGGTTGGTTCCTTGGTATTTAGAGAAGACTTACGCACAGTCCGAGAAACTGACTCAGGGAAACGAGTCTAATAAGCGCTCACAGAAACGACACTTAACTTTATCATGGGCTCCAGGAATAATTGAAGCGAACGAGTTAAGAGGGAATGACTATATGTGGGCGATCAGGATATATACGTCAAAATAACCAAAAGAAAATCAGGTGTTGTAAACATGACGGATGTGAGTGCTTACTGGTGTGGTAGACAGGCTGGCAAAGGAGCGCATCCATGGTGTAGCATACAGCATCGAATGGCTCCAAATTTGAACCTGCCTCTGACGAGGGTTGGTACGCGAAGTAACTGCGTGGTCTCGATCAGGATGCGTTGGGGGTGTATCTTGCGGTAGATCACTGCGAAAATCAGTTTCCCCATGCACATATCCCTCTCTGGAGACGACGACGGCGGCGGTGGAGAGATTTGCAAGCTTCTCGAGCGCATATATGCGTCCATTGTTTCTGATTTTTAAGTCGAGTTTGCATTGGCGTGATGCGTACGCCGAGATGTACGACTGGCTGAAGGAAAAGACGCCGTTGTTTATGGGTAACTCGGAGAAAGAAGGTGGTGTATGAGGTACAGTCAAAATTTCGTAGGCTTTCTCGACGTCGTTCTCGCCCGTCGCCTACTGGGAACTGACACCCGTCTCTGTAGGAGTCTCTCTGTCGCCCTCCAGATTCCAAGCTCGTCCGCCCGCCTCCCGCCATCCAGCACGAGAGATAGATCGATCTACTTCGAGTTTTGATGACCACCGTCCTCGCACATCCCAACCGACCGACCGTATGCAGTCTGCGGAGTTCTGGAACGTGGAATCCCATCGAACCGAGGGCGTACATTCATGTTGAGCTGGCACGGTTGGTCCAAGGAGGTCAACGACGCTATTGCTCCTTGTCAAGAAAGGCGAACAGGGGAAGGCCAGCTGCTCCTCGTCGCCCGTCGCGCAAATTCAAGACGGTGGGAAGCAGGTCGGGGCGTAGGCGCATATACTGTAGTAAGAGCCCTTCCAGTACTCCATCGGGTGTAACTTAAGCGATGGGTGGGGGTCGTGGAGAAGGTGGAGGAATGGTGCCGAATAGTCAATGTGAGGAAAGTTGTCGAAGAGCACCACGAAGTAGGGGATAAACCGGGCGATAGCACTTCTCCCCCAGATCGGAGGAGCTCGGCGAATGGGCAAGGACAGGTAGTGTATGAACATCATGGAAATGGTGGCAGGCATCACACCAGGGAGGCGGTCGAGGGTCGGCGGGGAATCCATTCCTCCTGCAGAACCTAAGACGAGTGAGGAGGTAAATACAGCATTACGAGTAGGGCGGAGATAACGCACGAACTGCGATAGACTCCTGCTAGACATGTAGAAACCACGAGAAGAGCAGTGATCTTAAGCATGATGCCTCCAATAAATAGCTTCAGAGCGATCACTGGCAGCGCATCAAACTTGGACTTCATAGAAAGAATGTAACCCAAAAAGACATACCTCATCTCATTGTATATCCTCCTATAGAAAGCCTTGCTACATTCCAAAGACAACGTACATGTGTAATTGATGTTTGCTTGCGGTTTTTTGATAAGGATGATCCCAGCCGGGAAGACCAACATTAAAGCGGCGCTTCGGCATATACAATTTTTTCCCATCCCTGGGATTGACCCTTCCTCTGTCCGTCTCCCGCTCACCATCAACGACGTTCTGCAGGATTATTCTGTACGAGGGAACCGTGTTTGCAACGCTATCTACGGCCACTCTTGCTCATTTCTCAACTACTTGGAGCTGTAATGTTGGAATTATGGGCTGTTTGCCAGCTGTATGCATGGTGCGCGTAGCGATAACACCTCACTCGCATCCTCACGATCCGCCGAACAGAGTGCCAAGTACGAGCTCAGGCTACGGGTCAGTAATGCATTTTCGTTTTACTTCAGAGGTTTACTCACTCGCTTTCTTTGCACTAGTTTCCATGAGCCATCTACGTTGAACCAACAGTCGCCATCTGGGAATGTTCAAGACTCAGGACTTCTCTTTCGAACATCAACATCGCGACTTCTTGGGAGTTAACAGGACTCGGAGTAAGAGCTTTCTCGTCCCAACCCACGCCGACATCCAGATTCGTGAGTTAAGTAGGTTGGTACACCCTCGATTGTTACTTACCCTGGACCCGATTTAGGTCGCAACTAGAAACGAGGACTCGCGTCAGTCATCTCGCCTTCCCTTTCGTTCTCTCGACGACTCCTTTTCCTTCAAAACGCGAAGTACCAAGCTCAAGAGCTTCTGAAGTGAGAGCGACGTAGGATTTGCATCTGCAGTTCAGTGGCGATGCTTTCGGTACCGGCGCGGACGTGTCTTGAGGCAGAGAGATGGCAGATGTTGTGATAAACCACGGACGAATATCAACACAGAGAAGGGACTAGAGGCGAAGGGTCGTGCAGCCACGCTGGGACTCGGGCTCGTGAGGCGAACTGCTGCTGGTTCGTCGCAAGCTCGAGTCGTAGTGCTGAAGATATACGAACAGGACGAGCTCCAAACCGTTCAGACTGAGATAGGCTTGACCGTTACGGGTGACGGTTTTCGACTCCTATGAGGTACGACTATCTCTGTTTCTCGAATTCCTTTGACCTTCTAACCGAAGAACCTCAGACACGGTACTCAACCCACCATCATATCCCATCCTCAACAAAAATAGTGGGTGTATGCGCATCAATCCACATCCTCCACCCTCCTTCCGGCCTCAACCTGCAACCCGTACTCCTCTCCGATGACCATACCGCTCAAAATTTAGCCATTCCCCTATCGTACCTATCCTTGACTTTCCACCGGTGTCTGTCTTGCCGGTATTCACTCACGCTGGCGCATGAAGACGACCTTCTGCTCATCTTCCTTTCCCTCGCTTGCATCAGAATCCCATGGACGCCTCGCTTGACCAGTATGCTGGGCTTTCGTGCACTCATGGTGCGTTTGGAATATGAAGTCATTATTCGAAGGAATCAGCGGTGGAGGGCAAGGCAAGAGCGGCTGTATGCGCGTGAAAATGTGCATATGGGGGAATATTCTGCTCTCACAGACTTCAGAAGGAAACTTCACGAGAACAAGAAGGAGGAAGAGGAGAAGGAAACATGTTCCGCCGGACACGCCGGCCCGCCTTGGTGCCTGAATCCGCAAGGCGATTTTTGCGTCTTCGAAAACCAATTTCCTCCAGTCCTTCGTCAGGACGACCCACCTCGATATACTCGGCCTTGGTTGTTCGTACACCGAACTTCGTGTACCCACCGTCTCCTGGTTCAACGTCGAGTTCTTGGAAGTCATATTTCATTCAACTCCGTGGTTGTCCTCGTCAGCTCAAACCCTCATTCTCAACTCTAATTTCCTCGATAACGTCTCCTGTGGCTATTCAAGGATTGTGGTTAACTCACCCATATCCTTCTCATTCAAGTTTCGCGGTTCAATGACCCAATTCGCTTTCGACTGGTGCACCACGTCATCAATTTGACCCTTTGCCTCAAGCTCCTAGACGGCTTTGACAACGAGTTCAACAGTCGATTTTCGTGTGTGTTTGCTTCCTTCGCTCGCTGTTTTTTCTAACCATCTCTCGAGGATTTTCTAGCCTAGTTCATTTTCACCACCCTCAATCTGGTCGTCCGGTTTCTCACCCGACCCAACTGTCTAGTCATGCGACTCTTGTCAAGCATCTTGAGTCTTGCTTTCTAATGTCGAATGTCTGGAGGGACAGAAAGAGAGGTAGTCGAATGGTGGACGGAGGACAGGGAGCTACACGTCGTCGACTATGATGGTGTGTACATTAGCTCTTCGTACAGGATATTTTGCTCATTGGTTTTCAGATCTCGGAGGCCTGGTTGCCCTCGCCTTTCCATTTCCCCCAAGTTTGACGTTCTCTTCAGTCACTAGCGGGCCTGCGAGCAAGCGCACCTTCGGCTCAATCGCCGCTCTTCGTATACGACTGTTTGTTTACGATGGCCGATGCTCGTTCCACCGCCCAGTTGCCAGCTTCACTTCGAGTGCTCGAATTTGATGTACCATATCTCCAATGACCACTGATCGGCCGCCTTGTCGATTTTCTTCGAATATTTATTCCTTGGTTTCACTGGGAATGTATGCTGCGCCTGCCACGTGTACCGGGAAGACCGTGCAATCGGGTCGTATCTTCAGAGTCTACCCCTCGAGCTCGGCTCTTCGTCGTCGTTGTTCATGATTTTGCACAGTTTCAACGAAACGTCACTGTGAGTACGATTACGATTACACTTTCTCCTTCCTCTACTAATCGAATTGGAAACCCTAGCTTGTTCCGCGACCCAGTGTGAATTTGTCGAACATTGTGTGTTCGAAGAATATACGTGTCTTCGGCGTTTCCTGCACCACTTTTTCCACGCAAGAAACCCATCTTCGTTCCTCTTAGCTACGACACAAACTGTTGGCATCAGCTCATTCGTATAAGACGACTTACATTCTCGACCTTCCCTTCCTTTCCTTTCCGCCCACGTTCGCATTTCAAACCACGAAACGAAAGCCTCGTCCTTCGAAGCTGGACTACGATAAACTACGAGAAACTTCTCGTCGTTTTATAGATCGATTCTAGGATTGTCATGGAAGGAAGTGTTCCGCTCGAACTTCTCTGAGCTAGTGCCCAAATGCACTGCAAACTAGCTCAACCACTCTGCGAGCCTTCGAGGACTCAAATGCCGCTGGAAGTGGTCGGTTGGAGCTTGCGATGAACTGGTGATTTTTCAGTGGGCTTCAGGCATAGGTCCAAGTCTCCACACGAAAAGGCAGAGGAGACAGCTCCGGTCACTGCCGGAATCCCCGGGCCGAAACTGTGCCTGGATTCCGGAGGTCTTCGAAACCATCTTAATTTCCTGCTCGCATTTCGCCAATGTAATCCACCTCGCCATCTTCGTTCTAGGTGGTTCGTACTTTGAACTTCGTGTGGCCTTCGTTTCCTGGCTTACCGACCTCATCTTGGGGTTTATTTTTCATTCACTTTCTCAGTCCTCGTCATTTCCCCCATCCTCTTCCAACAATTTATCCTTCAGCGAAATCTACCTCGCCATCGTAGGCCTGGGTTGTTTACACATTGGACTTGGTGTCGCTTTTGTATCCTGGCCGAACGCCAGCATTTATGGTGTCATCTTGCCTTACGCTCAGCGGACCTTGGCTAAGGCTCCAACCGTACAGTATACATTACAGTATATATACGGTAAATACCCTATACGTATATGTATATGTATAGGTCAAAGTAGGGATTCTGCATATACTGTAAATATACAGTATACAGTTCTGTATATACGGTTCTTGAATCACATGTAGTGACGTGCCGGCTTAGGCCCGGAGGCCAAAGCCAGCCGCCAAAAGCCAGGCCAAGCCGAGCTTTTTGCGCGGCTTTCCAAAGCCTGTGTCCTCGGCTTCGATTTTGAAAGCCACAAGCCACGGCCTGAGGCCTTGCTGAGGCCGTGAGCTCAGCTGTAAGTTTACTCGTCTATTATACTCTATTTACCTGCACTAATTTAACAACTGTTCATGCGGGAATGTACAAACTAATCCGTGGACAGTCACAACACCCCCATTCCTCCACCAAACTCAAATTCGATGAAGTCAGATTTTGCAGCACGCGTCACGTGTTCACAAAGCGGATCGCGTACTATCGGAGACCAACTCTGATAGTGACTCCACTAAGCCGACGCTCAGTTTGATTGCCCCATTTTCGCGTTTTCAAAGACTTCAGACATTTCTCTTGCCACGTGTTGGACGTGAAATGGCAACAACGAGCCGACGACGAGTCAACGACGATGGCAGCGGCAAAGCCCACGCTCATCACAATGGCCTACCGTAAGTCCTGATTCCGTCCTCCAATTCCGTGGGCTCGTCTTGCTGAGAGTCTTCTCTTTTCTCCGCAGATGATATCTAAATGTCAACGACGATCGCGGAAGCGCCGCTCGCGGACTCGACTGTGCTCGCAAGCTTGAAAGTGCACCGCCGTCGTCTCAAAACCAACTCATCCGCACCGAAAAACAACACGAGAGGCGGTGCCTCGCGTTGACGGACACAAACAAGGAGGAAGGCAGGGAGGACAGGTTTCCACTTGCTGGTATGTCCATTACCCCATTAACCTGCGTCAACCATATATACCTACCGTATAACCGTATATATAGGGTATATATAGGGTATACAACTATATATGTATATATACGCCCCCGACCGTATACATATAGTGTACGGTTGGAGCCTTAACCTTGGCTTTGCCCTCGACTTACTTTTCTCAGGATGATGTTCCTCATTATTATCGGTCTTGGAGTTTCAACCGTCGAAGTCGATATTCTCAAATCTTTTCTCCGGTGTTTGAAGCTCCATCGACTCATTCGCGTACGACCGCACTCACCACGTCATAACACGAAGATTCACTTTCAAACATTGCCTCAAGGTCTAAAGTTGCTCGTCCAGCTATACCTGTGAACTTGTCTTGGTATGTGTTCCCTTGTCGGTGATTGCTGCTTCTAACCTCCCTCAAGATAGCCTCCGACGACCTAATTTTTGTCGACTTTGAAGATCCTCCGATGCCAAAGGGTAAAATACTCGGACCATTACTCCCAATGCTCTCAGTTCGGTATTTTCTATCCTTCAACCCGCTCGTTTAAGCTTGTGGTTGGCAAGAACTTCTATTTCTATATCGTAATTGCAATGACTTCGAGCTTAAATTTATAATGCTGATTCTTTGAACACAGGCAATATTGTTGCGGAAGGGACCACAATGATCCGAAAGTTTTCAACATAATGAGATCATCAAATGAAGTAAACGTGGAATGAGTATATTTGTTTCTGGATGAAGTGGAAAGGCTAGGAAGAAGGGCCAACATTTTCGACAGCAATGGGCACTCTATTGGCATTCTAGGTGTCTTCCTCCACATTTGTGTCTTATATTCCACTTGGCTCAGTGTCTGCATCTCCATGCTCTCCTATGGTTCACCGTCGTCCTTGTCCACAGAAGTCGGTGTTTCATCGACGAACTCGACAATAATGTCCCTTAGGTAATAATTACTCTCTCCGACTCCGACAACGACCAATGCCAGCTCATGTCTCCCTTGCTCAAACTGGTCTAACTCAAAATCCTGCAATCGGGGATTTTCTGGAATTTCTTTGGTGTCGATGTGGCGAAGTACGTTGCCTTTCTCTTGAATGGAAAGAGACATGCCAAATCTTTGATAATGTAGCAAGCGCAGCTTGAGGCGGGATGGGGTAATGATGGAGAGGAATATGTGTGCAATTTCCCCTTCATCCCACTTCACGACGAAGTGTAAACGTACACAACGTGGAGAGAAATAAAATGTTGACGAATTGCTTTTTTGTCCCTTTTGTTCCGTCCACCATCGATCCCGATTCTGTAAAACAAACTCTGGCTGTTCTTTTCTGGTTGAACCGACATAGAGAAGGTGCTTGTTTTCGGGGATGGAATGAACTATTTGCACTCACACCCATCACTGAGCGAGTAGTGCCATTCTTGATGACATCTGAGATGATATCAGGGTCGTCGCAGCTGATGAAATCACACACAATGGGGAACCAGAGACTTCCAACCCTCGGCAGGCTCAGCTTGGGGATGTAAAGAGTTACAAATTTGCGAAAGACCTCTGGATCTGGCTTTGGATATCGGTAAGCTATATCCAATCCCTCACTTTCCACATTGCCAATGCGGACAACTGTCGCCTCCATTTCGAGTCGTTCATTTTTGCGTTCAGGACCAAAATGCTTGACTCGTTGCGCGACATGCTGTACAGATATACGCCTGCCAGCGGGAATGGTGTATTCCAATCTCCACGGATCATGCTTTTTGATCAGTTCGTCAAGGTCAGATTCTGCATTCTCCAGTGCTGAATGTTTGCCTTCAATTCCAGCTAACCATTGTTTGTCAATGAACTTCAGTCCAGCATCCCACGATTTCTGAGGATTGAAAAAAAGCTGATCCCTCCACAACCATCCCTCCCTTTCAGAACGTTCGCCTGCTTCTTTCATTTCCTTCTTCATCCTCTCCTTTGCTTCTTCCCTTTCCGTCGCCAGTCGCTTCTGCTGTCCAATCAAAAACTCAGACCACATCCAATCCTTCGACCGCCCATTTCCCTGTTTGTTGGTAACCTGGTCAATGCATTTCTCCATTCGTTTACGTAGAATGCCTTCTAATGCAAATGACGACAAAACGAGGTTCAGCTCACGCCTTGTCCACTCGCATGCCAGCTGAGAATCCACTTCGGTGAGCTCCCATTTTGCTTTCTCACTAGCTGCATCTTCCAAAGCATGGTGACAGTCGTTTAGCACGTCTTCCCGTATGCTGGCCATGTTAACAACAATCCATTCGGCCCAATTGTTAATCAGCTCAGTTTTGAAATGGTTCTCGGATCCGCGATTGAGATATAACCGTTCATGCAGAGTTAGAGATGGAAGACCCAAGACCTGATTAGACTGGTTTCCATGTCGATTATCAGATTCGGATTGTTGGGGAAGAAGGCTCCATTTCTGTGGAAGTGTCGCTGTTGTGTGAGATCTGCCTTTTATGTTCTGATCTGGTTGTGAGTTGTCTGGTGCTTGAGAGTGGAAATGCACCCGATTGAGGGCGCGCATTATGGACTTGTAATATTCTGCTAGGCCATCAAAGAGCACGGCATCGTTTGTTGTCCAGGGCTGTTTCTCACCAATTGCTGACCCCAAAAAAGCCTCCATTTCGCTAGCAATGCTATTGCATGTTACAGTAGTGTTGATGTGCCTCAATATATGTTCATCCTGCAGGAGTGTAACTGCAATGCGTTTGTTGATATCCAAGACTGTCATGTACAAACATTTATGCCAATTGGTAGGGCCACGCCGTGCAGTGAGCGTGAAATACAACGCAAGATTTTCGAGCCTTTGAAACTGTTCAAGAGGACCAGTGAAAGGAGTAATCCATTCTAGGAATCGGCGTTCAGGCATCAGTGGAAGGGTATTGTTGCCTGTCAACTTGATCACTTCGACATGTTTTTCGGTAGTGACAAATGGATGGTCCTCAGTTAGTTCCAGCTTCACGGTGACATCGGATTTTTCATCCCAATTGGGATTCCATGCCCAAATAAAAATTCGAATGATTGACAATGCGGCTTCAAGTCCCAGCCAAATTAACGGTCCATTACCCTGACTGTTGCTGACTAATGTGAAGCATCCAATATATCCAGCTACTGCAGCTGGAAGGGAAAGAAACAAGATTATCCATGAGACAAGTGTGAAGGTGCGGTCAAAAGTAGGAGTGGGGAAGTGTTTTTCATGGAGCTCCTTTAATTGATTACTCAGATCGTAAGGATTGGATAAAGAAATTGTCGGAATTGGAATAGCTACATGAGGTTCTGATTGGTTGGTACTTTCTGGCGTCGGTTGAGTGGACAGTGGCAGAAGAAACCACTTGAGGCTCCTCAGACATTGCTCAGCAGGAAGGTCCTCATCCCACCGAAGAGTTTGTTTGAGCCAAACATCAATGTCGACTTTATTGTGCTTTGATAAGTCACCAATAAGGACACGATTCATGACCGAAAAGATGATGCGATTCTTCATCAGATAAATGACGCGGGATTGAATGAAGAACTGACAGCAAACAGCCGCAAAGCAACTGCCGACACTACGAAGAAGAGGGAATATCCATGGCGTATGTACCAGCGAGGGCTTGGAATTCCGTAAAAGAAGAGCAATGTAAGGGGTTCCACTGATCACAGCTGCAACCACGGCGAATAAGACAAGCGAGATGTTCCAATCTCGAGATTTCCATTCAATCGAGAGTTTCTCTGGGTCGTCGATATGCTTCTCCTCAAGGATTTGCATGAGTCGCGTCTCTGCCCTATAGCGTTTTCCATCCATCGCTATCAGAGGAGCAACGGACCCTGCAGGTTTAAAACCGGCATTGTGGAGGGTTCTAGCGCCTAGCCATTTTTCTTGAGAGAACTTCACAGTGAATGGACGTAAAGATAAGGACATTTTTGGGATGGAAATACAGGAAATCATGACGGAAATACCGGCTTTGACAATACCAAGGCTCCCAAAGATAGACAAAGGCGCCGCTGCAGCGTAGAGATATCCACTGTCGAGAGAGGATCCGACGTGCTGCTCGCATTGATCAGTGCCGAGGAGGGGTAGGAGAGCTGCGATGTCTTGTATGCCCCCCGTAAGTGTTTTTCCGACGCCCTGAGTTGGATTGGACATTTCTGATAACGAGTTACTTCGCGGAAGTTCTGGTAGATCTCGGTGAACGTACCAAGCAATTTCACGATCGAAAATCCTATTATCAGAAACGGAGACGTTGTACGACTGTTTTCTCCTAGAAATTAGCTGCCTTCAATCGCACGTACCACAATTGAGCTGGACGCATACCTTACTACCTTGTGGTGAGAGATTGAGCGCCAATGCCCTTCCGAATGACAAATGAGGGTCAGCAGTGATCACCTGAGACCAAAGCGGTGCAGAACTGACATATGTCAACGACTCTCCAACTTGCTCGTAATGCACCGACTTTCAAATCGTCCATCATCATCCTTCTGCTTTCTACGAACAGTGCTCGTGAGAGATGGTAGGAGTCTCGACTCCCTGTCTCGAGCATAGACCGTGATATAGCCTTAGCGATTCGACTCGCAATCATTTTCCAACATCGTAGACCGAGACGGAAGAGATACACACATTTCAATCCACCTCCTTACGCCCTCCGCTCGGCCTCAACATGAGAACTTTGCGCCCTCCCTGTGCCGCACTGCAACCCACGAATATCGGTCATTTTGGAGCACGGACGATTTAGTCGTATCACTTTGCCCATCCTCGACCTACTGCCCACCGACACCTTTCTTCCTAGTAGTTCTTTGTGCTGCTGCATGACAAAGGCCTCCTCCTCGTCCTCTCTGCTGCTGTCCATACCTCCTAGTCGAACGTCGTTTTAGCCAGTTCGATGTGCGTTCGTGCACTGCGTTCCAAGTTCCAACCGTGTTCGCAGCTCTTAGAACCCGACGTCATCGTTGGATGAGGTCAGCGGAGGAAGACAAGCAAGTACGATTGTAGCCGTGCTAGCCAATGAGCGCAGGTTTGGAGCTTTTAGGTGAAAATAGCGGGAGGAGAGGAGATAAATCCAAGGCTGGTTACCGGAACTGCCGGGCCGCTGCGGTGCCTGGATTAGTGGCAACTTGATTTTTCATGTCCTTCCAAAACCGATTTCTAGCTCTCCATGCCTCTGGACAATCCCCCTCGCCAACGTCGATCTTGGTGGTTCACACATCTAACCTCGTGTGGCGGCACTCTCCTGGCTCAACGTCGAGTTCTTAGGGGTCATATTACCATCGATTTTCCTCGTCTTTCCATCATCCTCGACCTCCCTCCTTCAATACGATCTCCTTCGATATCGTTGGCCTGGGTGGATTAGACCTCAATACCAATGTCATCTGTCTTATCCTTTTGTCTCTGATATTCCACGGCCACGTCGCTCTCGACTGTGTCCACCACGTCATCACTCCAAATCTCAACAACGCCTGACATTCCCTTGTTGATTTTTCTACGATTTTGTTACCCTCTTTCACACTGGATCATACAGTGACCCTAGCAGAAAGAGGAATATGAATATGTGCCGGAAGTAGGACTGGGGCGAAGCATCACCCGCTCTGTGTTGGAGGCTATTACCCGAGAAGCGATGGGCGTGATGGGCTTGGAAATTTGAAGCTGTAGCCGTTGCTGTGGCTGCGGGTAGGTGGACAAGAAGGCGTGGTTTTCGGACAAGAGCCTACATCCACAAGCAAAGTCGAGAAGGAGACGAGTTCTAGGAGGTGAATGGGGCCGGGTGAGAGATGGGCCAAGGAACAGGGGCAACAGGGCAACATTTTGAGCTGAAGATGGAGGAGTAGTTGGTACCCTTCTGGCTCGACGTTGTCGTAAGTGCGGTCTCACCTACTCAATTTTCGTCTCCTGACTAAAGTAATCCAGCTTCGTCCCGCAACCGAGTGCAAACTCGTCCAAAGTCGGATTTCGGACGAATATATGCACTTTCGAAACCTTCATCACCAACATTCCTTCGCTTCCTGGGCACGAGAAACTTACTTCTATCCCTCCTGGCCATATCGAAAAGAACCGCGGAACATTCTCGTTCACTTTCGAATGTTATTCTCCTCTTGGAAAGGCCTGCAAGTCAGGCGATGTTCGACGACGTTGGGATTTGGTCCCGGAGCTTGGGTCGACGTCGCCGTTACCATCATCATTGCACATCAAGGGTTCTCAACAACGTCGTCGCAAGTGCGATTACTTACGACTGCTCAAATTTCATCCCCTGACCTAACGCCCATAGCTTCTTCCTCCGACGACGACAACCGAATACGAATTTGCTCAATATTGCACATCAGATAGTTATATGCGCCCTTGAACATTCTCACAACTTCGTCCTCCCACTTGCTCCACACGAGAAACCTACCTCTATTCCTCCTGATGCACCACGGACAGTTAGCTCCATCCAGCTCGTTTGTAACACGCCGACTTCCATCTCGCCATCCTTTCTTTCCTCTCCACCCATGTTTGCAATTCCAACTAGGAAACAGTCGCCCTTCGCGCTGCTGCAAGGCGGGGAGTATCTCTTTTTTCTCTCTATCGATGCTGGCCTTATCATCGACGTTTTCAACTCAAACCCATCTTAATCAGTTCGCAATGCATTCGCCACTGGCTTCTCAACTGTGGACCATCGAAGATTCAAGCACCATTGGCAGTGGTTTTCAGCAGGCGGGGCAGGCGGTTGTCTCCAAATGGTCCTGAAGATGGGATTCACGTCCACAGTGAAGAGGTGGAGGTGGTGGAGGTGCCAGGCTTGGATGCTGCCGGAACCCCGGGCCGCGGGTGTGCCTGGACTCCGATTCTCTTCAAAACCATCATAATTTTTTGCTCGCCTTTCGTCAGCGTAATCCACCTCGTCGTCGCCGGCCTTGGTAGTTCGAACATCGAAATTCGTGTAGGCCTCGTTTTCTGGCTCAACGTCACCATCTTGGGGGTCATTTTATATTCATCTGTCTCGGTCCCGGTTTTTCCCTTCGACTTCCTCCTACTCTCGGTCTTTCAGCGAAACCAGCCTCGCAGCCGTTGGCCTTGCTGGTTTACACAAAAGCTGTGACGTAGCCTTCGTCTCCTGGCTGAAATTCAACGTCCAGCGGGTTGTGTTACCTTTGACTTCCAAAACCATGTATTTACCTTCAACTTTCCTTCCCCAAGATGATCTTCGGTATCGTCGGCTTTGGTGATTTAAACGTCGAAGTCACTATTCTCAACCTCTTTCCCCCGTGTTTGGAGCTCCGTCGACCGATTCGCTTATAACTAGTCATCGATTCATTCAAGTTCAACCAAAGCTTCAAGTTCTTCCGAAGTCTACAAATCGTTTAGATCCATTCGTCCAACTAGCGGAGCGATAACGTGTTACGAAGGACTACACAGGATGTGTGAGGAAGTAGATAGGTCGTCGAGGCGACTCTACAGACTTAATTCAGAAATGACAGGAATATACAATGGGGAACTCTTTCACGTCGCAGGTAGTAGGACGAACATACTAGTAACCTCAGGACGACGAGACCCCCAATCCTGCAGTGGGGGGATGTAATCGGCCATGACTCGGAGCTACAGAATAACAAGCTGTGTTCAGCTTCGACTATAGATAAGCACTAAACAAGAAAGGACGTACCTAATCGTCTTGGGCCGACGACACCCAAGAGCACGAGTTCCAGCCTTCGGAACCCCGTTTCCATCATTTTTCGTGGGTGGCGCCAGCGGTATGTTCGGATCGATGCAATCCGACGTGCAGGAAAAGGTCGTGACGAAGTAGTTCCAGATGATTCAGGGCAATCGTCGTTGACGCTGTTTTGGGCCAATGGGTTGAAATTTGAGATCGGGGTAAGCGGCGTCGCGTAGGATGCGCAGGACAGAGGCAACGCTGAAGATGTTATGGACTCTGGAGGAGGTAGAGCCCAGGAAAACTAAGATCAGGGAACTCAGAGTTACATGTTCATCGATATGGCTCTCAGTGAGTCAGTGACCCTTCGGACCAGCGGGAAGATAACATTCAAGCGGCGCTTCAGCATGTTTTTTCCCATCACTAAGATTGATGGGCACTTCCTGTTTCCGTCTCACTCTATCAACGACGATTTTGGCTCTTAAGTACTCGAAACCCTAATGTTGGAATGCTCGAGCGATTCGTTACATGTCTGCGTGGCGCATGGATATAATCCCCTGCTCGCTTCTTCACCGTCCCACGAATAGAGTCCCAAGTAACGAGGGTCAGGCTACGGGTAAGTGATGCATTCCCTTTCTCCTCAAGAAGCTCATCTAATCGCCTTCTTTGAACCAGTTTCAGCTACAGTACGTCGAACCGATAGAACAATCCCCGAGAGTTTATCGTAACGGACTGCTCTCGCGACCGTCGGAATTCAGACTTCTCATCATCCAAACCCACAACGACTTCCAGCTTGAATCTGCGAGTGAGTGAAGCTGGCCTTCAGATGTATCTCCAATCGCTCATGACACGGTTTAGGTCGCAACTAGGGGGGCTCACGTCCACCAACTCGCCTTTGAACTGTTTTTTCCCGATGACTCCCTTCCACATATCAAACGCAAGGCCCGTTATTGTGAGATCGACGTGTAGGGCCCAGACGTGGTTATCGAACCAGGGCTCCGACTGGAGGGTCGAGGAGGGTCGGGCAGCCACGCTGGGAATCGTAATCGTGAGGCGAGATGCTGTGCTGCTGGTCAACTGTTGGTGCATCTCAGGCTTGAGTCGCTGTGCTGGCCATTTGCGAAGAAGACGAGGTTCATGCCGTTCGCAGGAGTTCGAGGGCCACGGTTTTTGACTACTACGAGGTACGACCTTATATCACCATTTCCCGACTTCCTTTCCCCGCCTAACCGAAAACCCCAGATTCATTACTCAATCTGCCATCATATCCTGACCCCAATAACGATGGCGGGTGTATGCACCTCGATCCACACCCTTCGCCCTCCGCTCAGCATCCACACGAGAACCCTACTCCTCCCAGACCACACCCTACAAAATCTTGCCATTCTAGGCCCGGTCGACCACAGTTTCCCCGTAACATCACACGTTTCTTGCCCATCTCTTGACCTAGTTCTCACCGATGTGCATCTTGTCAGTAATTCCTTCTCGCTGCTGCATAACGACGAACGACGACCTCCTCACCGTCCTCTTTTCCCTCGCTTGCACCCGAATGCCATGAATTTTAACTTGAATTTCGTCTCATCCGTTTGTTGTGCTTTCGTGCAGTCGGTTATGCTGCTCTTGGAATGTGAAGACGCTGTTCGGTGGTGGAATGCGAGGCAAGGGTGGGTGTATGCGGTCTTCGAGGACGCGAAAACTGCCTTGCGGATACGGGCACCACAAAGGCAGGCCGGTGGTTCCGCAGACCCAGGGATTATTTTCTTGTCCTTTCTCGTCCTCCTCGTGAAGTCCCCTCGTGAACTCTGTGAGCGTAAAATCTTCCACCCAATCCACCTCTTCATGCGATTGCCACCCCTTCGTTCTCCAGTATACACGATCTCGCCATCGTCGGTGTTGTTTGTTCGCACATCGACCTTTGTGTACCCGCCATCTCTCGGCCGAACGGCGACTTCTTGGGAGTCATATTACATTTGTCTTCCGGGGTCTTTTTGTCATCTTCGACCTTCATTTCTCAACACGAACTTCCTCAATAATATCTCCTGTGGCTGTTCAAGAATTATGGTTAACCCATCCGTACCCTCGTTCGATTTTCGCGGTTCAATAGCCCAATTCGCTTTCGACTGACGCAACACGTCATCACTTTGAGTCGTCACCTCAAGCTCCTGGACGATTTCGACAACCGACCTACAGTCGATTTTCGTGCGTGTATGCTTTTTCTCCTCGCTTCTTTTCCTCACTATTCCTCCAGGACCTTCTATACTCGTTCATTTTCGACCATTCTTAACCTGATCGTCTGAATGGTCGCCCAGCTCATTTAGTCATACAACCCTTCTTAAAGTTCTTTTGGTTAAGCATGTTGAGTTTTTATAGACGAGTGCGTGGTGGGAATGCGTCAGCGCGAGCTCGAGGAGGAGGAGGATGGAGGATTGATGGAGGATGGATCATCATTGGCCATGATGGTGTGTACACTACTTTTCGTACTGGGTATTTTGCAATTGCTCATTAGTTTTCAGATTTCGGAGGCTTGGTTACCCTCGCTTGCCGACCCTCTTGCTCCAAGTTCATCGCTCTCTTCAATTACGAGTGGACCTTCGGTCTCCATATACGACAGCCCTGCTCGTACCACCATCCCATCGTCAATAGTGGTCCGCGGTTCGAGCTTATTGTGTCATATCTCCAGCGATCACGGATCGACCGCTTCGGATATGTTCGAAACTCTGTTCCATTTCTTCGCTGGACTGCACGCAATCCGAGTACTGCTCCTACAGGACATACACCTGCCACCAACTGCCACGTGTCGTGGAAAGACCGCGTAATCGAGGCATATTTTCAGAGCCTGCTCCTCGAGCTTGGCTCTTCGTTGTCGTTGTCGTCGTCGTTCATGACTCTGCACGGTTTTTCAGAAAGGTCATTGTGAGTACGATTACGATTTTACCTTATATTTCATCTCTTGATCGAATTGAAAATTCTAGCTTGTTCCGCGACCCAGTACGAATTTGTCGAACAATGGGTGTTGGATGAATATATGCGTCTTCGGCGTTTCCTGCACCACTTTTTCCATGCAAGAAATCTACTTTCATTCCTCCTGGCTACGACACGGACTATTGGCACCAGCTCATTCGTAATACGACGACTTACATTCTCGACCTTCCCTTCCCTTCCTTTCCACCCACATTCGCATTTCAAACTACGAAACCCTCGTCCTTCGCAAAGCTGGACTACGAGGAACTTCTCGTCTTATCGGCCAATTTCAGGATCGTCATCATCGTGCTCCGCTCAACCTTCTCTGAGCCAGTGCCCGAATGCACTGTGAACTAGCTCCATCACTCTGCGAGCCTTCAAGAACGCCAACGCCGTTGGAAGTGGTTAGAGCTTGCGAAGAAGCTGGTGATTTTTTCGTGGCCTTCAGACATAAGTCCACCTTTCCATACGAAAAGGCATTGAGGAGACAGCTCCGGTTACTGCCGGAATCCCCGGGCCGAAACTGTGCCTGGATTCCGGAGGTCATCGAAACCATCTTAATTTCCTGCTCGCGTTTTGTCAATGTAATCCACCTCGCCATCTTCGTTCTGGGTGGTTCGTACATTGAACTTCATGTGGCCTTCGTTTCCTGGCACAGCGACCTCATCTTGGGGTTTATTTTTGATCCACTTTCTTAGTCCTCGTCATTTCCCCCGGCCTCTTCCAACAATTTATCCTTCAGTGAAATCTACCTCACAATCGTCGGTCTTCGTGGTTTATACATCGTACATTGTGTCGCCTTCGTCTCCTGGCCCAACGTTAACACCTAGGGGGTAATCTTACCTTCGACTCCCCAGACCATGTAATACCCGAGGCTTCCCTTTCTGACGACGACCTTCCTCTTTATCGTCGGCCTTGGTGGTTCAACCATCAAAGTAGTTATTCACAAAGTTTTCTCCTATGCTTTGTGCACCATAGTGCCATCCGCGTACAACAGCGCCCGCCACGTCATCACTCTGATATTTGCTTTCAAATGTTGCCACAGCATCTTAGGCTGCTCATGAAGCCATTCTTCCGAAGTGTTCGTGGTATGTTATTACTCCTCGATGACTTCTGATTCTAGTCTCCCTCAAGATACCCTCCGAAGAGCTAATTTGGTCGACCTTCAACATCCTGTGGAGGGAAGGGGTACAATACTCCGACCATTACCCCCAATGCTCTCGGTTCTGTATTGTCTATCACTCGACCCGCTCGTTTAAGGTTGCGATTAGCTGCAAATTCGACTCTTACATCACAGCTACAATACCTTCGATCTTTAATTTGTATTACTTTTTCTATAGCGAATCGAGTACAAGTTACAAAAATCCAAGGCTATTCAATACGAAGAGGGAAGAAGGCACCATAAAATGAAGTAAATGCAAGAAAGTATAGCTGTTTCTGGGTGAAGTCAGAAGGTTACGAAGACGGTATGACATTTTTGACAGGAGGGGGCATAGTATTCACATTCCAGCGATCTTCCTCCTTGTCTAGATCTGTGCCTCGTATTCCACTTGGCTCTGCGTGCTCTCCTATGGTTCTCAGATCGCCGTCGTCCTCGTCCACTGAAGAACGTGTCGGTTCATCGTTGAAGAACTCGATGAGAACGTCCCTGAGGAAATACCTTGAAAGCTGATATCCCACAATAACCAGTTCCAGCTCATGCCTTCCTTTCTCAAATCGGTCCAATTCGAAAGCCTGCAATCGGGGTTTTCGTGGAATTTCATTGCTAGCGATGCGGCAAAGTTCCTTCCCATTCTCTTGAATGGAAATAGACGCGTTGTGTTCTTGATAATGTAGCAAGCGAAGCCTGAGGCGGGATGGGGTAATGAGGGAGAGGAATATGTGTGCAATTGCCCCTGCCCCCAAGTTGGAGACGAAGTTTGAACGTACAGTATGTGGAGAGAAATAAAATGTTGAAGAATTGCTTGTTTGTTCCTTTTGTTCTGTCCACCATCGATCCCGATTCCGTTGGACAAACTTAGGCTGCTCTCCGCTGACTGTACCAATGTAGAGGATGTGCTTGTTTTCAGGGATGTAATCAACCAGACGTGAACATATCACAGAGCGAGCGGTGCCATTCTTGATGACGTCAGAGATGAAATTTAGGTTGTGTTCGTAGGTGAAACTACACACAATTGGAAAGCAGAGCTTTCCAACCTCTGACTTGGAGAGTCTAAGATTTGCAAATTTGCGTGTGACCTCTGGATCTGGCATTGGATATCGGTAAGCTATATCCAATTTCTCACTGTCCACATTGCTAATGCGGTCAATTGTCGCCTCCATTTGGAGTCGTTCATTTTTGCGTTGAGGACCCCAGTGCTCGAATTGTCGCCAGACCCGCCATACAAGTTCATACTTTCCAGGCTTGGGTGACCATCGTGGAAATTCATCCTGAAGGATCAATCCACCAAGTTCAGAATCTTCAGATTCTGCATCCTCCAGCCCGAGTGCTGAATATCCGTCTTCGATACCTGCCAACCAGTGTTCGTCAATGAACTTCAGTCCAGCATCCCACTGGTTCTGAGGACTGGACGATTCTTGATTGCGCCACAGTCGCCCTTCTCTTTCAGCGCGTTCACTTGCTTCCTTCATTTCCTTCTTCATCCTCTCCTTCATATCCCCCCTTTCCATCTCCAATCGCTTACACTGTCCAATCAAAAACTCAGACCACATCCACTCCTTCAACTTCCCGTTTCCCTGTTTGTTGGCAACCTGTTCAATGCATTTCTCCATTCGTTTATGTAGAATGCCCTCTAATCTGAATGATGATTGAATGAGGTTCAGTTCGCGCCTTGTCCACTCCCATGCCAACTGAGAATCCACTTCGGTGAGCTCCCACTTTGCTTTCTCACTAGCTGCATCTTCTAAAGCATGGTAACAGTCGTTTAGCATGTCTTCCCGTATGCTGGTCATATTCACAACGATCCATTCGGCCCAATTGTTGATCAGCTCAGTTTTGCAATGGTGCTCGAATCCCCGATTGAAATATAATCGGTCATGCTGAGTTGGAGATGGAAGACACAGGACCTGGTCTCCACGTCGATTATCAGATTCAGATTGTTGGGGAAGAAGGCTCCATTTCCGCGGAAGAGTCGCTGTTGTGACGGGATGAAGAGACGTGCCTTTTACATTGTGATCCGGTTGTAAGTTGTCTGGTGCTTGAGATTGAAGATGTGCCCGATTGAGGGCGCACATTATGGACTTGTAATATTCCGCTAGACCATCAAAGAGCGTGGCATTATTTGTTCTCCAGAGATGTTGTTCACCGACTGCTGACTGCAGAAAAGCCTCCATTTCGCTTGCAACGCGATTGCACGTCACAGTAGCATTAATGTACTTCAATTCATCTTCCTCCTGGAGAAGTGTGATTGCGATCTGCTTGTTGATATCAAAGACTGTCATGTACAGACATTTCTGCAAAGTGCCATTTGCTGTGAGTGTGAAGTACAATGCAAGATTTTCGAGACTTTGAAATTGCTCAAGAGGACCAGTGAAAGGTGTGATCCATTCTAGGAATTGACGTTCAGGCATCAGTGGAAGGGTATTATTGTCGATAACTCTGACATCTTTCTCGGTAGTAACGAATGGGTGGTCCTCAGTCAGTTCCAGCTTCACGGTGACATCGGATTTTTCATCCCAACTAGGATTCCATGCCCAAACAAAAATTCGAATGATTGAAAGTGCAGCTTCAAGTCCCAGCCAAATTAACGGCCCATTATTCTGGCTGCCGCTAACTAATGTGAAGCATCCAATATATCCAGCTACTGTAGCTGGAAGGGACAGACAAAGGATTATCCATAAGATAATTGTGAAGGCACGCTCGAAAGCAGGGGTGGGGAAGTGTTTGATATGCAGCTCATTTAATTGACTACTGATATTTGCAGGATTCGAAAAGGGTACTGTCGATACTGCAATAGAAATATGATTATCCTGTTTGTCGGTACGATCCGTAGGGTGAGTGGATGGTGGCAGGAAAAACTGCTTAAGGCTCCACAAACATTGTTCGGCGGGAAGGTCTGTATCCCATCTAAGATGTTGTTTGAGCCAAACATCCATCTCAGCTTTATTGTCCTTTGGGAGATCATCAGTGAGGATACGATTCATGACCATAAAGATGATGCGATTTTTCATGAGCGAAATGACGCGGAATTGAATTAGAAACTGACAGCAAACAGCCGCAAGGCAGCTGCCGACAGTCCGAAGAACGGGGAATATCCATGATGTATGCACCAACGAGGCTTTGGAACTGCGCAAAAGAAGAGCGACGTAAGGAGTGCCACTGACAACAGCTGCCACCACTGTGAATAAGACAAGCGAGAGGTTCCAATCTCGGGATCTCCATTCAATCGAGAGTTTCTTTGGGTCGTCGATATGCTTCTCCTCCAGAATCTGCATAAGCCGCGTCTCTGCCGTATAGCGCTTGCCATCCATTGCTATCAGAGGAGCAACGGTCCCCACGGTTTTGAAACCGGCATTGTGGAGAATTCTAGCGCCTAACCATTTGTCTTGAGAGAACTTGATATTTAACGGACATAAAGATATGGAGATTTTGGGGATGGAAATACTGGAAATAAGGACGGAAATACCGGCTTTGACAATACCAAGACTCCCGAAGATGGACAAAGGTGCAGCTGCAGCATAGAGATATCCGCGTTCGAGAGAGGACCCGACGTGCTGCTCGCATTGATCGGTGCCAAGGAGAGGTAGGAGAGCTGCGATGTCTTGTATGCCCCCCGTAAGTGTTTTTCCGACGCCCTGAGTTGGATTGGACATTTCTGATAACGAGTTACTTCGCGGAAGTTCTGGTAGATCTCGGTGAACATACCAAGGAATTCCAGGATCGAAAATCCTATTATCAGAAACGGAGACGTTGTACGACTGTTTTCTCCTAGAAATAAGCTGGCTTCAATCACACATACCATAATTGAGATGCACGCATACCTTACTACCTTGTGGTGAGAGATTGAGCGCCAATGCCCTTCCGAATGACAAATGAGGGCCAGAAGTGATCACCTGAGCACCAAAGCGGTGCAGACATACGTATGTCAGCGACTCTCCAACTTGCTCGAAGCTCGTAATGCACCTACTTTCAAATTGCCCATCCTCATTCTACTGCTTTCTACGAATAGTGCTCGTGAGAGATAGTAGGAGTCTCGACTCCCTGTCTCGAGCATAGACCGTGATAGCCTTAGCGATTCGACTCGCAATCATTTTCCAATATCGTCTACCAAGACGGCAGAGATATACGCATTTCAACCCCTCTCTGCCCTCCGCTGGGCCTCAACACGAAAACTCTACACCCTCCCAGTGCTGCACTCCAACCCAAGATTATTTGTCATTTCGGAGCACGCACGACTTGGTCGTATCACAATGCCATCCTCGACTGCCCACCGACGGCTGTCTTTGCCAGTGGTCCCTCGCATTGCTGCATAACGATGGCGTCCTCGTCGTCCTCTCTGCCCCCGCTCCTACCTCCTATTCGAACGTCGTTTAAGCCAGTTCTAAGTGCGTTCGTGCACTGCGTTCCAATTTCCAACCAAGATGCAATCGGTTCGCAGCTCTTAAAACCCGACGTCATTGTCGGATGGGGTCAGCGGAGGAAGACAAGCAAGTACAATTGTAGCCGTGCCAGCCAATGAGCGCAGGTTTGGAGCTTGTAGGTGAAAAAAGCGACAGGAGAGGAGGAAATAAAACTTAGGCTGTTACCGGAACTGCCGGCCCGCTGCACTGCCTGAATTCGCAATTCAGGCTTTCACGTTCTTCCCGAAACCAATTTCCAGCTCTCCATGCCTCTGGACAATCCACCTTGCCAACGTCGATCTTGGTGGTTGACACATAAAACCTCGTGTAGCGGCACTCTCCTGGCTCAACGCCGAGTTCTTGGGGGTCATATTACCGTCGATTTTCCTCGTCTTTCCATCGTCCTCGACCTCCCTTCTTCAATACGATCTCCTTCGATATCGTTAGCCAACTTGGCCTGGGTGGATTAGACCTCAATACCAATGTTCTCGGTCTTATCCTTTCGTCTCTGATGTTCGACGGCCACGTCGCTCTCAACTGTGTCCACCACGTCATCACTCCAAATCTCAACAACGCCTGACATTCCCATGTTGATTTTTCAACGATTTTGTTTTCCTCTTCCACACTGGATCATACGGTGCCGCTAGCAGAAAGAGGAAGATGAATCTGTGCCGGAAGTCGGAGACTGAGGAGAAGCAGGTGAAGTTCAGCGAAGTTCATCCACCCACGCCGTGTTGGAGACTATCACCCGAGAAGCGATGGCGAGATGGGCATGGGAATGGGAAAATGTGGCCGCTGCTGTGTCTGCGTATACGCGGACGAGCAGGCGTGGCTTTCGGACTAGAGTTAACGTCTATAAGGGAAGTCGAGAAGGAGATGTGTTCTAGGTGGTGAATGGCCCGCTTGCGTTGGGTTTTAACACCGAATTCCTGCTTGGTATTTGGTGAGACGACCTTCGAGCGAGTTTCGGGCCTGGGTTACAGTGAACTGCAACTTCCGTATTGCCTCTGCTTTTCTGGATTGACTGGCGAAGGACGCGGAGCAAGTCGAATTAGAAATGGAATGTGGAAGAGAATAGGTTGGACAACATCCAAACCACCTCAATCTTGGGATGGAAGTGTGGTTGTTTCACTTCAGGCACTACGTTGTCGTCAATATTGTCGAAAGGTCGTTGTGAGTACAATCACATCTTCTCTTTCGTCTCCTGACCAAAACTCTCAGCTTCGTCTCGCGATCGTCCAGCATTCAGTGTCGAATACAAAACGAATATATGCGCCTTTGTGCATTGGACAGGCAGACGAAGATCAGAACGAGAACGGGTGGTCAACTATTTTGTTACCCTCTTTCACTGGATTATACAGTGCCAAACATACACTCTGCGACGTTTTTTGGAGAGATAGAAGGGGGACAATGAAGCTGGGCGTAAAGTAGGTGTAGGAGACGAGGGCGAAGTTCAGCGAAGTTCAACCACCCGCGCCGTGTTGGAAACTATTTCCTGAAAAGCGATGGACGAGATGGGCATGGAAATTGGAGGATGTAGCCGCTGCTGAGGCTGCGGGTACGTGACGGTTTGAGCTTCGGTGAATTGGGTCGGATGTCATCTTCACCCGTGTTGTCTTGCCCTTTCTAGGCTGAGCAGCGAAGGTCAGAACAGAGGAGGTCGGACAACATTTCAAGCTGAATATGGGGGACTATCGAGCTCCTTGAGCTCGACTTCTTCACTGACATTGTAAGTGCGGTCTCACCTGCTCAATTTTCGTCTCCTGACTAACGTAATCCAGCTTCGTCCCGCAACCGAGTGCAAACTCGTCCAAAGTCGGGTATCGGACGAATATATGCGCCGTTGAAACCATCCTCGCCACTATCGTTTCGCTTCCTGGGCACGAGAAACTCACTTCTGGCCATATCGAAAAGAACCGCGGAACATTCTCGTGCACTTTCGAATTTTATTCCTTGGAGAGGCCTGCAAGTCAGGCGATGTTCTACGACGTCCAGATTTTCTCCTGGAGCTTGGCTCGACGTCGCCGTTATCGTCGTCATAGCTCAGCCAGGATTCTTTACAAAGTTGTCGTGAGTGCGATTACTTAGGACTGCTCAGATTTCATCTACTGACCTAAAGCTTGCAGCTTCTTCCTCGGACGACCGAGTGTAACTTCTTGAATATTGCATGTCAGATAATTATATGCGTCTTCAAAACTTCTCAGACCACCGTACTGCCACTTGCTTCGCACGAGAAACCCTCCTGGTGCGACTGGATGATTACCTTCATCCAGCTCCCTCGTAATACGTCGACTCCCATCTCGCCCTCCTTTCCTTCCTTGGCACCAAGTTCGCATTGCCGGCTACGAAATCCTCGTTCTTCGCGCTGCTGCAAGGCGAGGAGGTCCCTTTCTCTCCACCTGTGCTCGCCGCCTCATCGACGTTTTCAAACCTATCATAACCGGTTCGCAACCCATATGGAACTGGCTTCTCAACACCGTCAAGCGCCATTGGAAGTGGTGAAGTTCAGTAGGCGGGGCAGGCGGTTGTTAGCCCACCTCGTCATCGCTGGCCTTGGTGGCTCGAACATCAAACTTCGTGTAGACATCGTTTCCTGGCTCAACGTCATCATCTTGGGAGTCATTTTATATTCGTCTTCTCGGTCCCGGACTCCCGGTTATTCCCCTCGACTTCATCCTACTCTCGATCTTTCAGCAAAATCTCTCTTCAACGTTTGTTCAACGTCGGGCTTGCTGGTTTACTCACCAACTGTGGTGTAGCCTTCTTCTCCCGGCTCAATATCAACATCCGGCGGATTGCGCGGACAACCGGTGTCGGTGTGCAGTGCAACTAAGTGCAGCACAGCCTAGTTCCAGTTTCAAATTTAGAACCCACATATTTTATCAGAGGGGAGCACTAGTTGAAGGAATGAACTTCAATGAAGAGATATCGAGCAATCGATGGCTCGTCCTACAAAAACTCGCATACTTATTCGGTACATACATTTTAGCACTGTGAGTGGTATATAATACATCTACATGTCCCCAGTCAACGCCTTTCTGTTCCCTCCGTGTCTTCACTCAGGCATTTCGCGTCAGGTCCATTGAATACATAGAACAAATAGAATCTGTTAGAAATGATAGGACTGCTGGATACATCTCTTAGTTACGCACCTCGTCAGAAGATGGAGTTTGCACTTGAGCGACTGAAGTCACAAACTGACTTTTAGGGAATGGCTGGTTCCCGGCTCCTACCGAGGCTGTCGCTCGATTTGGAAACTCTCCATATTCGGTCTTTGTCTTTCCAACTCGTGCACCACATGCCTTCCCCCTGCCGCCTAACATCCTTTTTTCCTATGCTAGGCCTTGGAGTCAAGGGATGATTCCCTGGCGACGTCGTTGCGACGGGTTTTGTCAACCTCGTCATTCAAACCTTCAGCTCGCGAAGGACTTAATATCCTTCATAGGTAAGCGTATTTACCAGCAGCACCACTGGGCAATCACTTACCTCTGATGAAGCCCCCACTACGGTGATGACCACGACCTCGAACTGAACCCAGATTTGGGGCTAGTGACCCGTTACGCACTGCCCGCTGCAGGTTGTCAGGTCGGCACTATCAAGACCGCGGAAGATGACGCGCATACAGATTGGATGGGTGTCGAGCAATCAGTCGAGGGTCATAGAATGGGCTTGGGGTTGGGTGCCGTCGAGGGTGGCCCATCGCTACCACCGCCGACGCCAACGAGACTCGAGACGAAGAGAACGACGTGCGGGATGGGAATTTGCAACAAGAGCATGGAGGCGACGTGTCAACAACCACTGCAAGGTCCCTGTGGACAATGCGGACCAAGAAAACAGGTACTGCTGGCGATTTGCCATAAAGACCTACCTCAATCTGTGGACATTTTTTCTCATTTATAGGTGCGTGTCGACTGTTTTCCAGCTATGTTTTTTCCATTCTAACTGACAACTTTCAGGTTTATTCCTCATCGAGTTCGACTGCATAGGAGCAGAAAGACTACCTGCAGTTCCGAGACCTCCCAACACCACCGTCCGCTCAGTCCCTCAGTCGAATTTCGTGCCTGTACTTTCCGATACGGCACGATGGCATGCCTATCGTTCACCTTTGGCCATTCAAAGGGGGGTCGAACGACCGTTCGGGACTCCCAAGAACTTCCATCTTATCCTCCCTCCTTTCCGCTCCACCAAAGGTTGCTCTGCCAGCTACAAGCCCTCCATCCTTCACGCTGCTTCACGACCTCGAACTCCTCGTCCTTTTCTCTACAGATTCTGACTCCCCTCGAACGTCGTTAACCAGCGTGCCGCGTCTGTACTCGGTTTGCAGGAGGAAGAAGAGAACGAGGGACACGCCTGGGCTGCCTGGTCAACGGGATCCATCGGCCCGATGCGGTGCCTGAATTTTCAAGTTCAACGTTGTTTTCCGTGTCCTCGAAAAACAATTTCCTGCTCTTCATGCCGCAGGACGATCCACCTCGCCATCGTCAGTCATGGTGCTCCGCACGTCAAGCTTCGTGTACCCACCATCTCTTGGCTCAACGTCGGCCTATTAGGGGTCATAATGCATTCGACTTCCAGGATCCTTTCCATCCCACTCCCACTCCATTCCTCCAACAATTTTCCTCGATATCGTCGGTCTTGGTCGTTCAAACGTTGTAGTTAACCTGCATATACTCTCTTTTCTCGAGTTTTGCGGTTCAGTACCCCAGTTCGCTTCCTACTGTGCGCCATGTCATCAATTTGAACTGTTGCCTCAAGTTCTTCGACAGCACAAGCAGGCGTACGAAAATCATACATTGTCTTCTTCGTGTTGGAGTTCCATCTCCGATTCTGGTTACGACAATGGGTACCACGTCATCACTCCGCATCTCAATACCTAAGGCCTCGTCGAGCTGGACGTTATTGTCGTCATTGCCGTTCCTCGATATTGACATTGTGAATACGACCACAATTGCTTCGATTTCGTCTCCTGACCGAAACTCCCAGCTTCGGTTTCGCAAACGCTACCCAAGTATATGTGCCTTCAAAGCCTTCCCGCACCGCATCGTCTCATCCTTCAGCCGCTCACCACCTCAAGAATCGGACCTCACCCCCGTCCTTTACAGTACGGCGCGATGACAGGCTCATCGACAAGCTTCAGTCGTTCAAGAGTGTCGGATAACTCCAACTTGCTCGAGACTCCACGACTTTCTATCTTCTCTGTCCTCTCCGCTCCACCAAAGGTTGCTTACCTCCGTTCTTCATGCTGCCTCGCGACCTCGAACACATTGTCCTTTTCTCCACTGCGCCTCGCACCTCATATCTTCTCCTCGAACCTCGTTAGCTAGCGTTCTGGTCACAGGGTTTGCAAAACACAAGGATTCCCACGTCATTGTCGCAAGGGGTCGGTGGAGGAATACAAGGGCTGCTGTAGAAGTGCAAGATGGGCGATTTATGCGCGAATTTCGAGCTCATACCCGAGGAGGATGAGAAGGAGGAAGAAGAGAAAGAGGGACGAGTCTGGGCTGCCTGGTCATCGGGATTCACCGGCCCGTGGCGGTGCCTGGATTGCTTTTCGTGTTCTCGAAGAACAATTTCCAGCTCTTCATACCTCAGGACGATCCACCTCGCCGTCGTCGGCCTTGACGCTCCTCATGTAAAGCTTCGTGTACCCGTCTTCTCTTGGCTCAACGATGGCCTCTCGGGGGCGAAATTACATTCGACTCCCAGGATCTTTTCCATCCCACTCCCACCCCATTCCTCCGTCAACTTTTCTCGATATCGTCGGTCTTGGCCGTTCAAGCGTTGCAGTTTACCTGTATAGACTCTCCCAGCTCGAGTTTCGCGGTTCAATGCCCCGGTTCGCTTTCTCTATGCGTCATGTCATCAACTTGAAACTGTTGCCTCAAGTTCTTCGACAGCATAGACGAGCCTACCTACACTCGATTTTGACAGCGAAACAGGCAGTCGGAAGGAGGACTGACACTGTCGGCTATGACGGTACGTATATTAAACTCCTCATACTCAGCGTTTTTCTGATCGACTTTAAGAGGGCTTCATATTCGTCTTTAATGTTAGCGGACGTAAGAGCAGGCACCCCTGCGGCTCAAACTTCGATCTTCGTGTGCGACAGTCGCTGCTCGACTGGACATCCAATCCTCAACATTGGTCCGAGGTTCGAACTCATTGTGCTATATCTCGGAATGACTGTCTCCTCGATGATTACCGAATGCTGTAGTCCCTTCTTCCACTGGACTATATACTATACCTACGTTCTCAGCGTCTCCTTGAAAGACCCGCCATTGAGGCACTGTTCGGCGACAAGGGTATTGTGAGTACGAGTACGATTACACCTATGTCATCTTCTAATCGAAAGCCACTTAGCTTCGTCACTCGACCAAATGCGAATTTGTCCAACATTAGATATGAGACGCCCACTCGACTGTATGCGCCTCGAAAGCTTCCCGTATCGGCATCGCCTCAATTTCTTAACACGAGAATCCTATCTGCACTCTTTTCTAGTGGAACACGACGGCTCTGCCGCCCACGATGGTGGCCATTCTAGGTCTAGCTTATTCGTAACACGTCGATTTTCATCCCTTTCGTTCCTACACACCCACGTCCGCACTACCAGCTACAAAAAGCTCATCCTTGGCGCTTCCAGACGACAAGGAACTCCTCTTTGTGCTCTCCATCACTGCTCGCATCTTCATCGATGCCTTCTACCCGAACATCTCTAGCCAGTTCGCAATCCACTCAAACCTTGGCTTCTTTACTCCGTGGGTCTTCGAAGGCTCAAGCGCTGGTTGAAGTAGTGGGTTTGGGCAGGCGGGGCAGAAGGTTAATTTCAGACGGTTCTGAAGCTCAAGTCCGCGTCCACAGCCAAGAGCTAGAGGCGGTGCAGGCTTGGATGCTGCCGGAACTCCGGGCCGCGACTGTGCCTGGATTCCGAATCCCTTCAAAACTATCATAATTTTTTGCTCGCCTTTCGTCAGCGTAGTCCACCTCGTCATCGCCGGCCTTGGTGGTTCGAACATCGAACTTCGTGTAGCCATCTTCTCCGAGCCCTGTCTCGTCATCTTGGGGGTCAACTTACCTTCAGTTCCGGGGACCTCATCATTTCCTTCGACCTATTCCTGCCTTCGATCTTTCAGCGAAATCTGCCTCGCCATCGTCAGCCTTGATGGTTTACACATCAAACTTGCTGTGACTTTTGTCTGTTGGCCCAATGTCAACCTCCAGGAGGCCATCTTACCTTCAAGTCCCAAGAACCTACGATTACTCTAGACTTCCCTTTTTCAGGACGAACTTCCTCATTATTGTCGGCCTTGATGTTTTAAAGGTAGAAGTCATCATTCTCAGCCTCTTTCCTCCGTGTTTGGAGCGCCGTCGACCAATTCGCCTATGGCTATGGTCGCTACGTCATAGCTCAAATTCAACCAATACTTCAAGTTCTTAGGCAGCTCGCGTAGCTATACTTGCGAATTGGTCTTCGTAAGTGTTTTTTCATTCACGAGTGCTGATGCTAATCTCTCTCAACATAGCCGCTGACTGTCCTGTTTTTGTCGACCCTCAACATCCTCAATGGTTTCTTCATCCACCCATGGCTTGCTGCCATCCCTTCCACTTCAAGTAATCGATCTGGCGCATTCGATTACGCCTGCAGCTCAATGTCGTCGGCCTTCACTTGACAAATGAGCAGCGAACAGCCTTATGGTCCAGAGAAATGGACGTCCTCCAACTGTTGAGGCATTCGCTGCTAACTGGCGACGCATACACGGCATGGAGTCTTACCGCCAGCGCATATCACGTCGCCCATAGGCTGAACTAAGAATTTGGGTCAACATGCCGTTTTGTGCAGGTCTGAGGTCTTGTCAACCAAAAGGGTCGGCGCCGAAGTTTCGAAATCAGTCGAGGGCTGATCCCTATGTACGATTCCTGCTTACTATTTGAAGAGCATCAAGCTGAGCATTATACATTAGTGAATTTTGTGCACATATGGATTAGAAATGATATATAGCCAAATTACGTTGAATAAAGTAACGACTCCATCAATGGTAATCTTCAGAAAGTAATGGTGACATCTCGCGGCCTGCCTCGCGAAGATTAAATAGGACTCGGTTGGCCAAGATATTTGACATCGCGAGTGCGAAACCAGTCGAAGAATCGATCAACGGTGGCTGTGGGATCGTCAGAGTACATCCAAAGCTTGAAAACATTCACACTGCGGCTCACCGGTTCGAACCTCAGGGAGAGAATGCAAGCGAGATAAGTCAATCCAATACTGTGTCAATTAATGGGTCTCGATGTCAGCACGGGAAGGGAAGTAAGATGGAAATCCACATGCATTAGAAAATAAAGGACCGAATCCCGAACGAGGATCTCCACCAAGCTCTGGCCACGATGAAAAACAGAGCTCTTCATCCTCGCCTCCTGGACCCCTCTAACCAGAGCCAAAACACACAACACACCATCAAACACCATCAGCGGCGTATAGAACAGGTAAATCCGCGGGTTCTCGCTCGAAGACACACACGAGTCCTGTCCGGCGAACGACATGACGGAAATGTCGAACTGGGAGAGGTCGTCGGCCATTATCCAGGCGGATAGCGCGGATTGGATGATGTAGGCTGTAAGCATGAATGCGAGTATTTTTTTGTTGCCCAGATAAAGGGCGTATATTCTTAATTGGAGGATTGCTATGTGTATGTGAGAATGCGAGGCTGCAAGTTTGTTTGGTTGAGTGACTTACCTTGGGCGAGGAGAGAAGCGGTTAGACCTGTCCATCCTTCCCAATGTAGGTAGTGCCAACCTGAAGATACATTAAGAGTCTACTGATCAATAACGGACCTGAGACTTACAGCTAGAGAACGTTACGAAAGGCAGAAATTTAGTGAGTCGAAACCTCTTGATAGACATTCTTACAACTGGACGCATTGTGTTAGTTCCTGTTGAAGTGAAGAGGAACATCGGGTGTCAAAACTCACTGAATCTGTGAGGCCAGTCGCAAAGAACGCTATACTTGACTTTTAGTGCGTGGTCTTTTCCATTGAATTGGAATGTTTTTCACCATAGGAGCTGAATCTAAACGTCGCTTGTTAAACAAAAATTCCAAATTAACGGGTAATAAAACGCACATAGCAGCGCATAACATGTAATACCGATTCTGACCAATAATTTCAACGAATGCAACAGCGAAGCAACAACGAACACACACCATAAAAAATAAAATGTTCGTCATGGACAACTTGCTGTTCTAGATTGCTTTCCATAAAGGTAGTTGAAGCGATGAACGGATTGACAATTTACCCAAATTAATTCTATCTTTCATCTCCGTCAATTGAGGGAAACATTCGAGAAATGAGGGGTTTGCCGTACCTCCTTGTCTAATGTTATAACTGGCACGAACTTCAGCAACGTTACCACCGAAATAAAACCGTCAGAAACTCACCGTAATCGTATAGGATTACCGAATTTGACGCCGCTAGAAGTAGTCGAGAAACTTATAAGCGGAGTGTCATTAGCAGAACGCAAGAGCTTACTTCGTGCAAAGCGCGTAACTTGAGTTCCACGAAACGCGCCAAGAAAAAAGGGAGAGATGACCATGGCACCATTTTGAGCCATCGTAAGGTTCGAGGACAAGGAGAAATGCAATATAAACGGCGCTTTTATCGTTCGCTGCTGATCAGACTTCGGACGTTTGGATAATGCTTGGCTATGACAAACAGAACCTGTACGCGATGCATTCGGGATGGTCCTCGGGATCTGTCCATGGCGACAGTTTTGCTGTGTGGTTGAATAGCTTTAGCTGCCAGATCATGGGAGAATAGAAGCCTTCGCTCACAAGATGACATGTTGAACCGCCCTCCTAGAACCTGGGTCCAGGTATTAACAGAGAGGAATTTACTGACAGGTGAGGCTAGTTCGAACAAAGTTGAGATGTCCAATTTTGAATTCGTAGGTGCGAATTCGAGATCGCTGAAGCTCGCGGCTGGTAGCAGGAGATAGTCGAAGAGAAGTGTTTATATGATCATTTCTTTCCAGTGTTCCGAGGATTTTCAGCGAATCACAAAACGTCCAACTCATTGCCTAAACTGTTCCTTCATGATGCGGTTTCGGAGGAGGATACGTCAGACATCCACAGTGCACAGCATCTTCCTGGTGTCCGCTCACTTAGGGCCAGCCACATTCGACGACACATCCCTGCCTACGAATTTGAGTATACAAAAACACCCTGCTATAGTTCTCGGCTCATAAAATGTTGTTTTTCGAAGGTAAGATCACCAACAATTTACATACACAGCATGGTCTGGTGTGAGAGTCGCGTTCGTCGGTCAGCGACCACGTTCTTGTCAGTCACTGTACTGAGTGTGGAGAAAGACCCAAGGGATATCTTGAGAGGATTACGCGTAGGTGTTGTGTTTCAGCAGAAAAAGCTGTCGAGCGACATTGGGGGTGGTGAATTAGCTCTTGATGACGGTGATGAAGAAAGGTGGGGCGGGTTCCCACACAAATATTCAGTTCAAGTTGGACGACATCAACGACGACCAAGTCCAACGCTCAGCGCTCAGCGTTCAACTTCAACTTCGACTTCATGGAACATATGCATACGTCGATGCCAAATTGTCTTTCCAATTGTTCTCCTCGTTTTGAGTAGTTAATATATTATTTACGTTTATAAAAATCTTTTAGCTATACGAGTACTGTACAACGACATTCGAGGCGTTTCTGTTGGAATTTGTAGGTAACTCGCTTGGCGTATGCAATCCGTAGCTAGTGCGATCGCGTCCCCTTGGTGTCCCCGTATCGATAGTAATTTTTCTACGTATATAAGCTGTCTATTTTTGTATTGTACCGTACTCGTTTGTAACCCTTCCCACCCGCGCAAGCCCAAATTCCTACAGTTTCATCGATAGATAAAATAAAAAATCGCTTTCGTGCTATTCAGCTCAAATTGCTACGCTCAATAGTAAACTCGGCAACGTGGGCGGAAGCAACAGATGGGGAAATCTATTGTGTTTCTAAGAGCCTGCCTTCTTCAGACAAAGTCACGACTCACGACCAAGTCGGAGTGCCCCACCAGAAAGGCTCAAAACAGGTCGTGCCGCATCCTTGCAGTGCCTAATAAGATAAATGGGTAAAGGTTGGGCACGTGAATGGGTGAAAATCAAGGGAAGAATGGAGAGAAGAGCACAGCCGGAATGTCGGTTTGGGTGATAAGATAAACGAGGATGGAGGCTAGAAAGTTAGAAGAAAAAATTGGAAGGCCCAAGGAGACAAGACACCACGTGGATGAGAGGAGAGGAAAAACAGAGATGAAAGTGATATTAGACGGCGAAAGAGAACGAAATGAAGGAGAAGAGTCAAAGGAAGAAATGATCAACTCCCGAGGCAGAACACCTCGCGAGTGGACGATCGTGGAAATTCAAAGCCAAGAGTCTGGACAGCACCCCGCCGCCGTGGTGTTAGGATGTGCCCCTTCCTTACCACCGCACTCGGGCCAGAGCCAAGCTCCAATACTCCGAATGGTAACAACGGGGGAACCAAAGCCCAGATGCACCAGCAGCGTGAGCGTGAGCGGCAGAGTGATTATATGGCGTTTCCGGCAGCAGGGATGATGTGATAAACGAGGAACGAGGAGGGAAGGGAGCAAGCCTAAGGAATAAGAAAAGGGAGATTAACGGACATCCGCAGATTTCTCGAACCACCGCATCACACGAGAAGGCGGTAGCTGCGACGGGCCACATTCCAAGGTGAAAGGTAGAAAAAGGAAATAGGACGAAGGAGAAAAGTCGCGAAGGATCAACATAACAAAAAGCAAAGAATGAAGGTGAATGGAATTGACGTACGGGGGAAGAATAAAGCAGATGTCTCAGACAAAAAGGTAACGATCGCCTGAGGAAGAAATGTGTCAAGACAAAAAGAAACCAAAGAGCTGAAAAACTACAGACCTGAGACTTGTTAACGCGACCAGCCGTCCTCCTGTCGGGGAATCTTTCCATCCCTTGTGTTAAGGTCGTCTACCGCCGCCTTTTGCACCGGGGTACTGGTGTAATCGATACGAGAAATACTGCAGGTCATGTTTTGAGTGGAAGTTGATTTGTGATTAGATTTGAGCTCGACAACCGATAATGTATCATCTATCCTGGTTCTCGCTCTCAGTACGACGCACAGAGACAACACTTAACAGGTCTGTCTACGCTGTTCAGCGTTTCAAGATGCGGTTGACCGAGAGGAAGGACACCCAATGAGCCTTAAGGCCAAAAGCGGAGATAGGCATGGGCGGGAAGCTTGGGGTCGCTATGGAGCTCGGGAGGTGAATATGCGAACGGAACGTGTCGCGCGTGTGTGGTGTTAGTCAAGGCGGGTGTATGTGCCATACCATGCGTCAGGGCAAGCCAGCGAAGTCGGCAGGCGCGGTTCCCTGATTTGGGTCTCTGCTAGCTCCTGAGTCCTGTCAAGAGAGGTAATAAATGAGCTATCAGTTATATGACCGATGGAATCCTGGAAGCAGGGTAAGAAGGACGTACTTTGAGTGCAAGATACTACGTAGATGAGCTTTAATTCTTGCTCAGGTTGAAGTGGCGGTTCCGGATTGACGACGTTGACGAAAATCAACAGAGCAGAAATCGCAAGGTGTATCAGTATACTGGGTAAGAGAGAGAGATGAGACCTGCCGAGAATGGCTCCCGGTGCCGGCTTGGCAGCTTCCGCATTCCCAGGCTAGCCTACGCTAGCTCGGCTTCTTCTCGGCCCCAGCCAGGCTTTGCCGTCGCCCCGAAGGGTGCAGTAAAAATGTGAGGAATGTCGTCCAAAATTGGACGTATAAATAAAAGGGGAACGAATTAATGAAGCTTGAAAAATGTGTCTGCCAGTCGCCATTACTCAAGCGCTCAAAGTTCTTTCATTTCGCAGCTGCATTGAATTTTTTCAGCCGTTCAATGACGCGATTTGTTGAGATTGTTCTAAATTGGCCATTATACACCATTTACTTGGGGATTGCCAATTTGAGCGCTGAGCGCCGAATAGTCATTTACCACAAAACCAAACTTCCAAGGCATAGGTCACGGTCGCTTCGGGCAGCGCCCTCTTCCCCACACACTCCGCTTTCCTTTCATGCATCACTAGCGGTCCCTAATCCGCTCAAACTCTGGTAATTCTAAGTTCGTGTTCTATTTGATTGTTGTTCTCTAATTGTCTTTCCTTCCGCTGATCTGTAAGGGGCTGTCTGTCTCCGTGCAGACCTTGTTCCCATTAACGTCAGGATATTAATAACCAGTCATGGCGAAAATAGTACTCGCATGGACGTCCGTCTGTGTGAAACTTTTGGTGAGGCAGTACGCCTGTCATACCTTCTGAGTTCTGACTCGGGGCCAAGAAATCAACTTCGTCTCAACAATGACTTCCCCTGAAGCAACGCTCCCTCTGAAGCTACTCGCGCTAGGTAAATGTGTAATTCTATATGCTCTCGCGGATCGTGTCACTAACGAGGGAACACTGAACAGATGGCGGTGGTATTCGTGGCCTTTCGGAACTGCTCGTCATCAAAGAAGTGATGCACAGGCTGATGTTCGAGGAGAACGCGGAACGGAAGAAAAACGGTGAAGAGCTTCTCAGCGTACTCCCGAAGCCGTGCGATTACTTTGATCTGATTGGGGGCACTAGTACTGGAGGGTGCGCCGCCGCGTTATATATACCGAGTGTCATTTTACTTATGTTTTAAACAAATTTCAAATTATAGGATAATTGCTTTGATGCTTGGGCGGCTTCGGATGGAGGTAGACACCGCAATCGGGTTCTACGACGATCTGGCGAAACAAGTCTTCTCCGATAAGAAGCGCTGGGGAGACGGGAAATTTAAAGCGAAAAATCTGGAAGACGCTATCAAATCTGTGGTGGAGTTCTCAATAGGCAATCCCGAAGCACTGTTGTTAGAAGACGATCAAGCGGCAATGTGTCGAACGTATGCACTTAATCTCTTTGATCTACATGCATTTACGATTGCTAATGATACTCATTAGCTTTGTCTGTGCCAAGAACGCCCACAACATGAACGCGAACATTCCGGTTCTTTTCAGGACATACGAGTCTCGTAAATCACATTCAAACTGCAAAATTTGGGAGGCCGCTCGAGCAACGTCTGCCGCACCTACGTTCTTTAAGCGCATTGAAATTGGCCGCGGTCAGCCTTTTATCGACGGGGGACTCGGCCGCAATAATCCCAGTCAGGTGGTGCTCGAAGAAGCTCGGGATATATTTGGCGCTCGTCAAATCGGGTGCTTGGTGAGCATTGGTACCGGAAAGGCAAAGGTCACCGACATCAAGAAGCCTGGTTTTTTGCAGCAGATCATGCCAACTGATGTCGTCAATGCGCTTAAGGCCATTGCCACGGACTGCGAGAATACACACCAAGACATGCTGCGTCACTTTGCTGGCTTGTCCAACACCTATTTTCGACTAAATGTCGAGCAGGGAATGCAAGAAATAAATTTTTTTGAGACGGAGAAACTGAGCAACGTAGAAGCCCATACTGCAAGCTATTTGGCAGACAGAGAAATTGAACCAAAGCTTGCCCAGTTGGTTAGCGCTATCAGAGTCCCAAAAGGGCAGCTTCCACTTGAGCAACTAAGTGCGGACAAATCTCTCTCATGAATTTTCACTTTAATTTATTTCATTGCTCTAGTTTCTCCTCGACCGCCAGTGGATCTGGTTGAGCAAGTCATCAGACATAAACGTTGCCCACCTCCAGTAGCATCATTCACAGGGCGAATCCAGACTCTTAATAAGATGCAAAATTATTTTAAGTCAGCTTCTGATTATCAACGTATCTTTGTCTTGCATGGCCTTGGAGGTTCTGGAAAAAGCCAACTTGCTTTCAAATTTGTAAAAGAGTCTACATGGTATGGTTTTACTACCTATAAATTTATAATTTGTAAAATGACAATGTTCTTTTCAATATCAGCTTTTCCAATGTTTTCTACATTGATGCAACCAATGAACAAACTCTCCAAGCAGATCTCATGGCCATTATTCCTGAAGATCTTGAGCAATCAGCTACTGAAAGTCTTAATTGGCTTGCCAACCAACACAATAGCAACTGGCTGCTTGTATTTGACAATGCTGATGATGTCAACTTGCAGCTAAAAAGATTCTTTCCTCACTGTGAGTTTGGAAATATTCTGATTACAACACGCAATCAAGAACTTTGTGGACTCTCTGGGAACAATGGGGAAGAAAAAGTTTCTGGGATGGATCAAGAAGATGCTACAAACTTACTCCTATATCGGGCTCGGGCAGAACAGAACAACCAAAATAAGGAATTGGCAGAGGCAATAGTACAGGTAATTGTTTGTTACTATGAAATGGTTTAGAACTCATGCATATTTTAGGACCTCTATTGCTTTGCTTTGGCTGTCTCCCAAGCAGGTGCTTACATTTACTGCCATTCATCATTACACCAATATCAAGAACTCCATCGCCGTTACCGTGATAAATTGTTACAGAATAAGGAGCTTCAAGATCGAGACCCTTATGAATATGCAGTTTATACAACATGGAGGCTGAGTTATGATAAACTTGATGCACCAGCAAGATCCTTACTGCACATTTTTTCATTCCTACATCATGAAGGAATTTCAGCACAGATGTTTGAAAATGCAGCAGAGTCTGATGAAGAGCTAGAAGACTTGGAACTGCAGAATGAAGTAATCCAGTTATTAGACCATCTTGGAAAACAAGGTCCAGATTGGTCTTGGGACTTTGGGCAGATTATCAAGCACCTTGGGTTGTACTCACTCATTGAATATGACCATCAAAATAACACCTATAGCATCCATCCACTGGTGCAACACTGGGGTCACACTACCATAGAAGAAGGCAGGCAGATCATACAGAGATGTGTACTTGGTATTATTGCCCTATCAACTTCAAGTTTTGAGACATCTTCCAAAGAAGAGCTCAAATATGGACGCACACTCCTGCAACATATTTCCAATTCCAGAGCCTCAGTCAATCTAGAAGAAATTGATCTATTTATTCTGGATCGTCTGGGAAGGATCTATAATGATCAGGGGTTCTCAACTGATGCAGAGGCTTTGTGGGTGGTGGCTTTGGAAAGGCGAAAGCACACTCATGGAATTGATCATAAAGATACAATTCAGAATATGGAGGATCTTGCATTTTCTTACTGGAACCAAGGACGCTGGAAAGATGCAGAAATGCTCCAGGTGGTGGTGACAGAGAAGAAAAGGCAGAGATTTGGAGACAATCATCCTGATACTCTTACCTGCATGGACTGTCTTGCATCTATATTAGGAAGACAGATGCGATGGGCAGAAACAGAGAAACTCCAGATTGAAGTCATGGAAAAAAGAAAGCAAATTCTTGGAAATGACCACCTTGACACACTCACAAGCATTGACAATCTTGCAACTACATATGGCCACCAGGAGCAATGGAAAAAGGCAGAACCACTTCAGATTTTAGTATTGGAGAAGATGAAGCAGCTCTTTGGACATGATCATCCAGAAACCCTGCAAAGCATAAAAAACCTTGCAATGACATACAAGAGCCTTGGACAGTTGGCAAAGGCAGAAAAACTTATGGTGGAGGTGGTGGAGAAGAGCAAGGAGATATTTGGAGATGATCATCCTCAGACTCTTGACAGCATATCAGCTCTTTCATCCTTATACTCAGGGCACAGGCACTTTTCAAAGGCAGAGGAACACCAGGTTACAGTTATGAAGAAGAGAAAGCAAATACTTGGAGATAATCACCCTGATACCCTTGAAAGTATGCAACATCTTGCAGTTACATACTGTCAGCAAGGAAAATTAACAGCAGCAGAAGAGCTTGAATTGGAGGTGCTAGACAAGAGAAAACAATTGCTTGGAGATGACCACCGAGATACCCTCCGTATCATGGCAAATCTTGCAATTACATATGAAAAACAAGGCCGTTTGACAGAAGCAGAAGCTCTTGAGATGAAGGTGATGGACAAGAGAAAAATGGTATTAGGAGAAGATCATCCAGATACCCTTCTAAGCATATCACATGTTGCAGTCAATTATCGAAATAAGGGACAGTTTGCAGAGGCAGAGGCACTTCAGGTTGTAATATTGGCGAAGTCAAAGCAGGTGCTTGGTGAAGATCATCCTGACACCCTCAGGTGCATGAGAAATCTTGCACTCACATACATAAAACAAAACCGTGTGGTAGAAGCACAGGCACTTGATGCAGCAATGATGGAGATTGCAGCAGAAGGAGGTGTGGAACTTTGACATTAGTTATCATGTTTTTGGATGTATTATTTCCAGTGCAATCCAGCTAGGATTTGCCATGTGAAGCATTATATGTTGAACGAAATGGAAAGCAGTTTGAAGGCACAGATTAAGAAAGTCATCAGGCTCGAATTGGGACTGCGCCTTTCGGATTAAACGACGTGTAAGAGAACGAAGATTTAGTCCAATGAATTGGATAGAGCGGCGAACTGGGAAGAACAGCCACTGGAATAATCAAGCACTATCCAATGAGCGGAGGCGTCTCCGAGTCCGCGATAGGGTAGGCGGCACTCACAGAGACGTGCAAGTTCGAGCGATAATGACGCATCATTCTCGCAGCAGGAGACTTCGAAGACTATACACGGCGGCGTGAACGAGAAAGACGTTAGACGTAAGCTATTCGATAAGATCGTGCAGGATCTAGAAGTTAGAACGTCGGAACGAGAGTTTGTCAAGCGTCTATGGATTTCTTCAAAAGACCGAAATGTCGCGAATGGATTCCGGTTTTGGGAGTTCGTTTGTTCATACGAATGTCCACTCGCGAAATGACGAGATTAGTACGCAGTGTGGACGGTACTGGTAAGTAGACTCAAGCGACAGATTGAAGTGGTGCAAACCGACTTAAAGTCCTCACAAAAGACGAGGACGATATTGAGGTTGCCGACGACGCTGGCGATATGGCATGCGACGACAACCGTCAACGTTGACCGCTAGGTGGTGCTGGTGTTATCAAGGGTCGAGCAGGAACCGTCAAGAATTAAGCAGGATTCGTCAAGTCTCGGGCATTAAGCAGGACGATACGCTCAGCTCGAGGGATACGAAGGAGCTGTGTTTCGGACAGTCCGTCAGCACGGATTCCTGGAGATGGAGCCTAAAGATTTGTCGTGCGCGTACGTGGAAATGAGGCACACAATGTGGTGTACCGGAACCTGGAGAAAAGCCAGTCAGAAGATGGCTCAAGATTGTATCCGGATCTCGAAATGGGTTGACGAGCAAGATCTGCGTAGGGAAAGCTCCAGCCCAGATTACTCGACGGCTCGAAGGGTTCGCATGCAAGGACCAGAATTCCGAGTTAATTTGAAACAAGAGTTGCTGGCGATGTCTCAGCCTTTGTCGTCGTTGTCGTCGTCGAAGAGGAAGAGGACGACACGGTGCCCATCAACTGAATCAGGGACCAGAGCAAGACGAAAGACCCCAAACAACGCCACCCTGTTCCTTCGCACCATTTTTACCACAAGCCGCAAACGTTGCTGGGTACGCATGCAGTTCCGGGTCGTAATTTTTACTGGGAGGAAGTTGGAGACGAATGTAACGAAAGAACGAGAAAAATAACACGCGTCAATAAATGGTGGCCATGGCACGCCTCTTGTTGATTCCCAGTATCTTCTATCCACCATTATCACCGCGCTACGCATCATGTCAACTATGCTCTTTTCGTCTCTCTCTCGTCGTATCTCGTTGTCGAGCAGCTATAATACCGAGAACCCAGACTAGACCTCGAACTCAGCGACACATCACTCCATATTTTTGCCATACTTTGCGGCTTTTATCATGTAAGTCTGTTTCTTTCAACGCGGTTGGCATCTTGCTTCTGACTTGACAGGCTAATATAGAGATGTGGACCCACATACAAGAAATCTACGACTGGTCTGTCGGCTTATCTTTGAATAGTACACAATCCGTGCGTCCTGTCTCTTTTTCTCTATTTTCAGAGTGTGCTAACTTGCTTTTGTGTCTATAAAGTCTTTCGTTTTCATGGTGCCGTCAGCTTTATCCTTGTCAATCATTCAACCCTCGGTGTCTCGCTGTCTTGAACCATCCACTTTATGGGATTTAGGGCTAGGTTCGGCTCTGGGAAGCTCAGGGTGTAGATGCGGCGAGTTGGGTTTGACTCCGATCTCGGAGCTGCCCCTATGCCACGTCTCGGGATTGGAGGGCGGAACTGCTGGGACTGGAAAGGATGATATAAGAGAGAGAGAGAAGGTCGACAAGTACGGGTTGAGCTGGAGGTCAGCCATGAATGGAGCCGTCGATCTCGTCTGTTGGGTCACTTGAAACGTTCCCTGTGAGTACGACCATACTTGCTTGTTTTCACTTCCTGATTCACTCCTAGCTTCAACTAGGATCGATGATCATGCAGAGAGCATGAATAAGGCATGAATGACTCCAGCTTGCTTGTCGTTGGACGACGTCCATCTGGCCCATTGTCCTCCTTTGCTTTTCTTGAAGGGCCCCACTCACGGACCCTGAGCCGTGCCAGTAATGACCAACCTGCAGCAACGACGCATATATGCGCCCAGTACATCCCACATTGTCATCTACTCCCCGCCCCGAAACAAGAACCTCGTTATTTTCGATGGAGTATGGCTACATCCCTACCTGCGAACGTTGGCCATTCCCGAGATATCAGCGACACCGGTCAACGTCTTGCATCCAGTCCTCCCTCTCCATCCAAGTTTGTTTCTCCGCCCTCAAAATCTCCACCCTTCGAGCTACTGCACGTCAACCAGGAGCTCCTCGCTCTTTATTCGCTGCCCGCATATCCGGTGGACAGTTCTCCCTTAACGTCGTCTCACTCAATTCGCTGTCGGTTTCAGCATACCCCATGGTACGAGAGGTCGAGACGGAGCAGCTGTCCGATGCCACAATCTGCACACATTGCTACACACGAGTTGGCCAGCTTGCTCGTAGGATAACGACAATCCTTCTATCCAACCCTCGATGTACTTCCATCCTCCTACAAAGCCTCGTGCTTTCACGCTGCTGCAGGACGACGAGCTTCCCAACATCATTTTCGTCGTCGTTTGCACGTTCGTCGATATCTCCTTGGATGTCGTTTTGTGCAGACGAGTCGCTGCTATTCATAAGCATCGGCCATGGACCTTTGGAAGATGAAGAGGAAGTCGGTTCGGGGGAGTACGACGAGGGCGAAGAAGTGGAGGAAACGGCCTGGGCTTACCGGGACCCCGGGCCGCGCTTGTGCCTGGATTTCGAAGGGCGTCGAAACCATCATAATCCTGCTTGCCTTCCTTCAGAGTAATCCACCTCGCCATCGTCGGTCTTCGTGGATCGCCCATCGAACTTGGCTTAGCCTCCCTCTCCGAGCTCAATGTCGCCGTTCTAGGGGTCACCTTACCTTCGACGTCTCGCTCCTTGTTATCAGTCTCAATCTCGTCCTACCTTCCATTTTTCAATGTAATCCTCCTCGCCATCGTCGGTCCTGGCGGTTTTCACATCAAGCTTTGTGGGACCTTCGTCTCCTGGCTCAACATCAATATCTTAGGGTAATCTTACCTTCAACTCTACTCATTATGTCCTCGAACGCGCTTTCCCTTCCTTCAAGTTAGGACGATCTTCCTTGTTATTGTCGGTCTCAGTGGATCGAACATCAAATTAACATACCTGGTCCTTTGTTTTTTTTGAATTTGACCGTCCAATGGTTAGTCCGCGTTCGATTAGTCGCACCATGTCGTCATGTTGAAGTATCACTCGAGCCTTTCCTTTTCCGAGAATTCTCGAAACGACTCGGAAGACCCCGTCAATGTCAATGCGTTTACCTGAATCTGGTCCTGATCAGATGTCAGCACACCTTCCTGGTCCTGGTGCGTTATAATTTATAAAATCCGTGCATGCTTTCTCGTGGCTATACTGCTGTTCGGCCTGTCTAGCACAGTGATATATCTAATTCACTGTTCAGAGAACATCCCTAGACGAGGTTTTTGGATAGACGAGGACTTCATATGTCGTATCAGCGTTTTTAGTTTTCCCTACGCCCATCGCCACTTTTACATCCTCAGCGCATTTTCGTGCGCTCGTGTTCGTCAACGAATCATACTCATACTCTCCCCAATTTACGCATTTACGCAAGCCCGTCTCTCTGAACGCTCGATTCTCTTTTCTTCAGTCATGCGGGGTCGAAGTAGTTTGACCAATGGATCCTTGTTGCCAGTAGGGATTTAACTGCCTGGCCTTTGCTTGTCGTTCATTCTTGTTAGAATGTATTTCTCGAGGCTAACTCGTACGCGGCTGGGTTAATGGAAATTGGTATGATATTTAACAATTAACTGACGAATTGAGTACAACGCATGTAAGATTTCTTTTGTTGCTAATACATAAAACGCTACCGATCTCGAAATTGGATCTGTGGAAGTAGACTAAGACGGGTTTGAGGCTTGTAGTAGTGATAGGTCCGATATACGACTAAAGCGCATACGAGCAAAAAGCCGATCCCAGTTATGCATTTCAAAAGAAAAAAAGCCGTACCATCATCAGCACTCTGCTCGCCCGCGGCTTGGACTTGATAGTATACCCGAATCGGGACGCCGAGAAAGACGATGAGCAAGGAGAGAGAGCCTGCGCGCCTGAGGGCGAGTAGGGGAGGTGCTATTCGTGATGAGGAGATCAGTGAGGACTCGGAGCACAGGGGAAAGGAGAGGAAAGCAAGAGACGACTTGTGATTGTGACGTACTTAATAACGAAATTGGCAACATTTGCACCTGGAATTTGACGAGCACATAAAAAATGGGGGTTGTGACAGCGACGAAAAGCAGGTACACGCTTGAGGAAAGTGCGAACTGGTGTATTTTGTCGATCGGCGTTGGGGGGATAGCCATGGTGAGAGTCCCGTGTGTGGGTCCGGGTCCGTCGACGCCCCAGAGGGCGAAGATCATTAGCTTATTCGTGAATATGAATAAGGAGGAGAAGGTTAGGGTGAGCGTTATTCTAGTGCCTGTTGAGAGATAAGAAATAAGAGAGAGATGGGGTGCTTAGTTGGATTTTGAACATGCGTCTTGGGATTTAGGAGCGTGCTTACCGAGGAGGAGGACTTCTGAATAGTCATACATGAAAAATGGAGCCCATTTTCCTGACGAGTTGTATTCGTATAACCCAAGAATATAGAGGCTAGAGTTACGATAAATAATGCTATCGGTCTCAAAATAAAAAATCACGCACAAAGCACCCATCAAAACACCTACGAACCAATCCATCCAGGTGGCCGCAGTCGACTCTCCTCGGTATGTCAGCGCCGCTTTCGTCGTTCCAAAAACGATAGCAGAAATACTGACGATGAGCCGGTATAGGGTGACCGGGGGGTGGAAGGACGTTAGGGTGTATATTGTGCCGATCTCGTCGAAGCGGTAGTTGGGCTGGGGGATGCCGAATAGGCCGAGGGTGCTCCAGAGAATGTTCGTACAGTCCCAGGAGAAGAACCATGTCGTCGATTTGTGTTTTGTGGTTGGTTTTCCGGAGTCGTAGTCACTGGCGAAATGGAAGCTTTAGATAAGATGTATTAGCGTCAGATAAGAATAGGATCTCGGGAAAGGAAGATCGAAAGAGACGCACAGGAGGACCAGGCACACGCCCAGGATCCACTCCAACGTAACTGGGACCACAGTAGCACCATCCAGAGTCGATTTTGTTTTAGCTGCACCCAGTATTGTCGTCGTCAGGAGCACGCTCAAACGGTATGGGGTGATCGTCGGGTGCCAGTCGGAGTGGTAGCTTCGAGGGAGGCGGAGTCCGCGTTGGGATCTGGCTTGTTCGAGGCGCAGACGGTCTGCTTTGTGCTCCATGTGCGCATGCAGGCCTCAGTGGCCGTATGGGTTGAGTTGGGTGATGACATGAAGAAAGTTGTTTTGGACGATCTTTTGAAGAACGAAATGGCTGTGTCCAAGCTGTGTTGAGGAATAATAGGGTCGCTCAAAGTTCACCTATTCGGCTCATTTTCACTTCATTTTTGATCTCCTATTCGGTTTCCTACTTGAAAAATGAGCCAAGTAGGAACTCGACTAGGAACCGAAAAATGGACGTTTTTACGAAAATGACCTCTTGGGGTCGCTATTCGCAAAAATGGCCATTTTCGACTTCCTACTCACTTTCCTAGTCCTCCGGCAGCATTCATTCTCCGCTCTTCCCATCAATTGGCTCGTATTTCTACTTCACTGTGGGTTTTTTGCCTCAATAAGTTCATTTTGTCTTTTAAATAATCCCTTATATGCACCCAGATGTTTTTGTAAATAATTGTAATTTATTGAATATTACAGAGCGTTATAGTGATTGTAGGAAGGAAGCGGCAGGAGGAGAACGGGTGAAGTTGAATATTCGGCTCCGTTCGGGGTGCCAAGCTTGTTCCCTGACGCTAACCGACCTGGGAAGCGGACTTGGCGAATTGACATGATTGCCGAACGCGAGCCGAAAAACGAAGGAAATAGGAAGTTTTCCTACTCGGTTCATTTTCCCAAAAAACCGTGAGGGGGGGTTCAAAGTTGGCCATTTTTGCCTCCTTTTTGCTTCCTATTCGGTTTCCTACTTGACGAAATTTGGCGGGGCTGTCCGCCAAATTGACCCGAAAATGAAGTCAAGTAGGAAACCGAATAGGCTCAACTTTGAGCGACCCTAATATAGTGGCTGTGTACGGCTTTCGCGGGTGTGTGTATTCTCTTTCGTCCACTATTATCGTGTCAGGTTGAGCTGTGTCCTGTCGCTTTTTCGATGACTGTAGGACCCGGGAAGCTCCCACTAAAACTTGTCCGGATCTGACGGATATGTGGCCGAAATTTTGAAAAAATCTTGTCCAATATTGACGGATTGGTGGGCGCCGTCGGCCCAGCTTTGTCCCCTTTGACGGATCCTGGACTTGGTTTCGGGAAAAAATTTTCGGGTGGAACAATAACTAAGAATATATTTAACCGAGGTCCAGGAGAGATTATCCGGAGACTAACTGCATTTGGCAAAGCATGCAAGGAACAATGACGCTGATAAATTAGATCGACCCATAGATAGTATGGGCCACCTGCGAAGGCCATGAAGAAAGTGGCATTTGGGTTTAGGTTGAATTTCATGTTCCTTCTCTTTCCATATTTCTCATTTCTCTCGAGATGCAGATGTTCAGTGCTGGGCAAGAACAAGAAATCCTCAGGCTCAATGAGGCGCAAGGAATTGGCCGTCGATAACGTGGTCTATAGCTTAGGTACACAGGCGCTAATCGGGGGGAACTTCTCAAAAAAGGAGCTCACATCTCTTGCCGCCTCTCGTTGGAAGGTTTTTTCACAATCGAAGACCCGAAAGGTCATCGCGAAGGTGGCACCAGCTCTCAAGATTCGCATCCCTGGAGGGAATTTCGGGATAAAGGATGGATCAAAGAAGTGGATTGATAGTATGTATTAAGAACTAGGTTTATATCCTAAATTTACATCGTTTTATCGACCATAGTCACCGCAGGAGTAGTCGCGCCGCAGGCGGAGGAAATTTTCCAAATAAGGAAAGCCCCTATATACCCTTGTCCACTTTGACGGATTGGGGACTCAATTTTGGGGTTTTTCCCGGACAAGTTTTAGTGGGAGCTTCCCGGGTCCTATGACTGTCGACATCCTTTGCTTCTGACTTGACAGGCTGATATCGATTAGAGATACGGATCTACATAGACGAATACACGACCGGGTTGTGGGCTTATCTTCCCTTGTGCGTTCTGTTTCTTTCTATTTCTTGCTCGCTTTTTAGGGCTCTGCTAACATCACTTGACGCGTCCGTATAGTCTTTCGCCAGCGCCATCCTCAGCATCGTCGATACCACAATCAACTCTGCTCCATCCTCATCGTTTCTAAAGTTATTTACGTCGGTGTCAACGGGCACCCTCTCCTTCCTGTTCTGATTCCCATTCCCATCCCCGAACTCATCACTTTTTGTCCCAACTTCGATGCTCAAGTCGGCGTCAATGTTAGAGTGGACCGCGAAGATGTATCTGGCGCCGCCGGAGGATGTGGAGCTGGAGAATTAACGGCGGACATGTACGTGTCATGTCTTTTGAGAGGAGAAGTACGAGGTGAAGGCCGGCCATGCCTTCTGGAGGACAGTCGTAGGGGGTGGTGGGGACGACGCCTTTATCGAACAAGTTTGGTGGACTGAGGGCGACTGCCAACGGAACTGCTAGTACGACGTTGACGAGCACAAGCACTGGCACCCCACAAACCCGACGTCCCTTTCTGCTCGTGCCTTCTACCCTACTCACGAAGACGTTCGCAAACGGCGTACCGCATCCTCCCCTGAGCCCCGCTGGTTCGTCGACGTCTTCCACTCTTGTTTCTGTCGCAGCTGCATCCGCGGATTCCTCGACTGCGAGAACCCTGCTCGGAGTCCAAGACCACGCTCTCCTAACCTCCGGGCCCAGGCTCGATATCGTCCGCGCGTCTCTCCTCAACCGCCCCCTCTGTACGCCGGTTCAAATACGGCGCATATACGAACTCAGACGCCGTTAACCCGCGTGCAGAGCCAGTGGGTGCAGCCGCTGCTCATGCGCGTCCCTCCACTACAACGGGGCGGAAGGAGGGACAGGGGGGCGGACGCAGCAGCTCTCACTTCCCCCTGCCCGCGGCGGGGGCGGGGCTCGTGGCTGGGGGGCGAAGGGGGCGAGGTTTCACGAGCGGGAGAGCGGGGCTGGACGGGCGCGGCGGGGCTTGTGGACGAGGTGTCTGAGGAACCGGGGAGGTGGTGGTGGAGGAGGGAGGAGGCGTTCGCGTCGGCTCGGAATGGAAGTGCCAATGCAACACATCAACGACGAGCACAATGCTCATCCCTCCACTGGGATAGGGAGGAAGGAGGAAGGAGGAAGGAGGAAGGAGGAGGGGCTGGGGACTGAAGCTGTTGGCGTCGCTCTCGAAGGGGTTCGCAGGCGGAGTGCCTGCGCCTGTGGACATGTCAAGGTCGTCGGCGTCAGCGATATTGACTGACAGTCAGTGGAGGAGCACGAAGTGCACGCCAGCCTATGTCTGCTGGAGGAGCAGAGTCATGGGCGGGGAGGACGTTGTTGAACCTGTTCTCTGAGCTAACGGCTTGTACGACGTCAGCGAGCCCAAGCACGCTAATCCCGATATTCGTCTGCCAAATCTCGCCTCTCCTCTTCCGTCAAAACACCTCGAACCCTCCATCCCGCTAGCGAAGGCTTTCTCAGGAAGCGTAGCTACTCCTCTCGGTCTCGCCGGCTCGCCTACTTTTCCTCCCTTTCTTATGTCGCGTCACAAGTACCTCCTACACCCGCGAATTCCTCAGCTGCCAAAACCGAACTCGGATCCCAAAGCCGCACCAGACACACCTCTGGGCCCAGGCTCAATGTCGTCCTCGCCCCTTTCTTCACTCCCTTCCCCGCCGAACGTGCTGTCGGTTCGATCACGACGCATATACGATCTCAGACGTGCAGAGCAGCCGCAATTCGTCACTGCTCATGCTCGTTCCCCCATCAGGACCTGGTCGAAGGCGGGTGGAGGAAGGGGAGGGCGCAGGCGCCGCAGCTCCTGCCTCTTCCTGCGGCGCGGGCGAGAGCGAGGGGGGCGAGGGCGGGGTTCACGAGCGTGAGAGGGTGGACGGGCGGCGGCGAGGCGTGGGCGGGGCTTGTGAACCAAGTGGTAGAGGGACCGGGGCAATTTGGTACACGTGGAGGAGGAGGAGGAGGGAGGAGTTTGCATTGAACGGATCTGCCAAAGCGGCGTCAACGACAAGCCCAATGGAAAGAACCCCGACAAGATATGACTCACCTCGCAGCTCTACGTTCGCCACTGCCGTTGGCGTTTTCGACGCCGCTCACGAATGGGTTCGCAGGTGGATAATGGGTCGTCGGCGTATTCCTCGTCAACTTCGGGCATTTCAGGAGCGTGAGCACTTCCACTCTTCCCCTCCCATGGGTAATGGCAATTTCGAACACGACGCATATACGACCCCAGACGCCGTTGACGCATGCGCAGGTCCACCCCCAGCCCGAATTATTGCTGCTCATGCTCGGCGCTCGGTTTTCCACTGGAGGAAGGGCAGGAGGAGAGGCGCATGGCGTCCAAGTTGGCGCTGATGAAACGGCTCTTTTATCCTGTAGCCACCTGCGCTGTTCTAAATAATATCAGTCTTACCATTGTGCCGCAAACTTCACACTCACTGAGGTACCTGACGTCGTTTCGAGGGTGTTCGAAAGGAATTCTCGAGAGCCAACGACCACCGTGCTTCCACTCTGATGATATATCCAGCTGGAGGAGGTTCATACGGGACCTAGTCGAGTGATATCACTAATTACACAGGCTCGGGTTAATGGTATTGTAAGGTTCAAAGCTGGTCACTCGATCTATACATTGGTTGTGAGGCATGTTCCGTCCTAATTTTTATCTACTAATTGTGAGCACCTCAAATGTGCTCTGGTCACCTGTGATCTTCAAAACTACCAACCCAAATTACAGCCCATACACGACTTTCTTCGTTAGAAGCTATCCGGAAATTCTGCCGCGTCGGATTGTTGTGCATTACTCGTCATCAGAGGACAACTCAAGGGATGACGAGTCTGAACTATGTCGTTTAGGTTGGATGAGAAGGTTCTCGACCGGGTCGTTTCCGCAGGTGTGTTCATACTCTTGATCTTGGGACTGAAGAATGATCGTAAGACCAGTGAAAAAAAAAAAAAAACGTAGGTCGGTATAGTAATCAAAGTCGACTTGGATAATAATGACCTCGACTGGTCGACCTGTCAAATTTCGTACAACGAGAAATTGTTTGATGATCATGATTGACCGGTCTGTTTTTACTGCGCGCTCGTTGATTTCCACGGTATGTAAAAGCGGAAAGGGAAGAGCCAGAGTGTCGCGCGGGAGGCTGAGTAGAAAGTCCAGTGTATCGGAATCGACGGTCAACATTTTAACAGAGGGAACCGATAAAAGAAATTGAGCAGTCCTAGTATCCGAAGGTTCGAACATCGACGACTTGATCAAGAGGGAAAGGGATTCAACTGCTTGAAATATGACAGAAGGCAAAGCTGCAAGCAAGGCATCAATCATGTCGCACGGAAGTTTTCTAAAGTATTTGATTTTGAAACGAAAGTGTCCTTGACGAGGAATTCGGGCTTCAAAGTTGAAAAAGAAGGGGTTTAAATGGAGGGAAATGTGGATTGCGCTGGGTAAATCACAACACTTGACGTAGGTGGACAGAACTTGATCGGCCGGGCTTAATATTTCCTCGGACGTAGTGAGGAGGAGGTGAGGTTTTAACCGGTATGGCCCATTGCTGAACACCGGTGCCCGAGATTATCCCGGTGCCGCGGCTGACACCATCGTCTCGGACCCATAGTCCACTCTTCGACGAGCTATCCATGTTTCAGAACGTCTATCTCGGAGCAGATTTCTGGGTAATTTTTGTGTTTAGATCACAGACTACAGCTATTTTAGTTATGTGTATAGGAAGCTAGAGCCTAGAGAACCGGATTTGCTATTGGGTACTTGTTATATACCTCCAAGACATCAAAGGCGTGCTGTGCTACGCGGCCAATTGCCGCCCGAGAGCTGATCAGATCTTTGAGGGACTCGACATAACCCTTTTCATCCCAATTCGGTAGGGACTCATCCAGGTCATTTATGTCCCTCCTGAACGTCTCCCGGAGACATTTAAGTTCCTCGAGCCCTTCGCATTCCAACATGGCATGCTCCGGAGACTCAATTTTGATTCCGCAGAATCTACAGAGTCGTTGCTCCCGAGGGATCCTTGGGCGGCGCCACCTTAGTCTTTCAATAGCCAGACAGTGTGCAGATAGTATAAGCTTCGTTATTGCCTTCCGATGATTGTGGTTTGATACCTCAAGGTAATGACGAAACCACAGAGTTTTCTGCACCATTTTTTCGTCTTTTTCCGGTTCTTTTCTTCCTATGAGGAGATACGCTTTTGGAGAACTATTTATGGCGGTCTGTAGCATCTGTAACATCCCTCTTCGAAGCGATTTCACCGTTTTTAGGACATTTTCCTGTGAGAGCGCTTCCAAATTAAGCATATGAACTGGGAACGGGATTTTGTTTAGCACAAATAGTATATCCATGATCCAGCAAGCTTTTCCTTGTTGTGCCAGCAAGATAGAGTCTTGTAGGGCACGAGCTGCATACATTTCAGGAGGGAGTTGTAGCAAATGCATCAAGTATTTAAGTGCCATTAAAATTCTCCGGTATCTCAGCGGGATTATAGCTGTTTCTGTGAATAGGAACGCGGATAGGGATTTTTCACCAATACTCAACAGCCTGTAGATGAAGTGCTCTTGAATTTCTTCCAACTGCTCTAGCAGTGGAAGATTGATGTCAAGGCTAATCTCGGCACCATGCGTGAGGTGTGGGTCTACCAATGCCATGTATAATTTCTTCATCTCACGAGGTGGAATTTTTCCAACCACAGACTGGAGAGCCATTATCATATTCCCAATTTTCCGCGCTTTTGCCGCCTTCATTGAATAGTGTTGATTAAAAATATTACGACTGGTTGACTGGAATGTGAACCCAACATATGTCTGCTCTGCTTCAATTGATACTCTAGTCCCTCCGAAATTAAAAGCTGGAAGTACATTTGGGATTGGTCCAAAAATCATTATTGCAGACTTTATGGCATTGAGTATCATGAAGTTATTTGAGCACCATTTGTAGAGCTCATTCATTCTTTCCTGCAGACCCTCCGGAGAAGTAGCAATTAAGACGATGTCATCTGCTTGCTCAAGGTTAGATATGGCACAGTTGTTGAGGGGATATCATAATATGCCCTGACGAACTTCAAGCTGGCCATAAATATGTTCCAAAGGAGAGGTGAGCAGGTGTCCCCAATCAATATTCCAATAATCGACTTGAAAACTTCACTCCATTCTGAATTGTGACGCACAATATAGCTCATCCGTTTGTATATCATTCTGAGCCAATCAAAGATCATTCCGCCGGCACCCAGTTCTCTCAGCCTAACCCACAGGGTGGACTGTTCGGTTGAAGGAAACGCATTGCTGATATCTGCAAAGCACACAAAGAGTGTTTTTCCCTCGCTACGTGCCTTATCAATCGCACAGCGCAAGATAAAAGCATTGTTATTTGTGCGGTAACCAGCGCGGAACCCGTTTTGCGACTGCGGAAGGAGGTTATTTATTTTACACCACTCAGTAAGTCGCATATGAATTAAAAGCGTCATCAATTTCAGAAGGCAGCTCTCCAGCCCAATTGCACGGTAACTGCTCGGGTCATCTTTTGGTTTACCCCGTTTAATTATGGCCACGATAACTGTTGTGAGCCAAGTCGTCGGAGCACTGCAATCCTGGAGACAGGTATTTAATAGATCACAAAGCGCCGCATTATCAATGTCAATTATCTCTTTGTATCCAACCCGATCAATTCCAGTTGCGGCAGACTGCCTTTGCTGTAGGTGCTGTTTTGCAGTTGCAATTTCAGCTTCAGTGAAAGGCCTTGAAAATAATTGTTCATCTGTATTATCCGATGTGCGTTCTGGGATAGCATTTGCAAGGGCTTGATTCATCTCCAGCAGGGCTAGGTTAAACGACTCTGGAATTGGGACAGTTGGGTTCATTCGAAGTTGAAACACTTCCTTAAGATCCACTGCTGACATGTGCGACACAGGAGATTTTCCTGTCATAATTTCCTTAGCGGTTTTCCAGAACGCCGCTTCATTGTCAGTGCAGAGTAATTTTTTTCTGAGTTCCTTTTGCACTTCTCTTAATTTTTCCCTTCCTCGGTGAGGCGGTAATGCGGATTCCATTTCGCTTTCCATTCCATTATCTCTTTCTATGGGTTTTTTTGGCAGATAAACGGCTGCGACTTTAGGAATATTTAACGGCGGCCCGACTGACAGATGACTCTGTCTTGCACGTCGTGGTAATGCGTCTAGTAGTGAGAGCTCAACGCCTGGCAACCGAGCCCCCTCGTTTGCGAGCCGATCAGCCTCGTTATTGTGCTTGTTCCCGCTGTGACCCTCCACTTGAATAAATATTATAGGGCCAGTCCGGGCCTTTATGGCATTGACTATTTCGTTCATTATGTCGCCGTTCTCACAATTCCAGTTAAGGTCAGCATTTTTTATAGCCCAGTCCGTAACTGATTTTATTGCATACACTGAGTCCGAATAAATTTTCAGAAGTGCATATTGTTTAGCTTGACAGATTGCCACCAGGATCGCGAACAGTTCACTGCGATTATTAGTTTGTTTACCAGGGACGCGGATAGCGCAGTTAGACATTGAATTAACTCCCCAGAACACACCTGCGCCTGCTCTAGCTCTGTCAGTTCCGTTTTCGTGACATGAACCATCCGTGTAAATCTCAATGGCCTGAGAGGTGGTAGTCACTGTGCCGAAAAGCTTCTGTAATTTAACTTCCGGTGAGGCAGACATTTTTAGCATATTTTCTTGGAGTATATCGAGCGGGTTTAGAGGCTTTCATGACAGAAACTCAGGTAGCATCCAGCAAGTGGTTTGATTTGAGAAAGGAACTCGAGATATGGGTCTATATCCCAACTTGAGCTGAGTCCAATCGCTTTAATGGAGGGAAGCGTAATCTGTGGTAGTGAAGAGAGGGTATCTCCGGTGGATGCGATGAGAACGGGTGCCGTGTTCACCAGATATTCAAGAACTGGCATGCGTGACATTGCCTGAATTAAATCGTAGGTGGACACTTCTGAATTTAAGGTAAGAAATCGAATTTTGGCTAGCCAAAGTGCGTTCAGGTTGAACTTGATGTTGGGAGCATAAAAAAAACGCAGTGCGGGAGCGTGATTATCGAAGATGACAAAACCGGAGGGAGAATGAATGGGTCCTCGTACATGTGTTGTGGGTCGAAAAGTGACTCGAAAGGTTTCCAGAACTTCTGCAGGACGTCCTAAAACCTCCCAGAATGCTGTGGTGCTGCTTAATTCCCCCATCCAGCATTTATCGCTGAGATCGATCCGAAGCCACCGGATCCTATCCCAGTTACGATCCAGAATTTCTGTAGCAACATTTTCAGAGAGAGATGGTAGATCTGAATCACTCCACAGCACAGAAAGCAATGTCTTTCCAGTCCTTCGAAAGACTTCTTCTCTCCACTCGTCGTGCTTAAGGTGGGAGAGATTGATAACCTGGCCCCAGAGCGATGAAACTGAGAGGATGAGCTGTCGCCATCTTGCACAGACTTGGGAACTAAGCCGGAGAGTATGGATTGCAACTATTTCTTCTTTCCTCCCTACTTCTTCCTCCATATCAGCATTCAGCCAGAAAATCAACCACAGGATATCATCGTGGAGCTTGGAAATGGGCGGTTTAAGGTTGGAGATATGGTCGTCGGCGTGGCTGTTCTGAGCCTGCTGAGAAAGAGAGCAAAAAGAAGGCCGTGAACTCGAAGGTATAAAGGGGTTCGTTTCTGTCATGGAGGATATGACGAAGAATACTTCTTAAGACGGTGTTGTTGATAAGAACCAAAAAGTCGTGAAAACTGCAAATTGGCCCTTGCACAGCCTCATCCCTTTTTTAGAACGCGTCAAACATGCGACATGAGTATATGTACCAATCTGTACTGGCTCTCTACGCATCAAATACGAGTTATATTCTAATTCATTTCCCAAGTACGCCTACAGCTGTTATACTGAGTTACCAGATACTATAGAGACTTTGATGTGAGCAACGAGTTTAATATATTGCGAATTATTCACCTTTGGAAAGGCTCTCCAACAAGATGGTAGAACCGCGCAGTCATCTACAGTGGCGATCAAAAGTATTGCACACACCTAGATAGACATGTATCTCGGCATCCACTGGACCGATTTCTTTAATTTAAAGACTGTTCAATAGCCTAGGTTATTATCTTGAGTTCTTCAATGCAAAAGTTTGAAACTTTTAAAAACCTGGCCTACAGGGTGAAATGTGCCAAAAAGTAGCTTTTCACCAGTCGGATTTAACCATCCAAAAAATCTGAAAATATTTGAGGCCAGAGATCTAATAAATGTGAACAAGACACAATTTAAATCTCGAAAATTGATAGGCAGGATATCGAGAGCGTCGAGCCCAAAGTACCCCATTTTAATGTAATAAGTGCAAATATTACGTTAAATCGCCTACTTTGGGCTCGACGCTCTCGATATCCTGCCTATCGATTTTCGAGATTTAAATTGTGTCTTGTTCACATTTATTAGATCTCTGGCCTCAAATATTTTCAGATTTTTTGGATGGTTAAATCCGACTGGTGAAAAGCTACTTTTTGGCACATTTCACCCTGTAGGCCAGGTTTTTAAAAATTTCAAACTTTTGCATTGAAGAACTCAAGATAATAACCTAGGCTATCGAACAGTCTTTAAATTAAAGAAATCGGTCCAGTGGATGCCGAGATACATGTCTATCTAGGTGTGTGCAATACTTTTGATCGCCACTGTACGCCGGCGGGATGACAAGGTCCTCGATGCGGCCATTACCGCACACATGTATGAATTCCTGACCTACGACTCGAAGAACAAGAGTGAGACCAGTGAACCTTTCCAATGATCGTAGGTCTTTATAGGAATCCTGATAGATCGGTACACAAAGAGTGTTAATGCCTTTCTTGATTGAAATTCGTGATGCAAGAAACCTTTCGATGGTCCATATGTCTCTTACTCGCGGGCAGAAGTTGATTTCAACTGTGTGAAGGAGCGGAAAGGCGAGGGAATATACGTCGCTCGGGAGTTTGAGCAAAAAGAGCAAAGTTTCGTGATCAGCGATGGTCAATGTTTTGACGGCGGGGAATGATAAAAAGAATCGGGTTAGCCGACGATGAGTAGGCCTGAAAATAGTCTGCGGGATTTGAAGGGTAAGGGTTTTGACGTCTTGAAAGGTAACCGAAGGTAACGATGCGAGAAGGGTCCTTATGATACTGCGTTGAACTTCTGTATGGGATATGACTTCGAAATGGAAGTTCCCTCTACCAGGGATTTTGGCCTCAAACATAAAAAGACATTGATCCAGTTTGAAAGAAATGTCGCATGCGCTCTCGAGATCGCAACACCTGGAGTAGTTGTGCAGGATTGGATCAACCAATTTCAACATTCCCGAGTCGAAAAAAGGATGGCAGTAACGAAAAATCAAGCACAATCCAGAAGCCGGCTTTATTTGATTAAGGAAATCCACATAGGGGCCCAAATTCAAATACGGTGACAGCTCTATTTTTTTGAGGGATCGGGGTGTGACTTGTGGCAGGGAAGATAGTCCATTGCCAGTGGAAGTGATTGCATTATACGTGTCATCTGTCAGGGATTCTAGAAACGGCATGTGTGGCATGGCTTGAATCACATCATAAGCGGAGACCGGACAATGTAAGGCCAGGAATCGGAGGTTTTTCAGCCAAGGAGCGTTTAGGTTGAACTGGATGTTTGGAGCGCAAAAAACGCGTAATGCGGGAGCGAAGTCTTTGAAGATGACGAAGCTTGAAGGAGACATGGCGGGGTCGTCATCCATGTGTTCAAAGACAACCCGAAATGTTCGGAGCACCTCCGATGGACGCTCAAGAACCTTCCAGAACTCCAAAATGCTATCATTGACCGCAAAACGACTGTTTGAAAAATCGAGTTCAAGGCATCGAATTCTGTCCCAGTGTTTTCCGAGAATTTCGGCGACAATTTTCTCGGAGGGGCATGGCTGTCCATGAGGAGCCCAATACAAAAACATGGAAAGCAACGACCTTCCCGTCCTCTGAAGGACCTCTTCCCTCCATTCATCATTCTTAAGACGGGAAAAGTTGATGACCTGACCCCAGAGCGATGAGCATGACAGGATGACTTCTCGCCAACTTGAGCAGACTTGAGAGCCAAAACGGAGCATATCTATCGCCCCTACTGCGTCCGCGTCCTTGATTTCATCCGCCATATCTGCATTCAACGAGAAAATCTGCCACAATATGTCGTCGTGGAGTTTGAGAATCGGTGGCTTCGGGTTGAAGATCTTTTCGTGAGTCTGCTGAGCGCGAGAAGGAGATGGTGGAGAAAGAGGCGTCGTAAGTTTGAGTTTCGTCATATAATACGATCGTCTGTGAAGGTTGTAGAAAACGGAAATAAGACTGAAGTCTAAAGTCGATCCTTTTTTAGGCTGCATCAAAAACTCGTCACCTCACGTGATGTGGCACTCGCACAATGGGCTTTTGGTGGGCCACGAGCGGTCGGAGAGGAAAAAATCTTTGAAAGGGAGAGAAGACGAAATTGAAAGTGTGCATTTGTTTTTAAATTATGTTTGAAATTTGATTAGAAATCCTAGAACAAGAGCATGAGTGAGCTAGTTTTACACGGCGCTCAGTACATCGCCTCGTTCGATAATTAGAAGCAATAGACCATGTCCAAGCTAACACCCCTATCGGTTCCAAGCCAAGCTTCCATTCACGATTGTCATCAAGTTTCCAGTCCAAGGACAGACTTGTCGATTGCATCGGCCTAGTATTATCTCGATAGAAACCTAATACTAGACGCATAGACGCACCACCAGACATGTGAGTTAGTTTCAATCGAGAAAGCTTTCCTCGCGGCCCAATATTGCGTGTACACCCAATATACTTGCTCATCGTGACGCGGGTGATAACCGAGAGACAATGACATATGCAAAAAAAAGGGAAGAAGGAAATATTGGAAAACATTGGAATTGGGAATGAAGTCAAACATTGAAAGAATATGCTGAAGTTTGGGCATCACGAGGGTCACCGTGGTTCATCTTGTATCTAATAGACAATAGGTGCTCGCGAGATAAGCTAGCCGGTTAGACTGACAGCTAAGGAGATAAAAAATATGAATATTTGCATCGCAAGTATAAGTGAAATTTAATTACTAGTACGTAACTCGAGAATCCGAAGTCCCGATCCAACCCTGCGTCCCATCCAGGAAACAAAGAAAGGACAGGTTATGAGCCTTGAAGTGAGTTGACTGAGAAGGAAAATAGGTGGCGCCTAAGATAAATTCCCTGACCCGAATGGGGAAAATTTTGTCGGAAGTCGTCGGGCCTCAAAAAGTAGGGTGGTCGACGTCGGTGTTGGCATTGACGTTGCCCATGGATGACGATTGAAACATGTTCTTTCCACTAGGTGAGGCGCCCGTCTTCTCGTTTCCGTTTTTCTATGCAGAAAAACCAAATTTTGATGCGTGTCCGATCCTTCAGCCGAGAGGGGAGTGGGTATGGACCAGTGAGGCGCTTGGATTTGACGGATTCAGATGTAATGACACGATGATGCAGGAAGGCGGGTAGTTTAAAATAACTACTGATGAAAGATGGTAGGCTCTACCACTGGACTTGAAGAAGTAGCGATCGTGCACCGTTAAGGGGCAACTGTAGATGTGTGATGGCGTGATAGTCGTCATTTCTAACTGAGAAACGTAATGCTGGAAGACGGGGAAAAGCAATAATATGCGCTCGCATTGCATATAGCTTGTATCCGACACGTACTTATCAATGACATCCAGAAAGCCAGGAGGACCAAGATGACCAAAAGATTGCTGAAAAGCCAAGAGAGGGGTAGATAGAATACGGATTCCAGGACGATTCAGGGTGAAAACCACAGTAGGTTAGAGTGGGAGTAGGAGCAATAACGCGAAACAGTGCTTGCGCGGCCAGATTCGAGGACCATCAACATGAAAGATAAAGACAAGCAGCGAGCACAACGAATTTGCTGTCAGATACAGGGTACGGATTCCTGAGTTACAGTGCACTCGGACAAGTCTAGATCAGCTACTATTCAAATATGCTGAGGTGATGCGTAGATGACGGAGAAAGAGCAGGAGGAGAACCACTCTCCAACCCTCCACTACCCATTGCGGGGTAGTTGGACTCAGCCTCGGCGCTGGTCATGAGTGCACGAAGGAAAAAACATTGGAACTATTTCGTTGTTGTCAGTAAAAATTACGTAATACACTCACATGCTGCAATCCGAGCATGGCAAGGCATTTGTCATCTGACCCTTTTGCTCAATATGTAGTCAATTGCCATCTTGCACCTCCCTTTGACCTCCCTTCCAATGAAGTTGTGCTACTGCTACGCTGTCGCCTTGCATTTCGTTCATGATCAAAATGGGTTCAGCTGGGGGCCTGTAGCCACGAAACTGACTCGACTCACAACCGACCACGTAAAGCTGCGTATTCGTCAACCCGCACAACACTGAGCGCTGAGCGGTGTCCCCCAAGTGACCCCCGCCCGCAATACCCAGGTCAGGCACAGATTCTGTTCTGGTATGAATATATAACTGCCAAGGGCAACTGGTTTGCCGCCCAATTTTCTAAAGGAAAGCTCTGTTCAATGTATTGAGTCGCCAAGGAGGTCGCTACCGTAAATGACTACCTCGGTCCAGCCTGCGTCGTAGCCAACAGTCCCGAAAGCAGCGATTGGCGGGCATCATGGAATTTTTATTTTATCGTCTTCATGGCCTTAAAAACGAAGACCAGACCAAGTGCCGTTCTCTCAGCCCACTGCTCCTTTCTCCCCTTTACAGGCAGAATACGATGTACTCGAGATATTTTCTCCTCCTCGTCAGCCTGTTCGCACACGCTCGAGCCGATACCACTGGTCAGATAGCCACGCCAACACTCACCACCGCACCCCAGGGGAAACCTACCCTGATTCCAGATCCACCAAAGCTCCAGGCAGGCCAGCAATTCGCCGATCCTAAAGCCAACCCCTTCCTCGGCGCTCTGCAATACAGCCCCGTCCGCAAAGTGACCAACATCATCCACAACGCGACGTCCCTCGTCGAGCCCGGCGGGGACGACCAGTGCGTGCCCCATATTGCCAACTTCAACCGCACGCTCGCGGCGCATTTTTATACGACCTTCCACCTCGGAAATAGTAGCGAGCAGACAATCGGCTTCGCTCCGGGTGTGTTTGCAAAGGCCCTCGATAACGCACGGAATAGCAGCGTGCTTAGTCAAGGACAGCGAATCCTCTATGGTAAGGGTGATGGGGGTTCGTTTGACAGCGGACACAACAGGCGGACAATCCTTGGCGCCGACACGCGCGTTGAGGACTTGAACACTTGGCCCTTCCCATGGGGCGTCGTCGGTTTGGTGGGGGACAAATGCACTGGTTAGTATCGTTCTTCCTCCGCCATTTACGATGATCACTCAATGAGTTTTTATCGCAGGGACCCTCATCGGTCCCCGCCACGTCCTCACCGCTGGCCACTGCGTGCACACCGGTGGCTCCGGCGGGAGTTGGTACGACAACGACGACTTCGTCATCGTGCACCGCCCCGGCGGCAACTCAACGAACTCAACGGAACTCACCTTCCGCGCACAGCAAGCCTTTGCAATGAATGGATGGCTCAACGACGCAAGCCCCGAATACGACATGGGCATCGTGCTCCTCCAGACAGAAAACACCGGCCAAGGGTGGATGAGCTTCGGGTATGACACCTCGCTCGGTGACAATTGGCGGATCAACATCGACGGCTACCCATCCGACAAGCCTTACCATACGATGTGGCACAGCTTCGGCGCGATCACGGACGACAGCGACCACAACTTCGACCATGATGCGGATACTTATTATGGGAACAGCGGGAGCGGGGTGTACCTCTACCTCGCGGCGTCCGACTTTTTCTGCATTTATGGTGTTCATACTGGGTTCCATAGCTGGACGAGTGTCAATTTCCCGGATTTCTGGAATACGCATACTACCACTGCGAACCGCGCGACGAGGATCAACGGGGCGAGGTTCGGGATTATATGTAGTTTGATGGGAAACCCGGCTGTCTGTTGAGCGTGGGGTATTATGATGACGTTCTCTGTTCCTCTCCCAGTGACTCTCCTTCTTGGACTTCACTATTCCTATGATACCTTGGGTTTCGTTTATGTAAATTGTATCCTATATACATTTCAAACTGATATGTAGCGGATAGAATTTTCTGTGATACATTCCGGCCGTACAAATAAACTCTTCCCTCGAACGCTCTGAAAAACATTACTAAAAATGTTTACACGATATATCCCTCCAAATAGTCACATTGGAGAAAGGACATTTCGCTTCGTTGGCGATGGAAACACTCGCTGAGAGAACACAATTGAACCTTGATATTCTTAAGTAATTGTTTATTTCCTTGATTCGACCATTGATTTCATTCGTAGTTCTGGCCATCGATAACGCTCAGACACAAAGTTAAGAGTCATGAAATTCTGCATATTTTTACCCCGCCCGTCGTTTGATTAGGTTTTCAACTGTATCTACATCACGGAATACAAATTCGCATCGACCTGGTTCGACCACCGCCATTCTCCTCACCGATTTCGCTTCTCCGTCGTTTGTGAATACGTAGTCACAATTAAGGTCTTCGTAATTCAAAGCTAAGGAGTATAACGAGTATCTCTAAGGACTTGCAATATCACCAAGCGAAAACAGCGAAACTCACCTAAATATCGTCGCACCTTGCAGCGCATTCACTAGCGCTGGCAGCTATGCAGCAACACAAATCCGGGGAAACTGGTGCCCCCTCCATGTCAACGAGCTCAATTGTTGGATCTGCGAGCAGAGCAGCTCTTGAAGCCGATCCTTTGACGCCATCGCAGCCTCCTATGACTGCGATACAGCAGATATTGGCGGAGGAGAGCGCAAAAGACGCGAAGAGAAGGGGGACGGCAAGTGATGTGAAGTGGAGCAGCTTCATAATGGTGAAGAAATAGGGCGAAGGCAAGATGGGGAATCGATGTTGTTAGCTCCTATTAATTATATAACCGCTCATTAATTCAGGGTATTTATACATAGTTAGGCAATGAGGACCTACATATGGTCCACACCTAATTTTGGAGTCGTTGACTCGTTATACATAGACAGAATTTACCTTGCTGGACGCACCGTTATTAAATCGATAATAAAAAGGATTCGCCCTTCCGCGTCTTGACTCTTTAGCTAAGCAGCATGGACTGCGCGCCTACTGAGTAAACGAAGAATTTGTACGCGCCCTTTTAGCCAGGAGGGTTGCTAATTCAGGCATGGGTAGGGCGTGTAAATGGGGAGAAGTCGGGGATTGGGAATATTTTGGTAAGGGAGCTCGGGCGGGACGGTGGGGGGAGGGGCAATAGATCCGAAGTGAATGGTGGATGTAGTTTCCCAACGTTCTGTGAAAGATTGTTCATCAAGGGAGAAACAATCGCCAGCATATATTCAGCTTGAACGCTAACCATCTACATCTCGGGCTCCACGGAGAAACCCCACCCACTAGCGTCATGAGACTCCAGTGTCGTTCCCTATGAGAAACGATATCAGCAAGTGAAAATACAGACGCAGAACAGAAAGTGTAAGGGAAGAAAGGAAATGGACTAATGCACCAACTGACTTTTCTGACGTAGAGGGAATGGCCTGCCTGACGATGTCAATTGAGAGAAACCGCCGTCGGTGTTCGTCAACGTTGTATTTTAAATTTGAATGCGAGTGCGGCTGCTTAAAATGGACGAGTCAGATGGCCCATGGGACCGTAGAAACGTCGTGTTAGACCGGCTCAGTCGCGTTTTCTTTCAACGCGAAGTCGTGCTACTCTATAAAAATGAAGATAGAGCCTTGATCAGCGGTCGCGAGTTCGTAACTAGCAGTTGACACGCACTTCGTAAGTACCCTTCCTCCATCTGTCCCATGAACATTGCGAGGGACAGCCACAATGGCGGGAACCATAAGGTCAAGGGGTAGGGAAGAAAAAAATCGGGGATATCATGTTGTTTTTTGCGTTTAAGGATTCTCGGACCCTCCCCCCCTCCCCCCATTTCCTAATTTGGACGTGTTCCTGATGACAAATCTATATTAGTCATGTCAAATTGTCAACTTCTTGCATTGGTCCGCTCGCTCTCTATTTTCTCCGGTCTGCGCAAGGTCTGCGTTTTTCCTGTGTTCATTGCCACAAGTCTAATTTAATCCATTTTTGAGTCGCGTCTGTCATGGGCACATAGGGTCTTCTCTTTATCGTCAACTTTTGACCATGTAGTGGCTTAATGTCACACCAAATTGCAAGTCCGCGGCTGCAAAATCGCTAAAATCAAGCTAAAATATCATTCTTTGTTGTCCAATCATGATTTTGCGCCAAAAAAAGTGAATAGATGCCACGTTTATGGCCAGGACCATCCATTTGCATACTTTGATAGTTGAATTTGACCTAAATGTGCTGCATTTATGTGTTTCCATTGGTTTCCACATCAATTTATATCCTCCGAAAAAAATACGTTTAAGGTCTCGCTAGGACCCCCCCCCTCCCAGGATGATGTGCCGGCATTTGCCGATCCCTACCCCTTGCATAAGGTTAAACGTAGTGGGGAACTCAAAATGCTTTGGAATATCAATTACTATCGGTTTGTGGTGGTATTACGAAGGGTTAGCAAGCCGTTGTAGAAATGTCTTGTCAAACGAACCTTGACAAGAGAAAAGAAAAAGATGAAGCAGGGCTGGAATGGCGGGAGAGGGCTCGCGTGTTTGGTTCAAACGTAGGATCCAAATAAGATACCATATTGGGACATGGGATAAGATAAGATAACGCTCTTGCAGTTTCACCACAGCAGCTGTGATTCCGGCTCAGCGTCGACAACCGCTCGCTAGCTTCCCGCTCCCGCCCAACAACCCGGTGACATTTTTGGAAATTTCCAAGTTGGAGCAGCCTTGTGCATCGATCAACCCGTAAATTCGGACAAACGTGCGTCTATGTGAACTCACGCACTCACTCTAAAACCGGTGTCCTGTTGCTCAGAGCAGATGAGATTCGCAGACTTTAACCCACATATTTCTTGTTCAGGTTAACGAACACAGAATATTTTTACAGGGTCTGTAAATGTAGTTGTTAGCTAATAGCGACCATGCCGTTCCGTCCAACTACTTCGAAACTCGTATTTGTTACCTGCGCATTGTAAAGAACGGAATATGGGCCTCCGGATTTCATGAGTTCCACCTGAGTTCCTTGTTCTTCGATTTTCCCATTCTCCATGTAGCTAGACGGGGTTTTTAGATTTAGAATTGGACAAATGAGAGGCACATACATACATTATCAAGTCGGCATCACGGGCGACATTGGCAAGTCTATGGGTTACAAGAACAAGCGTTTGACCCTTCTTCGCCGCCAGCTGGAGAAATTCTTTCAATATCTGAATTTCTGCAAGCGGATCCAGTGCGCTGAACGGTTCGTCCAAAACGACAAATTTGATGTTGCCATGCAAAATCCTCAAAAACATGCGAGACCTTTGAAAAGTTGTCAGCTTCGTCACTCTGACCTCTTGACAGTTAGACGCTTACGTCATGAAGCGCTGCCTTTCAGCAGCAGAAAGCGAAGCCCTGACTGGAATGGGAGAGAAACGGTCACGAGCCGCTAAAGCCCCTCGTCCGGCAGACTCTTCGATGCTTTCGCTTACGATCGTGACTGGGTTCACAACTGCGTCGTACCCATACCGTTCGACCAGACGCACAGCTCCCCCGAGGCGAATTGCGACATCCAAGTCTGCATCTTTGACTGATCTACGATCTGTTTTGTTCGTCAATCCGAAGAGCAGATTTTCTCGAAGAGAAACTGGGTATAGCTCCTCGTGCTGGGTTATGAAAGCCGTCGCCGAACGGAATTTCTGCACCATTGGGGGTCGGAGCTCGAGATCATCAATAGAGATGTTGCCCTTCGTAGCTTGCATGAGTCCAGTCATCAATTTTGTCAATAACGATTTCCCGCTACCGTTCGGACCCGCAATGACAATGAATTGACCACACTCAATTGTCAAGTTCACGTCAGAGACTGCAGGACTATCGGATGACGGGTAGGTGTAATGAACATTTCTAAAAATTCTGATTATTGGGAGACGAAAAGAAAGAATTTTGGAACTAACTTAATGGTAACTCTGCAGCCCATCGTATTCGAATTCAGCGGACAGGAATAACGCTGGTCGCGGGCAGATAAATCCAAAAGACGATAGAACTTTTGGACCCTTTCGAAGATATTCGTAATGGTATTTTCTCTACGACGACTCTTCAGATAGTCAATTTGCAGATTCATTTTAGACGTCGCCATTTCGGAAATAAGGAGTGCGCCCAAGATAGATGAGGACGTCGCCCAAGGTATGATAACTGCTGACACTGCCTTGAAACATCGTCAACACGGTCACGACCAAAGGATGTACTGGCGCTCACCAAAGGATACTTAACGAGCAAATCTAGAGGGAGCATCCATATCCACGGAGTCGGTATGCCCAAGCTTAGCATAGTAGTGTCTGGTTTGACAACGCCAAGCAGTTTTGATACCTCTTCATATTCTGCACGATACAAAATGATTTCTTTAGCGACTTCCTTTATCAGAAAAATTGCACAAGGATACCTTTTCCCAATTGATTGGCTAACCCATCTTTTACCAGGGAGGAACGATACTGAACGTCAAACACAATATTGAAAAGAACCATAAGGCGATTATAATGAACGCTCGACGTCCAAAACGTGTATCCTGCTTCACCAGCGCGACCCTTTGGCGTGAAAAACTTTGTCGTGAGGAATATCACCATCAACGAGGATAAAACCTTTTTGTTGAAAGGGTCCTCGTATCGAAATATGATATAAATCATGGAAAGAACCTCTAGGAAAAGACTCAAAATATATCGCAGTCGAGTAAAAGAGAGATCAAGAAAATCCCATCCTGGAACAAAATGCCCATAATCATACGGATATGGAAAGCGTCCACGGCTCTCTGTAGCGGGAAACCAAGTCACTAGAAGAAAACAGCGAAGGAAGAACAAATACCATTAAATTCGCTCACGTCCCCATGAAGAGAGGCTATGTTCAACTTGGAGTTAATCACCCAGAATAAACCGATTGAAGTCGAAGAAGCTCGCCTTTTACGAGCCTAGGAATAAAATGCGCCCGGAGATTGCCCCCAAGTTCAGCTCTCAAATAAATCCTAAAAGTAGATTACATTGAGCGTCCGTAATAAGACAGCGGAGGACTTACATATCATGTTCTAAGTAGGAGCTCAGAATTCTAAGGCTGAGCCATGCTAGCACTGAAATATTGGTGGAGTTAGCATCTCCCGCCTCATTTTTAACGAGTCGCTCGATCTAATGAAGGATCGTTAACGAACACAGATGGGAAATGAACTGAAAACGTACGCTGAATACGACATCTGAGGCTAAGAGTAGCGAAATTGGGGTTTCCAGCGCCAAAAATAGAGAGTATAGATAGTATTTGAAACTGTGCCATGGAGATATTCGCCACAGATCGTGCAGAAAGCGCGCGAATCCACACAGTAGTCTGAGGAATTCCTTGATGTCTGCCAGCATAGGGAGGCAAAGGAGCGATGTCGAGGTCGCATCATAGGCAATGACGAAGATGCCCCAGTTGAGATATCGAACTTCACTGGGAGGGTGGTAGTATTCAGGAGATGACGAAGCTTTCGTGTTCGATTGTTTGGTGGTCGAAGGCATCTTGCTGCTCTGATATGGGTGAGGACAACTGAGATATATGAACCGGTAGACAACGATCGCGACCACACGGTTTTGAGGCCTGAGATTGAAATTTGAAATTGAATGAAACGGTGGCGTCGGCGCGTATAGACACACCCACCGTTTCAATCGTCTACATCTACGGCGACAAGGCCCACGTCGAATCAGTAAGAAACCCACAATGGCCTGTGAAGTCCGAATTTTGCGGCTGACCATTCAAAGTAATTTGTCAGAAAGGTGTGAAATACGAACCGCTGTGTACACTGACCTGATAATTTCCAAGTATAGCGACTCTTGTGGGCGCGCGGGCGCATCATGTCGGGCTGTATTTCGAATGTCTTGATCCTGTATTCAAATTTCAAAGCGTCCAAACTTCACTCGGCGAATTAGCTTTCCCGTCTTTTGACACTGTGTCAACCTTGATACGGACAATGATATTGTGCCTCCCAAGTTTTGTGTTCAAGGAATTTTGCACATTTTCCCGTTGAAGAAATGCCCACTGATACACAGTGGGTCTCCGGAAGATGTAATAGCATAGCCATACCCTGCGAAGCAGTCCAAAATGAGTTAAATGAACCCATCATTCCTGGAGAATGGGGTACAGTACCAAGATTTGGGCAATCCTAAAGTCGAATACAAGGGCCCGATATGACTTTCAGGTTGAAGAGAAACAACCAAAAATCCTCTACTTGAGGAATAGACGAAGATGAAAAACCTCATAAGCCTAGCATGCAATATTGATGGGGAGAACATAGATGAAAGCGAGAGTTTAAAAAAAGAGACCGTTAGAGTTGCCTTCCGTCGTCAAAACAGCCTATGAGTCCCCCTGTTTGAGAAGCAAAGGGAACCACAAGGGTAACTCCCAGAATATCACGCATAAAAAAAGCCCATGATCCCTAGAAGGCTCCCAGTAAGACCTAAGAACCGTGACTACAGTTTTAGAACGACGGACTCGGTGCTGTTTCCCTACAATTCGGCTTTCTTATAAACAGCGTTGTCCCGGTTGGCTTCATCCGACTTTGGAGTCCTAATGTATGTTAGGCTGGAGGCTAAGTCCATTGATTTACACTCTGTCAGAATAAAAGCAGCTCTTCGAAGGTGCAGGGCGAAATCGAAACCCCAAGGACGAAATGCTTACCTCCATGCCAGTGGCTCATACGATCGCGAATGGAACCAGTGTGTCGAGCGCCCAAGGAGAGGTCCCACACATCGCATTATGGCCTTCGAAGCTTGAGACAGATAGCCCGGGCATATAGGATAGAACACGCCGTGCAGAGCAGTGATGTGTAAAAATTGGCCTGATTGCTGGCGGCAATATTCCTGTTGTGTAAGTGTTACAGTCACGAGAAGTCACACACTTCGGGGATCGGGCTACAACAGCAGTCTGTCGCATCTTGGTAATTACATTGGCCCGAACTCTAGAGAACAATATTTTTATGTCCTGGAGTTAAATTTTTTGGTTTGTCAGGTTGGGCTATAAGTGAGTACGAATACCTTTCTAGATCTCCATTTCTCTACATCTTTCATGCCAGAATGTCCTGAGACAATTGGTACCGCCAATTGACGCCAATTAGTCAGTTCGTTAAATATAAACTACATCATCTAGCAAATGGGATATACTATGAGTACTCGGCGACTGGCGCCTCCCGGCAACTTTGATAATTTACCTTGGCCTTGGATAGCCATTGATACCTTCCCGAAGACTACACGCAACGCAAGGTCGTAACATACGACTCGGACTGGTACTTATGTATTCTAACGAAACTTACCGTGTCGAGATATCTTCATCAAGCCTGCGGTATGACACCGACATAGAAATGTACATATTCATGTGGTAAATTGGGCCGGTCGGGGATTTGAGCCCCAAAGCAAAACGCACTCGTCCTCGGCAACAAAAATAGGACACTGACACTCAAAGCAGTCAATAAAGCTACCTCATAAATTTATGATCATGGAGAGACCGAGTTATTGATATTTTGGATCTATGCAGGACTAAACCGGTCGGGAAGGGGTATATAGTAGCGTTAGAGCTAGTCATGAAACGTTTACAAGGATACATAACCTAGATATTCGGATTTAAACTACCACCGAACGAGAGAGAAAGCTCTGAATCAAATTTGAGCTAGGAAAATTGAGAATACTGTAAAGCTAAGCAGCTAACTCCAAGCGAAATAGGTGCTATCTACTGCGACTACGGATTGTCACCGTTGCTAAAGCTTTAGTCGAGGAGGCGGATTGCCACTTCGGTTATATGTCAAAATGACCACTTTTTGTGATCGGAGCTTCGAAATATTGTCCGCTTTCTGCGGCTGATACAGAGTAAAACGGTGTCTGCAGCGTAATTCAGCGTCACCAATTTTGAAAAAATTAATGTACATATCAATTGCGCGCAAGAGGCGGGCAGGTTAATTCATTCACAAATTGGCTTTGGCTTATGAAGAAACCAGCGCGCTCTGTAACTCGACAGATGTTCATGGGGATACTCGTAACAATTTTTGTACCTCGGATCCTCATTCTGGATCAAAGAAATTGACTCCGTGCCAAGGCATCGAGTATGCGGGGCTAATCTTCCCCGCTGGATCTAAATTAGGCTATTTCAATTATAAATAGTATCCTCGAACGCGTCCCAGTAACGAGTAATTGGGTAGTATAAAAGGCACTCACTTTCTACCTCTACATTCAGAATAACCCCCACATCTGAACCATTCAAGATGTTTTCGTCCCTTTCCGTCTACACGCTCTTGGCTTTGAGCGTCTGCGCTGCTACCGCATTCCCGCAATACCAGTCGCTTGCTGGACTTACCAGAGAGGAATTGGATGCGGTTGTTCCGACCCTCCAATATTCACCACCCGAGCCCCCGCCTGGTCCTTTGGCGGACGACTCGACTAAGCTAATTAACGATGCAGCACATCCACATATGCCGCTTAGACCAGGCGACATCCGTGGCCCTTGTCCGGCGCTTAATACCCTTGCGTCTCATGGTGTAAGCTACGTCTTCTTTGGCGATAGAGAAATTCCTGATATGCAAGATAAATTTTATAGTACCTTCCCAGGAACGGTATTGTGACCCCTACTCAGATCATAAACGCGGTTCAAGAAGGTGTGTTCGGTATTATGCCTATCCTGTTCTAGCTAAAAGTATATCGCGACAGCCCTCAACTTGGAGAACACCTTCGCTCGTTTCCTTGTGTTCTCTACTTTCCTCGTCAACGGCAATCCAATCACTAATCTGATGAGTATTGGGGGAGCAACTCCATTGACTGGGCCAAACCCACCCAAGCCCGCTACCGTCGGCGGGCTCAACAGCCATAACAACTGCGAGGGTGAGCTCGATAATGCCTCGAATAAATGCAGACAGCTGGATATTAATTCATTTTAGGTGACACCAGCATGACTCGTGCCGATTTCTTCTTCGGAAACAACCACGACTTCAATGAGACCCGCTTCCAGCATGTAAGTCTCCCCAAAGCCTTTTTTTTGGGCGTTGACCAACTAATTAAAATCTTCCAGTTTGTCGACTTCAGTAACAAATACGGAGCCGGCAAGTATAACTTGACAGTCGCGACTGAACTGAGGCACTTCCTTCATCAAGATTCCATCATGAACAACCCTCAGTTCTCTCTTGTCTCCCCTCGTCTTTTCACTGCATATGGAGAGGCCGTGTTCCCCATCAATATTTTCATCGACGGAAGACAAAAAGATGGCCAGTTGGACCTGACCGTAGCCCGCGGCTTCTTCCAACTCATGCAGCTCCCGCCTGATTTCCACCGTCACGACGGAGCGATCAGCAACGAGGGTTTCGACATCGTCTTCAACAAGTACCCCATCCAACCTGGAGGTAATACGAAGGGCGTCAACTCCTATAAAGCCGATCCTACGTCCCCAAACTTGTTCCAGCCGTGCCTCCGCTACACCGACTTCGTGAACAAGAATATCAAGGCTTTGTACCCGAATCCGACTGGTCTTCTCCGCAAGTCCATCAACACAAACTTGCAGTTCTTGTTTGACGCCACCGCTGGAGATAACTGCACGCAAGTCTTCCCGTACGGAAAAGATTAACGGGTAGCCTCACTTCTCTTGAGCAACTTCGTTTATTTAATTCATTTTACTCTATTTTAATAATTAGCAGCAGCGATCAGCGATCTAATAGTCTGTTGTCTATACTCTGATGAATAATAATATCTATACGTCTTGGTTGTCAGATGATATGCTCGGGTTGACTATGATATAAATGCTAAATGCCTCTTTCTTGACAAAAGTATGTAGAACGAGAAAGAAAAACGTTCAAATTTAGAACTCGGCGCGGTACCGCAGTGCGGGGTAAGTAGGCTGTCGCGGACTCCATGTCGTATTAACAGTGGTCCAGAGTAAGCGCTGCGCTGTAACCAAGACTTGTCGACGAGTCGGGCGATATTTATAGTTCACCGACGTTTGGTATATGTCAAAGAGGTTCGGGCGCACCGAGAGCTCGATATGTCCGTAGACATAAAAGGAGCTTTCAAGAGATGAAACTTGGACGAGGCGTTCGGGAGAGCACGGCGCAGCGATGGTCCGTCGAGTTGTTCACTGGTGACATTAGATCGTGGCGAGGGCGGTGAAATCTTAGAGAAAGACCTATAAACAAAACATATCAAGCCGGGTGTCGAACCAACCAATACCAGAAACGTCTCGACAGTCAACGCTGGACAGCTCAGACTCGAGCTCGAGCGCGATATCTGTCATTCGCCCCGACGCATATCGAGCGTCTTTCGAACACTCGCTGCCGCGTCGATGCGGGAGTCCTATGCTGGTGAAAAAACAGTGTGGTGGGGCGAAGGGAAACGATGTGCTGGGCGTAAGTCGTGCGGAGAAGATGGGGGTTGTGATGGCGCGGGGTCGGGAGCAGACGCGGAGGACACGGCAGCGCCGCCCGCGCGAGCTCGATCATCGATCCTGGAACTCCTGGGGTGTTTCCATAACCCATTCGCGTCCTTTACTGACATTTTCGGGTGATATGACGGGTTAATAACGACTAAATAACAAACGTCGTTTCAGATTAGAGGGCTTTGAAAGTTTTCAGTTGAATAGAACGAAACCTTGTTCGAATTTGATGCACAGACACTGAGGAATTCCTGTTCGTTTGTTAAAACATGTTGCGAAAGGCGAGCGAGTCGTTTTCTGCAATGGACGCGCAGCAGTCTGGCAGCGTCAAAAATTCGTGATTGAGGGGATCGAGAGGTTGAGCGAAGGAAGAGAGACACGCTTCTATGCAGAGATGGAACGCGGTCAAGAGCGATGGAAGCGGTAATAACGAGGGAGGGGGGTAAAGGCCACAGGGGAGAGGGTGTCGAGGTGAGCACAGGAGTTGAGGCCTAAGGCCTGTTATTGGCGAGTTGAAGTAAGTAGGCCGACAAAAACAATGATAAGGGCGTACCGCACACTACTGTGCCGGAAAATAGAAAAAAAATGTCCTGCTTTTCGCGTAGGAGGGCAGCAGAAGACTGGACTGGCGAAGAGGCATCTGGGATGATGCGAACCCGAATTCCGTTGATGCCTCTGTTAGCCATTTTCGAGGAGATTCGACGCCGGCTGCTCCGCAATGGTCGCTGCTGTGGCGACCAGCGTCAGGACTCTCCAGAGATTGACCAGCATCCAAGGTTGTGTTGCAAGAATGAGTCGAAAGAAAATCGCGTCGACCGATAAACAAACATATCATGTGATTTTGAATCAATTGCACGTGCCCTCACGCGTCGCGATCCAGGACATGTGAACGTAATGTAACTGTGAATCCGTTAGTACTATTACATCACGGACCTCGAGGTTTTGTGCTGGATCTTACCTATTTTTTATCCTCAAAACCGCATTCTGTCTCTTGACCACATCCCTTTTAATCAGTTATGGGGCACATTCCGCCAAGGGGTTCTCGGGATCTATATACCGGACCCGGGGTCGGGTGGTTGGTTCGGCCGTCAGGCCGCGAAAAATTTTTGGACCTACCTATTTTTTAGCGTCAAAATGGCTCAAATGATTGTTAAAAGTTACCAGAAAACTTATAAACCACAATACTGGGTATTTAGAGGTAAAAAAAGCAACAAAATAACATTGGAAATAATACAACATCGGAAAGCCAGCGGTACGCACCGTGACACTCTGCGCACTCAAATTCGGATTTTACCGTACGCGCTAGACGCGCGTCTGACGCATCGCACGCTCAAAAAGCGGACCGCGCACTATCAGAGGCCACCCAAAAATTGACTGTACTAAGCCGACACTCAGTTAGATCACTCCCCCTATTCGCCGACATTCATTTTTCGCACTATTTTCGCGTTTTCCAAGTCGTTAAAAACACTCCTGTACTCTAGTAAACCTCCAGTGAATCACACTCGCCGTTTCCCCCTCGAATATCGTTCGTTTTGTACCTCGTTTCGTTTTTGGTTGCCTTCGTCGTCGCAACACTCGTCTTCGCTTTGCATTTCGTTTTCCAGCCGTCTTCGTCGTCGCGGTTGCGTCTTTCGTCATTGCTCTGGTCGCTCGTCCTTTGCACCTCGTCCAGTTCCATCGTTGGATCCATAAAACCCCGTTCCGCGCCTCAGAGCCACTCGTAGTGATCGCGTATTTGTTGTGTTTTTGTGCATGGCATATTGCATCGTAGGCATATCACCAGTACAGACTGCGGCACAAAGACACATGAAACGGCAGGTCACGGCAGATCTCAAGAATGTCATGGAGAACCCACGAACATCTGCAAGGACACATAAGCCGAGATAGAGGAAAGGCAACAAATGAAAGAGAGCTCAAAGAAATTGGTTTTGCGCGGCTTGCATGACGTCAAAGGGAGGACAAGGAGGAAATATAGCGCTGCGATGACGTCATATTTCCTAATATAGGCTTGTGCCTGATTACGTTGGCTGGTTGGTTCACCGAAAGTCCGCTAAAAAAAAATCGGAAACCCGTGTACATTTTTATATTTTTCGAACCCCCTTGCATTCCGCGCAGTTTGTTATAAGTAAGCAAACGAGCTTCGCGTGAGGTGGAGTGAAGGGTCAGTCCAACACAGGTACCCTCTGATATGTTTTTGGCCTGACGATTTCGACGAATTCAGAAGTAGGGAAATGGCAGGAACATCGTCATCTCATTCAATACAGAATCCATTTAAATACATCCTAGATCTATGTTAAAGTAGATAATTGGGCGAAGTATGCCCCTGGGCATTTTCTAGGTCCTCACGTCGTCACGGGAATATTTCTTGCTCAACTCACAAGTAAATATCTAATGACAAGCGTCCTCGATTTATTTTTTCTCTCCAGAATCCAGGCGCCTCGACGACTTCACGTCTTCGTATAACTTAAAACCCTGGAGCAATAAATCTACCTTACGCTTATTAAATACCGACTTGACTTGCAAGTTTGAATAGCCCCTCTCTAAACAGAACCTTCTCCTACTCAAGCAGCCGCCGCTGCAGCGACTCATTTCTCCCCTTTCCCTTCCCTCTCATTCTCCCCGACCCTCAACCCACAGGTGTTGGACGCTCAGGTCGCACGATGGCGCCTACAACCAGTCGTTGGGTTCATTTTCAGTCCTCAATGATGATCAAGTGGTGCTACTGACTCTTACAGGTAAAATTCGTCGTCGTCATAATTCTCAGGCCTGCGAATTGGACCCGCATTTAGCTAATTTGTTTGGGGGGGACGAGGTGTAGGTGATAAAGGAGAAGGGGAGGGCTTACTCGGGATGTTCTTCTTCTATTTTACTCATGTCGACGACTTCAGTTCTATATCCAACGAGAAGTTCGAGGAAGTGTGAATGTCAGAACGCCGAAAGGTGTTGAGCAGAATTGTGCTACTGACTGGTCTTTGCTCAAATCTTTGGTTACTGAATCTATCGGTGTTGTGTCATTAGTAAATTATGATACCACGCGTTGTGGGATGGTGATGAATAGAGCGGAAGTACCTGATTGAGAGTCTCTCGAAGTCATTACTGTACTATTGAGATGTGGTTTTAAAACGCGAGTACAATGCTGGGTCCAGTTATCTTGAGTAAGCTGCGGGGAGTGAAAGTTGGGTTGACTTATAGCCAGGAGGGAAAGGGCAAGGCGACTTTTAAAGGGGTAAAATCCCTCTTCTCCTCTAATTGTTTGTCTACTATGAAACTTTCCCAAGACTCACGAAAGGGGGATTTACAGTATAGCATAGCTATCCCAATTGGATATCCGAAGGGACAACTAATACAGTACTGTGGATGTACAGAACGTTCTAACAAGGATGTTGATATCAAAATAAGTGAAACGATCTTCGCAATGACCTTGTACAACTTATGCTGGTACTTGTAGCGCTGGGGGGAGCCCGGAGATCTATTTATAAAAGACGTTGAGTTGAAAGACTTGATGCCCACAAGCCCAAATATCTTGTGATCGGGTATATGCTGATGACCCCAAAAATGACCTACACAGCTACTCTGTAAAATAGATAGGCAGTTCTAGGATAACCTACGCTTAGTATTAACAAGTAGACGCTTCGACGATTATCAAATAACTCGAGAGGAGAGGCGAAAATGTCAGTATGCAGAAGCAGGAATCGATGAACTAGGCGGGTCAACCCCGAGATAAAAAAAAGCCAAGAAAAGAAAGAACGAAATCGGGCTAACGTCCGAATACTCGAGAGACGAGATCTCTTGCATCATGCGACGTCAAAATCCCATATCTATGCTACTTCAACCGTGTATAGGGGCAAAAGGCAGGCATTTCGGAATATGTTGAGGCCAACGGAACTCTGTTGATGATTCCGTCGACGAAGCTTACTGAATATGTAGATGAATAAAAGTTTTCTGAAGATTGACGCTTTCAACAAACTAGTCTCGAGGCTGCTTCTGGCCCCATTCAGATCCGAAAGAGAATAAGCGACTGACGTCTGGATGAAAGACCGGGGATTCTTCAAGGCTACCCGACCACACGTCCCATCCTAGCCCTGGAAAGATGGGAAGACTTGTTCATTTGGGCACAAGTGTCAGAACATACATACTGTCTTGAGAACATTTAATTCAAAATCAAAAGCTCCCTGGAAAATGAGAAAAATACAGGCTCAACGGTCCGAAGTCATAAATAGCATCATCGTATCAAGCTTCAACTCGCTCAGTTCCTCGACTCGCCATCCAAGTTTCCGGTCCCTTGAACAATGACATAAATTAAGAAAGAGTACACCCAAACGATTTAGAAATGCACACCTTCCTATTTTTAATCCGCTGGTTACGTGTCCGCCTCGCATACCAATCACGCGCAGTCGAGCCCGTATTCAGCTTCTCAGAGTTGGGCGAAGCCCGAACTGCGTCGGCGATCATCGCGCTGTCCTCGACTAGAGGTCGAAGCACGACCGAATCGCCTGGTCTAGTAAAATACACGAGGGACCAGCGCGTCATGCCGACCTGTGCGCCTGGAGGTGGCCTGTATGTGGTGAGGATTATGATTAGATAACTTGGTGAGAAAGAGACATTCGTTCTGGTTCTTACACCACTCTATGCAGGTTGGAGCGAAGGATGCCGCCACTAAAAATGGACAACGCATCTCCGACGTTGCAGATCGCATGATGCGGTATGGGCTGGGGTAGGTTCAGAAAACCTCGAATTTCTTAAGGAAGATAGGAACAAACCTTGACATACTGCCATGACTCGTATCCTGGAGGTAGTACTTGAAGACCACCTTGCCGATTGTGAAGAATAGACTGGAGGGGCATCATAAAATGTCAATTTCTGTGTGACAATGAGATTCAGCTTACGAGAGAGCCAAAATCGGTATGGCTTCCAATGGCCAATTTGGTCGTGCTTAAAGTAGGCGCACTTCTGATTACTCTAGCCTCGCTCCCACTGAACTCGTCCGCGGAGTGATTTCGAAGCAGAGTTCCTGCCGGCAGGCCGAGCTTATCGCTGAAAATATCCAATATGGTGTTGTTAATTTCCAGCGACTTCTGAACGAATGGTACGATAGTCAATTCCATGCAGGCGTTCACATTCGACGGGTAGGAACGCCGGGCATGTTTCGGCCATGCGAGGGCGTCGTCTTTGGCAACATTGAGAAACTCTGTTGTGTCTGGTTCACCTGTTGAGTTAACCGCATTGGCACCAGCTGCTTTGTACCTGTGTCACGACTCTCAGCACGAAGTATTGGTAAATAGAAGGTCCGGAACCAACCCGAACGAAAATCCATCGTCGCCCTGCTCAAATTTCATTTTTTCCTCCTTTGGTAGAGCCATCGTCTCAGCGCCGAGTTCAAACATTCCATCGACAAGCGCATCAGCTTCGTGGTTCTTCAAACTAGTCGTAATTCGGTCAACCAAGTCACCGGGTAAAAAAAGTTCAATTGAATGCCTACTACCAAAACCCGAGCTTGGTCGCGGCCTCCCATAGTCTGTCGACCTCGCCAACATTTCTTTGCTTGATCAGTTGGTAGTCAATGACCAAGAGTGGATGAGTCGGAATGTCGTCAGGGAATGCAGGAAAGGTAATAGCTGGCATTAGAGCGCTGTGAGATGGTGGCAGTAGGTGTGAAAGCAAAGAGGCTCGATCGTTCGCGTGAGGGAAATTCGTATAAATATCCTGAAGAACTGGGCTGGCTCCTGAGTAGGAAGGTCATAAGACGCCTGCGAGCAAAGCCTCTGCCCCGTGATGCGCTTATTTTGCGCAGTAAGGTGCTAGAGAATAGGATCATGAATGCCTTGCCTTGCCACAAGAGGTAAATTTGAGCTACGCTGACCGCGATTGTTCAATAACGACTTACTGGTCATGACGGTAGGATAAGGGAGGAAGGTCGTGAGAAATATTTTATGAACTCCGGTGAGTCCCGCTGTTTTGACAGTTTCATCACTTCTTTCCACTTCCTCACCATCTCTTCCAAACGTTTCTCTCAAATCCTGGTTTCTGGTCGCAAGAGAAGCGAGCAATTGCTCATTAGGCCTCCACTAGGGATGAACCTGGCGACAAATCGAAACTAAATCTATTTCTGAAACGTTGGAACTGATTTCGGCTTTCTGCCTTTGACTTGAGTTCTATCAAAGCTTTTTTCTTCAAAACTCTAGCAGAAGGCTGTGCTGGGGTCTTTCTTGCAATTGAAAGAATCTGTGCAAATTAAAAGGAGAGAACACCGCCCACATCTCGTCTTGAACTGATTACCACACGAAGCCTCTGGAAACCCACGCCAAGCTGGTGGATGCGAAATGTATTAATATTCTTTAGAGCTTTAGACTTTGGGTAGACTTTGGGACCGGTGCTTTTCGATTTACGGATGATTCCGCCGGCTTCCTCGACTTTCCCCTACTGAAGCTGATTCTATCATTGCCAGACAACCCTCCTGCAAATATTTAACGGCCCAATCGAAGGATCAGTCTGGTTTATTTCGTATTGTGTTGCCCTCAAATACTTTCTAATGCGCTTTGATTCAAGTAAGGACACCCAGCAGAAGCAGCGGCTTGGTTAATTGACTATTTTTTTTGAGCATGCCGGGCAATTCGGTTTATATCCCGATATCTTACGCGAAAAAAAATTTTCTTCTAATCGGTCTCACACCGCATCCTTTCTTTGCACTGCGAATTCCTCTCAGGCGGGCGGTCTTCTTGATTCTTCCCCTAGATACAACGTCAACCCCACACGAGATAATGGGCTCTGAATCGGACAATCCCATTGTTCTCCCACCATACTTGAGAAAGGGCGGTCAATTTCTTGTGCACCGAACGCTTTAAATACCGAAGAAAGCTACTTTGGACACCCAAGTATCCGTAATTTCGTTCTTGGGATGGAGGTCATACCAGGAACTTATGGCGCCATGTTCCTTGGCTCGATCTTCGCGTCGGGGTAAGAGTCTCCTCAGCGCTCACCTTCGTGTATTCTGACAAGCTTCAGCCTATCCGGTATCGTGACAGTCCAGTGCATCGTATTTTTCAAGTTGTATCCTCAGGACAGCAAGGTTTTAAAGGGCCTCGTACGTAGCTTGCATGTTTCTGCACTCTATCTTTCTAATACAGTGATAGGTCATCGCCGTCTGGTCAGCTGCTCCACTTCGATTAAACGAGATCTACGAAGACTAATCCTGACGAAATAGGATCCTCGATTTGGCACACAGCTCATTCGTAATATCTGCGATGTGGGACTACCTCATAGCAAGCTTCGGTAAGGTTAGCAAGACTGACTTCATCCCGGAGTAAGCCCGCCATTTTTTCTCTTAAGACTTGACCAACAAGCTACAGGACAATCGCAGTCAGTGGGATTCCATTAATTTACGCGATTAACTAAAGCGTCCTTCCAGTTGAGCGTCATATTTACGGTACGTCTGGCTGTTGAACCTCTTACTACAGATCTGACGATCTATAAACTAGGCTATCCTGACCTTCCTCGCGCAATGGTTCGTGGATTCCACTGTTCGATCTGTACCGTGCTACAGCAAAAACTCGTTTTCTAGCTTCTTTGCCCATCGAATCTATCGCCGTGAGTTCCTTCCTTCTAATCACCCTTCTCACTTTCTAACATAAGATAGTCAGCAACAGAAACGCGCTGCTAACCGCGCCCATAGTACGTTGAAATACACATTTAATCAGGACATGATTCATTGTCAAGCTAGCTGATTCTCGCTTTGGCTAGATTAGGTGCGTTAACCGATTTTCAACTCTCTGCCTAGCACTAAGTATTCTTCTTTTACAGTTGCTGCCTCCGGTGAGTGGTATCTCAATTCCGAGCCCCATGTACCGATAAGTAAACGAATCCTTCTGTTCAGTTTCCGGCGGGGAAATGTAAGTAGCTTTTTTCCTCTCGCTTGCGTCAACTTCCTGATGTTCTATTCCGCAGGATCATACTGAGGAGCTTCACACTCTTCAAACGCCACTTCAAATGGCTCTTTTCCGTCGGCCTTGCTCTCTCGTCGACCGTCGATATCCTCGTGACGTTTTCTTTGTTTTTCCTCCTCCAACGGAGCAGAAAGCAGTCCTTAAGGTTGGTCTATTCTTATATGTCCAGAACTCGTGGATTTTTACTCACTTACTCTCTAGCCTCAACGAAATTATTGACGCTCTCGTCCTATATACCTTCGAAATCGGGTCTTTAACCAGGTTTTTCTAATCCCTTCCTCCATTCACTCTTTTCCCTCACACAATTCTGTCTTAATCAACAGCGCCGCCACTGTGGTATCCATGATCTGCGTATGGATCCCGAACAGTGTGTCGTCCCCCACAATGCTGATCATTTGATGCCTAACAGTGGTTGACGCTCGAAAATAACTTGGTCTTCTTGGGGCTTCATTTCGTTATTGGAAAGCGTGAGTGCCATCTCTTTCATATTTTCAAATAACCTTGCTCATGGGGTGTTTCGTCATATTAATAGTATACGCCAATTCCTTACTAGCTACGTCGGTCTTTCCCTTTTCGTTCTAGCCCCATCATCTCATGAGCGCTCATTTTCCAATACAGACTCAACGCTCGCCAAGAAATCGGAAAGAGCCGTGCTAAAGCACACGACCTGTTGGATCTCGAGATGAGGAATCCTCGAGACAGGCTTCAGTTCATTGTAAGTCCATCCACATACCCCTCTAACTTGAACAAATATCAACGAACAAATTCTGACCACCAGAACCACGGCTCGGACGGAGACAGACAGTTCTTCCCAACGGTTGAAGTCAACGTGGAAAAGACTGTACAGTTCGACCAGGACTAGTAGGCCCGCGACTCCAAATCTAATGTCTCGAATAGTGCAGCGCAGGAAATCCCCGTTGCCTCTATTCGCAGGTTCACGATGTTTTTCCCTTCCTTTTTTTTTACTCTGTTTCTCAATTCTCCCGGTTGACCCGACTAGCCTGTTCGTTCTCCTCCGACTCTTCTCTTGGGTTACTTGTGGACTTGCTGCACTAGTTCTTCTGCGCATGCGTAGATGTACATGTGTTTTCCGGTGTATATTTTATTTATGGGATACCCCAATGCTCACGTCATTTTGAGTTGATGAGAATGCCGTGTCAGACAGGTCCTCGGATTTAATCTATGACCGCACTCAAGTTTCGCAGATGAGGCTCTTTCCAAGAGAAAGGTAGGGGTGTAACTTGCACTTATAGCTTAGATGTAGTTCGTGCAGGATATGCATAAATAATAGGGTTCCGTGAGTAATTACCCAATTCGTAACACATGTTAGAAATTCGTGTTAGTAACATGTTACTAACATGTTACTAACATGTGGTCTCTAGCAGGTACTTTTTGGCATGTTAGAAATTGTTAGAAATTGACCACCCATATCTCGAAAGCCGTGACCCAGAAATTCCAAAATTCCAAGGTAGGATCATAGCGTGAAGCAATTTTTGTTTAAATTCCTCTCTTGATCACCTCCAGAGCCCAATCACGTAGAATAAGTACTACGATCTCGTTTAGTATATAGCTTCCGGAAGCGTCGTCAATAAATGTGACCAAGTAAATATGCTGAGGGCGTTTTATCTCAAGCACAAATTGGGAAAACCCCTGCAGGTATGGCTTGGAGTCGGCAATTCGTCAGCATGTGGGGTCAGCGCAAAAGGTTTTTCTGCAGAAACTGACGGCAGGGGAAGTTTGCCTTGACTTTCCCTCAATTTCTAACAATTTCTAATATACCCTGATGTTACTAACACGGTTAGAAACTAATTTCTCACTTGTTAGTAACCAAAATGTTAGAAATGTTAGTAACAGTATGTTAGAAATACCTTCGGACCTCAAATGTTAGTAACATATGTTAGAAATTCATGGCCAATTACTCACGGAACCCTAATAAATAGGGTTGCTCAAAGTTGAGCCTATTCGGTTTCCTACTCGACTTCATTTTCGGGTCATTTTGGCGGGCAGCCCTGCCAAATTTCGTCAAGTAGGAAACCGAATAGGAAGCAAATAGGAGCCAAAAATGGCCAACTTTGAACCCCCCCTCACGGTTTTTTGGAAAAATGAACCGAGTAGGAAAACTTCCTATTCCCTTCGTTTTTCGGCTCGCACTCGGCGGTCATCCCAACTCGCCAAGTCCGCTTCCCACGTCGGTTAGCGTCAGGGAACCAGCTTGGCACTCCGAACGGAGCCGAATATTTAACCTTCACCCGTTCTCCTCCTGCCGCTTCCCTCCTATAATCACTATAACGCTCTAAAATATTCAATAAATTATTTTTTTTTTACTAAAGTGGCTCGGTACATATAAGGTATTATTTAAAAGACAAAATGAACTTATTGAGGCGGAAAAACCCGCGGTGAGGTAGAGATACAAGCCAATTGATGGGAAGGAAGGAGAATGAATGCTGCCGGAGGAATAGGAAAGTGAGTAGGAAGTCGAAAATGGCCATTTTTGCGAATAGCGACCCCAAGAGGTCATTTTCGTAAAAACGTCCATTTTTCGGTTCCTAGTCGAGTTCCTACTTGGCTCATTTTTCAAGTAGGAAACCGAATAGGAGATCAAAAATGAAGCGAAAATGAGCCGAATAGGTGAACTTTGAGCGACCCTAATAATTCAGACAAGGAGCGTATTATCGATGAATTTGAATCTTTAAATTTCGCAACGACTACGGTGAGGAGAACGAGATTTGTGGATCTTTCATTATCATTACCATTAGCTGGCGTATCCGACAATACTAGACGGCGAAATAAGCCGCTGGCTAGAGCGAAAGCTTTGATCTCCGTCTGCCAATGCCAAGACCAGAGTTCACGATATCAACACCCACGTCAAGAAGTCTCGTTAATGGTCTGCGCGAGAAGGTCAGGCTGTTCCCGCATCGTGAGGACCTGCGGAGAGACACGGGCTGTCATGTTGTGGAAGCATAGCTGTGGGTGCAGCAAAAGGTAATGAAAGGATGATGTCGTCAGTAAATAGATGTGCCCCGTGTATCCGAGTTGCTTGATTTCAGACACGGATGCGACGATTCAGTCTTGTAGGATGTCATTGAGCAAGTCTTGAGTAACATCGTGGCTAAACGACGAAGAATCGTTCCTGAACTAAGTAGAGGTGAAACGTTGATCCAAATGCCAGAATTATCGAGATATAGTTCCAGTGAAGGTATTTTCTTGCAAGACAAGTACCCTTTGCCAGATGCGCGCCGTTACAAGCACGAAAAAGATGGCCAGAAAGAGAGGAATTACGAGGAATACACAGACACCTTTTGAGCATAAATCAAAGTACAGAGGGCCAGTAAACGCAGACGGTCTGAGGCGCAAAGGAAGGGGCAAGATCTAGAGGCCAAAATAACTTACTTTAAGCTTTCAAACTTGTTTTTTATGCTACTAAATACACATAATTGTTTTACTTGGTTGATATATAGGTCACAGGCCCATTTATAGCGGTACAAGGCTCGTCAGAAACTCAAATGTCGCGACTACACCAGAAATAGGCAATGCTCGGTAATTTCCGACCAATCACGTGATCTACATATTGCAGGGGGTGGATTGCAAGAAAATTGGTCATTGCAAGGGCTTTCGGAAGCAAATCTGTTCGTTTTGGAGCCCAGGGATTTCCCTCCAAAAGTTGAGAAATCTGTCCAGGGATTCCTAAACTCGGAGAGTGTTTCCCAGGCCCACTAGAATTTGATTCACTCCTTCCGGGTGCCTTGTACTTGAGTATTTTAGCTTGTAACTTCCTCCATGTAACTATAAAGCAATCTGAGGAAATAAACTTTGTTTTTGGCACATCTCAAGGTTTCTGACTTCAAAAATGAAGCAACAGCCACATTTGAGTTAACTAAGGATGAATTTTCTACTTGAAAATGCGATAAAATTGTCGTTTTTAATACCTAAAGCTTAAGCGAGCCCTGTCGTCTGTTGAGGTTTAGTTTGAGCGTATTTTTAGTCGCACAACGCAGAAAAAATTAAGTGATTTGGTCAAGAATTGGTGTAGCTATTCCCTGTTCTTCCTTGACTTCTCTACTTGAACCCGCATAAAACCGCCGTTTCAGGTACTTAAAAATTGGCGCAGCCATGTCGTCTTTAAAGATTTAAATTAAGCTCATTTATGCGCACAGAACACAAAAAAAATCAAGGGATTTGAGTAAGAATTGGTGGATCTATGCTTCGTTCTGCCCTCCTGTTCTGGTTTAAATTTCGAAAAATTTATTCATTTCTGTATTCCAGGAGCCAATTTACTCCACTGACCTTCGAGGGAACGAATATGACACATTTATAGACTTATTTTAAAAGCATTTGAAACATTTCAATTGTATTTGGCTTCACTGCACCTTCCATAGCGAGTTTTTGGTCAAAACTTCTGCAAAATTTGAGCATTACAGCTAGTAGTTACCTAGTGTTTGAATGTCTCTTTTTACCAACTTACTTCGGACCTAATTACACACATTTAGGCCAAGTTTTAGAATTTTAGAAGCAAAACTGCACTTCCTGTGCATGGAGAAAGCCCGGTTTGCACAGAACTCCCGACGCGTGAATTGAGGCGCGTACGGTCACGTGGATTAAATCGGTCCTTCGGATTTTCATTCGGTCTGCTCGGTCAAAATCGGTCCTTGATCGAAATTCGTCCGCTTTCGGAAATCCCTTGACATGGCGAAGCTGCCTGGATTGCTTGCATCGATTCAAACCACCACGTTCCGCAACGAGAGGTTGGAAGTTCTCCATTTTGTCCTTCGAGTTGCGACCTCTTTGGATATTCATTCTAGTGATCTGAACGCGTTGAAACCGGCACTCTACTCTTTCGTGTCGGAGGAAACTACGTCTCCAGGGTCTTCATATGGGAAGCCAAGTGTCGGTGTGGTGCGTCATATTGTTCTTGAAAAGAGCACCATAGCCAATTTTTTCTCCACAGAACATATAAACGACGCTACGCTATACACGACGCACTTCTACGGGGTTCTTCCACCTTTCTCCAAGAAACTCAGGCGTCACCGTGCATGAATCCTTGTCCTAATTTCACTATGCACTTTACCTAGAAGAAATGACGCCTGTATCGAGGTTGACCTACGCGAAGTATAAAAGTACGTTGACCACCTTTTCTCGGGCATAATATCAAAGATAACACCCCTTATCACAGTTCTGCTCGACATAATTGCATCATACCGGTTTTTGTTCCGTATTTTAGGTGCTTTGGCATCATCTGCCAGCCTAATTTCGCGTCAAGACGCCGTTGAGTCAGCTTTCGATGAAGCATGACCAGTGCTTATCAATATTTTTCAGAGGTCGCTTGCCGTTCGTCCGAACTTTTTGGAGGAAAAGAATCTCGCGTACCGGACACGTGCTAATGCATCCATCTCACGAACGCCATCTCACACCATCCCGATCTGTTCTTGCACCAAACGCAATGAAGCTGGTGCTATATATACGGCACTCTTGCTAGATGATATTTGAGTCTCGAGATATGGCTACCCTCGTCGCCCGCGTTACTGACCTCCTCAACACCAACCTCACCCTGTCTTCTACCGTCGCCGAGTCAAATGCGCTTCAGGCGAACTCGACCTCCGAGAACGAGAAACTGCCCGCTTCAGAAGTAGTCGCGCCACCTCCTAGTGCGCCGCAGCAGCCAGACATCGCGTACCACCCCGACGAAGCGAAATGGAAGGCCCGCACTGCCAGACGGCTCGCAGAGGACCCTTCTCTCCCGCAGACGCCGCTCCCGGAAGGCTTCCCGAAGAAGTTGGACTCGCCGCTTGTGTGGGAGGGCAAGGACTGGACGGACCCCAAGCAGTGGGAGTACGAGCTTAGTGCTGAGCAGTTGAAGGAGATCGACGATGCTGTTAAGCATTTCCATAGTATGCACTCTTCCTATTTTGTGTCTTTGTCTAACACGTCGTTTCGATTTTACAGGCCTTAACAAACCCTTCGGGCACATTTCCCCGCAAACCTTCCCCCTCCCCACCCTGGCCCCCATCCTCGCCGACCTCGCCAAAGAACTACACACCGGCCGCGGCTTCTTCGTCCTGCGCACCATCCCCGTCGCGTCCTACTCGCGCGAAGACAACATTCTCATCTACGCCGGCCTCTCCTCTCACATCGCGTCAAAGCGCGGCGTGCAGGACGTCGGCGACAGTGTCCTCGCGCACATCAAGGACCTCACCCAGACGCACCCGCTCAAGTCCATCGGCGCGCCGGCGTATACGACCGACAAGCAGGTGTTCCATACGGATATTGGGGATATCATTTCGCTCTTTGTGTTGGAGAATGCGAAGGAGGGGGGAGTGTCGAGGATTAGCAGTAGTTGGAGGGTGTATAATGAGCTGGCAGAGACTAGGCCGGATTTGATCAAGACGTTGGCTGAGCCGTGGCCTTTGGACGGGTGAGTTCCTTTTTTGCCTCCTTCGTTACCTTACCTTTCCTCATCGTTTATCCCAGGTTCGGCCGCGACCCACCATACACCACCCGCCCGCTGCTCTTCCACCACGACGCCAAGATCATCATCCAATACGCCAGGCGGCTCTTCACCGGCTTCCTCGGGCTCCCGCGCTCAGACGGCATCCCGCCCATCACAGAGGCGCAGGCGGAGGCGCTCGACGCGGTGCACTTCCTCGCGGAGAAGCACGCGCTCGGGCTGAGTTTCCAGAAGGGCGATATTCAGTATATTAATAATCTGAGCATCTTTCATGGGAGGGATGGGTTTAGAGATGAGGGTGAGAAGACGTATGTTGTTTGGATTTTGTTTTTGTTATTTTTCTGGTGGGCTGACGAGGTTTTTTGAATCTTTTTACAGCCGCCACCTCCTCCGTCTATGGCTAAGGAACGAGGAACTCGCGTGGAAGCTCCCTTCTGAGCTCGAGCCGACGTGGAAGAAGCTTTATGATACCGCGACGCCGGACAGCGAGCGCTTCCCTCCTGAGCCGGAGATCAGGAACGCGTCGAAAGGAGGCGCGAAGTATACTTGAGTAAACAAAATGATGACATGTATTTTGGATTAGATTTGACTTTATATGGCCGATCTCAGTTTATATGACCCCCACTGCCTCGGTGCACGCTGGCTAGTCTTAGTTAAACTTGAATATTTGAATTGCAGAGGAGGCAAAAGATTCAGTTGGCTCGTTTGTTTGATTTTTGCCTCTGAAGCAAATTTTGATGGTGAAATTAGTGCCTTTTCCGCCTGATATTTCTTTCGCTCGACCTCGATGTCATCCCAGTTGTGATCTTGCCTTAAACTGAGGATATGGACAATATATCTCTCAAACCCTTCGAGTATTGAACCCCAGTGAAAAACCCGTCTGCTGAGAGCTGCTGTGGTATGTTGAGATATGACGATGACAGGTGCCATCAAATTTGTTGACCAGAACATACCACGCCCGAAAAGTGAGACATTTTATGCTGAGATCTGCTCGAAAAATGCTGAAATATGTTGAAATCGACACCGTGGGTTCGTTGTGCTTGGCACCTGCTGAAATCTGCTCTGGTCGAATGCTGCAGAAAAGCACTAATATTTTATTTTTCTCATATGCTGAAATCGGGGGGCATAGGATAGATTCTCATAGAGTATGGTATTTATTCACGGCTACATACGACAGATTTCACTATACGACTACATATTTCTGACGTACCGCTTCTACACTGAGACCGACCTGTCGTGTTTGCGAGCATGTGGTGCAGGCTGCACAGATACCGTCAGTCGAAGTTTCACAGTGCGCACATCGGTATGAAACTTACTCTAGTCAGGACTCAGCCTGCAATCGATACTCCAGATGAGAGGTATTACGGTGCTGTGGATAATAGTAGAGTAAGTCGTCGAAATAGTTCCGTGACGAGTTTATCCACGCACCTTGTACCAGATCCCCATCACTCCCCCTAATAATGACTGAGACGACGTGCCAGTGGAGACAGCTCGGAGGCGGAAGGTGACGAAGAGCCGAAGAAGGACGATGTGTTTTAATTGCGAAGGGAGGAGGGTTGTTGGGGTTGGCGACGTGGCGACGGTGTTGAACAACGCATCGTTGATGAGAAGAAGGACGCGGTACAGACTTACTTTCAGTGTCCTTAGGTATCAGTAGACGGTGTTGACTATGTAGTGTGCACAACTGGGAGTGGGCATACGCTTGGAGAGGGAAGGAGTGAAGGTGGTTCAAGTTCAAATTGAGGCTAAGTTGAATTTTGAACGACACGTTGACAGGGTTTGGTTCTCCGCTCGCTTAGAGAAAGCTTGGCAATTTTGTTTCACCCGATTTCAGCAGATTTGAGACGACACGCATACCTCACCATATCACAGCTGATCTGAGCAGACGGGCTTTTCACTGGGATTGAACCCGCAGGTGGTGGACCAAGAGGATGAATTCGGATTGAAGTAGCTAAGAGCCCCTCCCTTTTTCGATTTACTCTTTATCTCCGTTGATCCCTCTCTCCCTTCTTGTTCTTAGTGTTCTACCATCGATGATGACTTACTGGAGGAGATATTACAGCATTCCTTAACATTAAGCAGCGCATCCGTTGCGAACCAAACGTCTAATATTAATAGTAATCGATGGACTTTCGATTCTTCCAAGTTACTGAGCGCATTATAGACGTATCGTTATTCATAACCCGAAATGGACGTACGGAACCCAAGCAAGTAAAGTCGAGTCCGAATCGCCAAGCGACTTCCGGAGTTTCTGTGCAGCGTAATGAAGCGCCCGTGCAGCACTCTCGCAATTCAGTTCCTCCGATCCCTCCATGAGATTTGCGTAGAAATCCTCTGCAACTCGTGGCCCATATCGATCCTGGATCGACCACATCGTTGCTACCACGCCTCGATAGCCTGCAGCCAACATCCCTGCGGCAAGATGAACGGCTTCTTCGGAGAGCTTCTCGTCTCCTGTACTCGTTTGACAGGCGGATAAAAAGGCCAGGTCGACCCCGACCAACTTCTTTTGAATTATTGAGGACAGCTCGAGTCGGCCATCGTGTAGTGCAAACCCGCTCTTTAGCGGTTCGCTCATATTCTGGCTGGCATGGCACGCGAAGTGAATGCTGCTGTGGTTTTCCATATTTTCTATTGCCTGGCTGACAGTTGCGGCTGGTCCCTCCAGACGCAGAAAGCGAAAGTTATGGGCCTCCAATTGGCGTTGTATCGCTTGGACTTCCACTATTGTCCCTGGTAGTCGGCCGGAATTCTGTGCTTGCGGCTCGCCAATCATGAAGAGTCCGGTTTTCTTTCGGATGCTTCCTTGAGGCTTATATCGTTGGATGAGTGCCCTTACATTGGGGATGTACGATGAGATCGCGAAATCGGGCAAAGTTGTACTGCCTTCTGAGGTGGTTCCGTCATATATACCCGCTGCATGGATTGGCAAAAATGCAAGCGGGCCAGTTACACACCACCAGATGCGGGGCAGACAGGGAGCGGGTTTCTTCAAGTTTACAAAGAAATTAGTAATTTTTCAATTCAAATAAATCGATTCCTTACCGAATATCCAAGCCTGTCGAGAATCGGCTTCACCACGAAGTCCCACAGCTGCCGTAAAGTGTCCTTCACGCAACTTCCACTGTTCTCGTAACGCATTCCCCGTACAGCTAGCTCTGGCCCTGGCATTCTGTACCCGGAGACCTGGAGCTGACTTTTGAGCAAACTGTGAAGATAGTCGGCTTTGGAACGGGAAAATAGGGGTAGCGGAATATGGAGCGGATTTTCGGTCCCTGCGATAAGGGCAAGAGCATCGCAGCGGTTTTTGTGGACGTTTATAACAACGACAGATCCTCCTTTTGGGATATTCTGGCGCAGTGTCGAATAGGATGGTGGTCGGAGGAAGTCCTCGTAACTGGGAATACTCCGAACTTTGACGAGTAAATCGTCCCATTCCTGTGCAAGTTTTACATGGGTTGTGACTTCGTCTTGCAGTGACATCTTCTGGACCAAGTCGTCAGCGGCATTTGCCTCTCTTCGAGAGCCCGCATATTCTAGCGCAGTCGAAACTCTCAAAACTTCGTCAGCCATGGTAGGATGGCTTTCACGAAGGTCGTCTAGCGGGCTACGGAGATCGTTTAGTTGACTCCAGATGATGCAACGTCCTTGTTCAAGCCACTCAAGCGCTAAGCCTGGGTTTCCTAGCTGACATGCCGCAGCAGCAGCCGAAGTTGGTAAGTCGGACATGCCAGGAAGATTAGACTGGCGCATTTGGATAGTTTGTTCCAACCCAGCGACTTGGGATGCAAGAGAAATGGCAGTAGAATAGGCATCCACTATCTGCGAGGGTTCAAATTTTACGCAAAGCTCTGCCCATTTCTTTGCTGAGTCAAGCTTTATCGAAGGAGGTCCGAGCGATTTGGCAGCACGGGAATAATGGGATATGCTGCTGTGGACATCATTGACGTCGTTTGTGAGGTTGAAGCGAGTGTGGAAAGCATCCCCGACTGCGTTTAGTCGACCAGACGTCTGCGCGTTGGTTTCGGGAGTGAGATCCAGTGTTTTCTGGTAGCATTCTATGGCCTTGGCGAGATCCGCTAAATTTCCTGTGTACCCAAACAGATCTTGGTAAGATCGTCCAAGGTTGAATTCAAGTGGGCACGTTTGGCACCCTGGTCCTCAGGAATGAGACTAATTGCTTCTTCCTCGTATTTTATTGCCTCAGAGATGCTAGTTAGTTTTCCTTCGCGGTCAGATCCGGGATAACCGCTATACGAAATCGCCAAGTTGTTCAGTCTATCAGGTAGGCTAGGATTTCCTTGACGAGCGAGGAGAACCGCTTCTTGCGCAAACAAAATTGCCTTGGATCTGTCATCCGCATTTCCTGTATGAAAGAAGCGACTTTGATAGGCAATCCCAAGATTGCTGAGTCGCGCGGAGCGGTATTCGTCTCCCGTTGAAGTAAGATCAACAGATCTCTGCGCGTACGATATGGCGTCGGTAATATCGGCGAGCTCCCGTGTGCGATCGAAGCGCGTTCGGTAAGAGCTTCCAAGGTTGCTCTGCCTAGCCGACATATTCACTGTGTCGTCGCCAGGGGTGAGATGAACCGCTTTCTGCTTGTATGAAATAGCAAGGGAAATATCAGCTAGATCTCCCGTATATTTGAATCGAAGTTGATAAGAGTTTCCAAGATTGCTCAGAATCCCAGGTAATTCTATCGGGTCCTCATATGGAAGGGTTTTTTCTCGACAGAATATCGATCTTGATATGTCATAGACGTCTTCTGTATGGTTGAAGCGGCATTCGTACGCATCGCCGAGGTAATTTAAACGAGTAGTCCGGTACGCATGACCGTCTGGTATCGCATTCGCCGTAATTTCATACCTAGAAATCGCTTTATCAACGTCAGACAAGTTTCTCGTCACTTCATAGCGATCGAGAAGGGAAACAGCAGTGTCGTTGAGAAAATCCATGAAGGTTGAATCCTCAATCGGGGTGAGCTGAAGTGCGAGGTCAAAGGCTAGTACGCAGGTCTCTATGTCAGTTACGTTTCTTGTAATGCGAAACGAGTCTAAGAGCTGATCTCCACACATGTTGAAGAGACCTGGCTCGACACCAGTTGACGGATCGTCGTAGAAGTTTTCGAGATTGAGAAGTCGTAGAGTTTCAGAGTTTGAGCGAGTATATCGCGCGGGTCTGAATTGAAAGAATTTCTTGGGAAAACATTCAAGGGTTTAAAGTCTTCATATGACGCACTTTTAGAAACCTTATTCTTATGCGGATCGCTCAGTTGCACAGCGTATTCGTCGCTGATCGAAATTTCGCAGGTTAATTTGAACGTTAGGCTACCTGTCTGAGTTGTCCCAAATTCCCGTGATATTCCTGGTCATTCAGACGTGAATCAGGATAGTTACTTCTCTACAGTGGATAGTTATGACAAAAAGGACTGACCGGTATACGATCCAGTAATGTTGACAAAGTCCTCTAGTTCAGGCTTCCGCAAACGAAGATGGCCGTAATCCTTGCTCTCGGGGCCTCTTACAAAGATATCAACTTGCTCTAAGCTACGGTGACTTTAATCAGCGTGAAATGCAATTATGAGGGTCATAACTCACACCTCGATACTACTCGCGTACCTCCACTTCTGGGACGACGTTCTCTCAAAAAACAAGGGTTTTCCTGTTTTTCTTTCGGGGCTGAATACAGAAAGACCATTCACGGAGCTCGTTGAGTTGCATGTGATCATAATATCTGTTCGGAAGGACCGAAGTCAGCCAGATGTGTCATTATCTTTTGTTTCGCACTTTCGATGGCAAGTGATCTGTGTGGTGATGGATCACAAAGAAAACCTCAGATTATTGGATGAGAAGCGTACTTCTCTGGATAAGCGATCGACAGGCATTTCTGGAACGGTATATTTGGAGTATTATCCGTCATTTTGTTCAGGGTTATTAGCCAGGAAGGTAGTGGAACATTGACAACCTTGATCTTGGGGTCTATGACTTTTGATGGTATTTGGTGATGTTTGCATGACCGTTCCCACCTGCATATCGTGAAGTGGTCGATGTCCGCCTTTTATAACTTCTGCAGCTCGACAGCGATCCAAAAACTTTGGAAGCCAATTTGTTCTTATGGTAAATTTAAGAGATTTGGTGACTAAGATAAGGAAAATATGAAGTTTAAGGTCACTTTTGACGCGAAAAGGTACCAAATTCAAGGTCTATCTCAACGACAACTTCGAATTTCGACAAACATAGTTGCCATTTTGTAGATAATTACAAACAAAACAAAATGCTCCCGCAAAGCGAGTCGCGAAAAGTCCCCGAAAAAAAGTTATAAGCCTCGGCAGAAATCTCTGCCAAAACGCGTAATTTACGCGTGACATTGAGTGACAGGACGTGTCTGCGCACCATCCGAGGTTCGTTTCGGGGTGCCTATGCAATGTATACCGCGGTTCAACAAATAGAAATATTCACTGCTTCACATAATGCAACCTTTGAGGACTGTTGAGCCCTTCTGCATACACCACTGGTGTGGGCTAGGTTGAGTGTATATTACTTACAGTGCAATCTAAGTATAATTAGCTTCTGATCAGCATTTGAATCCACAAGCCAGAAAACAAGTAAAATGATTATTCTATTCTATTTCTACGACAAATTGGAAGTGCTGGTAGGTGGCGTTGTAACGATATTGTTGTCGAGTGAATAAAAAAGCCAGGCGGACACTTTTTCGGTGGGAATGTGTTGACTAAGCATACCATCAGTGGAACCGGTCATGCCCACCCCCATTGATCTTGCATCGGATTTAAAGGATAGTTTACTCTAGTCTAATCAAGCAGTACGGGTACTTAGTTCAATTTTTTTCCTTTTCTCATCTTTTCCAGTCTCGGAGACTGCGACCCCGTGCGAGCGATCCGCATGACTCATCCGCGAGGATGACAGAACCCCTACTTAAGGGCAGTGGCTACGTGTCTCAAAGCAACTTTTCGGATCCACGTCGCCCACCTCATTGCGGTGAACTCCTGGACTCGAAAATTCGCAACACGTCGCCCACCTCATTGCGGTGAACTCCTGGACTCGAAAATTCGCAACACTTTGTTCAACTCTATCGAGTTACATCGAATACTATCTATTCTCAATCATTTTACTGTTCTTAAGCTTCAAAGTCAATGTCTGGGAACGATGCTTCAAACTCTACAATCAACACTACGCAAACCGGACCTCAAACTCGTTTGTCTCACACTGCTAGTGGTGAAAATCAAGCATCGTCTCCTCAAGAACAGTACGAAAGGACACCTGAGCAACACGAGTCTTCCTTTACTCCAGCTGCCGACCATGATTCCGACGAATCTCATCTTGATCCGGCTTCTATTGCTGTTCTTTCTACTTGCAATGCTTTTGTTGAAAGCTTTCGAGGGCAAAAATGCAGCAAATCCGCTGCTCTACTATCGATTCACGGCGTTCTTACGAAATCGATTCCGAATGATCCGAAAAGTCTCGACGAGGCTTTTAGTCGTTACCTTGAGATCATCGACAATCACGAAGCCTACATATCTAGGGCTGAGAAACGAGGCCGCCAGGACCACTCCGACGAGTATGCTGGCTCAGCCGCTTGCTTCGAGGATGAGGACCATGTCGACGAACAAGAACCTCATGCTAAAAAATCCCGTATCGATGAATCTCAGTTTCCCTGGAATGTTGCGAACCTTATACAGTCGATCGCCCTTTCCCCTTCGCTCAATCGATCCCTCAAGCTACTTCAACTCTACACTGTTGACCCAAAGGCTTCAAAGCGGTCTCTTACGAATTCACCTGCTTGTCCTGAGTTCCCTGATGCTGAATGGTCCAATATCTTGGCTGGACGTGCTGTCAATCTCGATCATGTCCTTTCTGGATACTACTCAGTTTCAAACAATGACGAGCGCTCTGAATCAATTGGCGAGGTTGAAATCAAGTTCGGCACGGCTTCTCCTACCAAGCTGGTCTCTACCGCTGGTGATTGGAGCATTGCTTGGAACAGAACGTCCCGTGCAACTGCGTTCGCTTTCCCCCATCGTAGCGGAGAACTGGCCGACTATGGTGAATACGTCATCGGCTTATTCGGTGCGACCGACACACTCTTCCATAACCGCGTCATTGCATATGATCGCGCTGTTCGTCGTCGTGTGGGATCTCGTCGAGACCTTGAACTCACCGACATCCATAAATTTGCCGATCTCAAGCAACTTCACATGGATTCGACTGGCGCTGCCGTCATCCATAATTCTGTTGTTACTGCAAGGCACGGTTCGAACTCCCGTAAACGGTCCGAACCATGTAATCGGTTTAATCAAGGTCTTTGTACTCTTGATGAAAAAGTATGTCGTCGCCTTCACATTTGCAATAACTGCCTTGAAGCAGGACATAAATCTCCCGAGTGTCCTAAACCTAAACTTTAATGGTTTAACATTCGATAACCTTTTGAATCAATCATTTTCTACCCCCTCGACTCACGCTGGGGGCGTCAAATAATGATTACAATCTCCTCTGGTTCCCGCCAACCTCAGCGGGAACCATGGACTATGGATCGCCTCATTTACGAGCGATCTATAGCCCTCGGACTATCTATCGACGAAAACTCGAACATCACATATACTTCTCATTTAAATTCTTATTTGACATTCTGCAAATTACATAACCTCCCTGTCGAACCCACCGAAGAAACTCTGAGTTTCTTCACGGTCTTCATGTCCTCCCACATCAAACCAGACTCCGTTGATTCCTATCTTTCTGGAATTTCAAACCAACTCGAAGGTTTCTTCCCCGACGTTCGTAAAAACCGGAAGAGTATCCTTGTCTCGCGAACACTTGCCGGCTGCAAACGCCGCTTTGGAACTCCTGTCAATCGAAAAAGACCACTATCGAAAACCGATATTCTTTTTCTCATCTCACAAATAGGTTCATCGGAATCTCACGATGACATGCTATTCTTATCCATGATCACCACTGGTGTCGACGCCTTGCTCCGACTAGCCGCAATGACTTTTCCCGACAAGTTGAAAGCTCGGAATTACAAGAAAGTAACCCTGCGTCACACTGTCAATATCTCGCCAACCTCGTACTCGTTCCACCTTCCAGGTCATAAAGCGGACCGTTTTTTCGAAGGCAACACTGTCATTGTCCGGAAGACCGCCCTTCAAACCAACTCTTACAAATTTTTTACTCGGTATCGTGACTCACTTCACCCTCTGAAACCGGAACTGTGGTTGCGGCAGTCTGGCCGTGTGCCGACGCGCAGCTGGTTCATGCGTCGAATGAGGAAATTCTTTCCCAAAGACATTGCAGGTGCTTCAATGAGAGCCGGAGGAGCTACAGCTTTGGCCGAAGCTGGTACACCACCCCACATCATTCAAGCTATCGGACGATGGACTTCGGCAACTTTCCAAATCTACATTCGGAAAAACCCCGTGGTTCTTCAAGCTCTACTGTACAGTAGACCCCCTCAGCCTACCTTGTAGGCTCGCAAATCCTCAGCCCCTGTAGGCTCGCAAAAACCTCAGCCAAAATTGGCTCGTAAATTCAAATTCAAATTATCTTGTATCAGTACGTTTCTAATTCTCGGTATTATTTCAACATCTTTTCGTTTCTCTCCATTCATCTCTTTTCTATCTTGTCTCTGCTTCGCTATTTAAAATAAAAAAAAAAAAAAAAAATTCAACCATCCCACCTCTCCCGTCATTTCATATAGGATAATAGGACTCTTCTACCTCGAATATACATCCAGGTTTCTGAGGCCACTCTTGTACGAGCGCCTCAGAAACTCTGATTACCTATTATTCCTTTTGATCTTAATTGAACTTCTCAACGTTGCTGATTAGTCGGATTTAAAGGATAGTTTACTCTAGTCTAATCAAGCAGTACGGGTACTTAGTTCAATTTTTCTCCTTTTCTCATCTTTTCCAGTCTCGGAGACTGCGACCCCGTGCGAGCGATCCGCATGACTCATCCGCGAGGATGACAGAACCCCTACTTAAGGGCAGTGGCTACGTGTCTCAAAGCAACTTTTCGGATCCACGTCGCCCACCTCATTGCGGTGAACTCCTGGACTCGAAAATTCGCAACACCCGCCATCCCACACCTTCATATCTTCATTTGTTTGTATGTATATTTAGCCGGACTCTTCTACCTCGAATATACATCCAGGTTTCTGAGGCCACTCTTGTACGAGCGCCTCAGAAACTCTGATTACCTATTATTCCTTTTGATCTTAATTGAACTTCTCAACGTTGCTGATTAGATTTGAACTAAAAGGCATTCTGACCACGTGACAATTTCATCACAAACGCTCGAAACAGTCGTGCTTCCGACTTGTAGCTCATCTCGTCGTGCAGAATCGGCATCGGCCCGCGGCTGAACAAATTACCACTACCGCCTCCTTCCTCCCGTCATCTCTTCGCGTTTGTAGTCCGATGAGGCGACATGACAATTTTCAGATCGCTCGATGGAAGCTCATTTTCACGCTTGAAATTTTATCGGAAAATGCTGTCCGTTGCATGTCAACTTGAAATGTATCTAGGATACAATTTTACAAAAACGAAAAGTTCGTGAGTGCGTTAAAATCATCCCAAAGTGTCATCAGGAGAAAAAACTAAGTCCGTGAGGGTCGTGGCCCAGAGAAGGACGAACAACGTCATCAAAAACAACCTCGTCGACCTCAGCAAACAGCCGGGTTTCCCATCAAACTACAGATAATCCCAAACCTCTCCTCATTAATCCTCGTTGCCCGATTCGCACTATCCGTATGCGTATTCCAGAAATCCGGGAAGTTGACAACGCTCCAGCTGTGGAAACCAGTATGCACCCCATAAATGCAGAGAAAGTTCGACGCCGCAAGGTAGAGGTACACCCCGCTCCCGCTATTCCCTTTATACGTATCCGCATCATGATCAAAATTATGGTCGCTGTCGTCCGTGATCGCGCCGAAGCTGTGCCACATCGTATGGGACGGCTTATCAGACGGGAACCCGTCGATGTTGATCCTCCAGTTGTCGCCAAGCGAGGTGTCGTACCCGAAGCTCATCCACCCTTGCCCGGTATTTTCGGTCTGGAGGAGCACGATTGCCATGTCGTATTCGGGGCTGGCGTCGTTGAGCCACCCGTTCATCGCGAAGGCTTGTTGCGCGGGGAAGGTGAGCTCGGTTTTTTCGGTCCCGTCTGGGCCGGGGCGGTGGACGATGACGAAGTCGTTGTTGTCGTACCAGCTCCCACCGGAGCCACCAGTGTGTACGCAGTGACCTGCAGTAATGACGTGGCGTGGGCCGATAAGGGTACCTAAGATGAGGCTTGATGAGTCGTAAAGAATATAGGAGGAAGAATGAATGATACTCACCCGTACATTTGTCCCCTACCAAGCCGACAACGCTCCACGGGAAAGGCCAAGTGTTCAAGTCCTCGACGCGTGTGTCGGCGCCGATGACCTCCCGCCTATACGATCCCCCATCCCCGCCGCCATGTCCATGTCCATGGTCCCCTCCCTGCTTATGCCCATAATGTATCCTCTGCCCCCGACTAAGCACGCTCGCCCCATCCTTTGCACTATCCCGCGCAACCCTCTGTGCCTTCTCAAACACCCCCGGCGCGAACCCAATCGTCTGCTCCGTGCGGTTGCGCATATGGAACGTCGTATAAAAATGCGCCGCGTACGTGCGGTTGAAGTTGGCGATCTGCGGCACGCACTGGTCGTTCCCACTGGGCTCAACGAGCGAGGTCGCGTTGTGGATGATGTTGGTCACTTGGCGGATCGGACTGTACTGCAGAGCGCCGAGGAAGGGGTTAGCGTGGGGGTCGGCGAACTTTTGGCCAGGCTGAAGGAGCTTGGGCGAGTCTGCGATCGGGGTCGGTTTTCCTTGCGGGATGACGGTGACTGGGCCGGTGGGTGTCGCTACTTGACCGTTGATGGTGGGCCCGGTGTTATGCGCTCGGGCCTGTAAGAACAGGCTGACGAGGAGGAGGAGAAAACACCTCGAGTACATCGTATGCCTGTACAAGAGAAAAGAGAGAATGGAGCGGGGCGCTGAGGAAACCGCACTTCGTCTGGTCTTCGTTTATATGGACGCGACGACGATGAAATGAAAATTCCATGATGGCCGTCGATCCCTCCTTTCGGGACTGTTGGGCACGACGCAGGTGCGGGTTCGACCAAGGCGGTCGTTTGCGGTAACCACCCCTCTTGGCGATTCAATATACCACTATCCAGGGGCTTCCTTTAGAAAAGCGAGTAGGTCATCGTTGCTTGGCTTATATATTCATACCTGAACACGCTCTGTGTCGTATTGCGGGCGGGAGATACCGCTCAGTGTTGTGCGGGTTGGCCAGCACGCAGCTGATGTTTTACGTTGGACTAGTCGGCTATGAGTCCATTTGTGGCTACAGGGACCCAGCCAAGCTCATTCTTCGACTTGATTTTGAACGTAATGCAAAGCGACAGAGCACGAGTTGATTGGCATTGGAAGGGAGGGGGACAGATGGCGATTGAGCGAAAGGTGCGATGACGGGTAAGGTGCGATAACGGGAGGCTGGAGGATCGTGATGACATTGCGTACTCTTTTATCCAACAACGACAAAAACAGTTGTGCGCGGGCCGTCTCGAGTCATTCCCTCATCAGAATTTAATGAAAAGGAGTAAGGAAGATTGAGCGAGAAGTATCAATAACGCTTTGGTAAGTGTTCGTCGTCTAAGTAGCTGCATCAAACGACCAAGATCCAGAGTGCATGAGGTCTTATTTTTATAGTTCGAAGACCAAATTGTTGAGACGAGGACGAGGGCGGGACGAAGAAAACAAACTGGAGAAAACGTATATGTACATAACAAAAAGGAACCGAAACGAGCTAAGAGAAGAGGTCCGATGCGTATACTCTACGTATATGAAATCTAAATAACATGGGACAGAAAGTAAAGATTGACAACGACATAGCGGATATATACAATGAACGGGTCAGTCCGTGATGCGGTGAAATGCGATTTTGGTATAGGTATTGGTAGTTGACATTGGGATAACGAAAGGAGAGACAGACGGGGCGTGGTATACTGGGTTGGGATTAGTCGTCGCCGATCTTTGGCGCGAGGTAGTACCGGATGTACCCCTGAGCGAAGTCGTATGCAACCTAGATTGACGAGAAGGTGTCAGCGTTGAATGAAGGAAGAAAGCAAAGAGGAAGAAAGTGGAAGAAGAGGTTGAGTTCGAGTTCAAATGCTCACCCGTCCAGAAATAAATAAGGAAGGAGGGAAGGGAAGGGAAATTATGAGGGTGCATGTGCGCGACCCTACGATGATACAGCCCAAGGACCAGAAAAAAGGCAAAAAGGATATAAAAAAAGGGAGGATTAAGCACAAGCGCAAGGCAAGCACAACGGTCTTCGGCCCTCAGTGCTGTTGTACGCCATTCATTGGGAGGGCAGGCAGCGAGGAGAGAAACAAGCTCCACGCACGGTGCGAAACCAAATTGAAAGGCTCGACCGACAAGTAAAAATCAATGAGACAGGAAGCTCGAAAGAAAACAACAACGAAAAAAATCCAACGAGTCAAGTAAAATCAACACAAAACTCACCAACAGCGGCACATCATTACTCATCATCAACTGCACCCGCGCGCTCAAGCTCGCGCTCTTGGAGAAGTTGACGAGGTACTTGAGCGAGAAGGTGAGCGAGACGTGCTGGTTCATCTCGATGAGGATGCCTGTGCTTGTGCTCTCGTCGTCTGCGTCTGCGCGGATAAGTTTTGGTTAGCGAACGAGGAAAGGAGAGGAGGGGAAGGGGGAAGGGGGGGAGAAGGACGCACCTTTGGACTTGGACTTGCCTTTGCCTTTTGAGGAGGATGTGCGTGGTTTTTTGATGGGCTTGGAGGAGCCGTTAGCCTGTAAGTAGAAGGGAGATATGTCAGCAACAAAGCAAAGGATGCTAGGAAAAGACGAACCTTCATCTTGCGTTTCTTCCCATCGCCTTCGCCTTCCCCATCCTCTCCATCCTCTCCCTCCTCGTCATCGTCGTCCTCCTTCTCCTCTTCCCCATCCTCATCGTCCTCCTTAGACTTGGACGCCTCTTCGTCCTTATCCCCCTCCTCATCCTCCTCCATATCAACATCATCGTCCGTCTTCTCCTTCTTCACTTTCTTCTTCACCGTACTTGAACCCTCCTCCTGATCCTCCTCGTCCTCACCCTCTTTGGCCTCCTCTGACCCCTTGGGCTTCAAACTCCCCCCACCCCCCTCCTCAGTCTGCCTAAAAAGCACACTCCCATTCGCCGCCTCCCCATCGCTCGCGAACCGCACGCCCTCCTTCGACACCTCGATCCGCACCGACTCGCCGAGCAGCGACATGTCCCGCACGATGCGGGAAAATTCAGAGGACGGGAGTGTGATGCGCGCGTCATACTCGGTCTCGGGGATGGAGAGCGTGTCGGCGTCGATGTCCATTAGTTTCATGTCGTATTCGGATATGCGGTCGGAGTCTGGGCAAGAGGAGGGGGGTTAGGAATGCATAAAACAAAAGGAAAAAAAAAAAAAAACACGTACTCTTAGCTTCATAAACCAAATTCAACACATCCGCCTCATCCGCCGCCTTCAACGTACAAATATCGTCATCCTTCGCACACCTCAGCACCTTCGTCAGCGACGTCAAGTTAACCCCGAGCGGCATGGGGCGGTCGCAGCGGTACCGCTTGAACCCAGGCGCGCCGAACTTGACAGAAACGAGCGCGACGTGCGAGTTGTCCATCGCTTGCAGGACGATGCCTTCTTCGTTGCATTCGAAGTTGGCGTCTGTTACGAGCTCTTTGATCGCTGGGAGACAAGGCGCGTCAGCGGAGGCGAGGGAAGGTGAAGAGGGATAAGAAAGACGCGATTGACGCGTCTGGAACGTACCATCGAGCAGCTTTTTGAGCGTGCCTGCTTCCTGGAGCTTGGCTTCGAGCATTTTGAAGCTAGGGTACGGTCGGTGGTGGTGGGTGGGAAGGAAGAAAGACGCGACACTGTCGAAAAACTTCAGAATCAAAAACTTAAAAGGGTCGCGTATTCTCCATATCACGTGAAGCGTTGGCCCGAGAGAGCCGAAGAGCGAGTTGTTCCTGCTCTCCTTAGTCACAACCTTTCTCCTACAAAGCTTGCACTGCTGGGGTGGGACTATTTTGACGGGGGGTCGAAATTTTGGGTAGATAGTTTGAATTTTGATTTTGATCTTGCCGTATGCAAAAAAGAGTCAATATTTTCAATTTTCCGAGGGGCAAAATCCAACCAAAAGTTCGGCTTTCGATGGTGTTTTGCTACGGTCACAATTCATCCTTCTGCCGTCGGCAAACTATTACATTTTCAATTTCCAAGGAAAATATTTTCTAAAGGGTTATTTTGCCACTGGCAAAACCCGATTTTCGGTAAAAGGGAGGTCAAAATGACTCGTTTTGTCGAAAAGATCAAAATATAAAAACCTGCACATCTCTAAATGGCACATCCTGAACGAGTCAAAAGTCAATCTAAATTGATAATTTTCCCAATATTTTGCTTGATGGAAATTGAAATGCCTTGGTGATATTTTGCACATGTCGAAAGGGCCGGCAAAATTCAAACAACCTCCCTCCGATTTTGACCTCCCCGCAAAATATTCGGGCCGCCGCAGTGTTGTCGACAATCGTGAGTCGGCCTTTTTTTTTCGTCTCGTAGGTGTACATCAAAACGTCAAGCACCTCTTCCTCTCTTCTGACCTGTCGTTCGCGCATTCTTTCCTGTCTCCTATTAGAGGTGGTAGGGAGAGTCATTTGTGCAGGCCAGAAATAGATGCGCACATCATACGTACGCGTCTTGGGCCCCGTCTATCGCTTTCGAGAAACGAGGCCGCTTTTCATGACTGGAGACCGCCAAATTGCTTCTAACATATGGCCACTTTGCGATCGCTCACATCTGCGTGCAAATTGGCACGCAGATTTCTAGTTGCCCAATTGTCTCTAGTCGGCGCGTAGCTATCGACAAGCTTACGACTAGGCCTTTATTCGCTAATCTTTTTCTTGAAGTCACGCTCGCCTAGAGGCTAGAGGGATTATTTAGTAGTTCTTAAGCTTGTCTACAAGAAAAGACGACGAGTCAGACAGGCAAGTATAACTAGCGCGATTTTCATGCCATAAAATCCTTTGACCCTTCACCTGCAAAGTGCTTGTTGTTCGGACGCGAAATCCAATAGCAGGTCTGTAAATGTAAAGCACTGTACTCGACAAATATAAGTGGTGCTATATTCGCCTTCTAAATCCTCCTGTGCGTGTTCTTAACGCCACCACATGGTGACAGGTATCGCACTTATTAAAAATAAGTCGAAACCGACGGTAGTCCTGCAGTTGACCCAAGTCGGCTTCCTCAGTCTCAACTAAATTTTCAACCCTTTGGTGGCAGATCTTGACAATTGTAGGCATAAGAAAATGACTTTTCTTACCATCTGTCATGGCGTTGCCCTATAGGCTGTGAATCAAAGGCTCTCATCGCTGCTAGTGGCGCTCGTTACCTGTATCAAACCCCGAGAAGGCCTGCCAACAACATAACAGTTGAACGACGGTTAGCCGATGCCGGTAGTCTAAGAAGTGGGCAGAGCGAACAAAAAATGACTGTTAGAATGAAGATGTAGCCCGAAGAAATGGTATAAAGAGCGCGCCAGAATGTCCACTCTTCACCTCAAGGAGCCAAATTTCAAGTACAGCACCCGCAAAGACAAAATGTTCAAACTCACAAACCTTCTGGCTATCATCGCTATTTCCTGCGCACTTACCAGCGCGTCTAACCTCGAAAACATGTACGTGTTTCATGTCTATCTATCAATTTTTGTGTTACTACACTGTCAGCAATAATTCTGACAGAAATACACGCTCTTGACAGAAAACGAGACTCCGAAACTTCAGAGGAGTTGACCTTAGTACACTGCGGGGCCGGCGTCTGGCCACGCTCCTGCTGGGCATATTGCCAAGCTGGAAATCCTCAATATGCGAGAAATGACGGGCACTGGTGCTGGGCTGACCCGAACAAGACGTGCTATAAGGATTCGGATTGTAACCAAAAGGCGGCATGCTCCGGGGATTGTGGTGGTACACAAATTTACCACTTCTGAAATTCATTTTCCCGTCCTGTCTTCTTCGTCGGGTAGAGTCGGCGTTGGCGAATAGCGAGAGAAACTATGAGCTAGATTCGTTTATGTACCCAGCGAGCAGATGACAATAAACATACAAAAGGTTATAAAAGGACGGACTGGCTAATATGTTTGGTTACCAAGGTAGGCAGTCACCCGACGTTTACCGAAGATTGCGAAGAGAGATCTAACGTAGTTTAAATACTCACTGGCAGCGACTGGACTCTCTCACGCGGCAATTCGAGAGTAGAGCACTCGTAGTCAACCGCGTTTGAAAGACTTTAAGCCTCAAGTAATTACCCGCGTTTTGCTCGTTGTGATGTTCGTCAGAGACATTGAAGAACGGTGCGGGAAGTTGAACACGACGTCAGAACTCCGCTTGGATTTTAAGGAGGTGTGAATGAACTCTGCTGAATAAGTGGTCAGAGTTATGAGCTCGGACGGAAGTATAGACGGCCACGGTGGGTGTTTATATTATGAAGATAGGTTATAGCTGAAGGACGGATTATACATGGCTAACCTCATTTTAGGGCCTGCAAGTGCTTGTTGTACGGACACGAAATACAGGTCAAGTCTATTAATACCCACGCAAGGACAAAGTAGTCTTTCTCTGCTTCTGGTGGTGGAAGAGCGCTGACCTGTATGGGATATTTTACAGTCCTACTTTGAGTTCTTGGCACTGTTGGCGATACTATTTGAACTCCTTACCGAACCTCTGTACTTAATACGTTGTGGAGCCGGTATCTACCCGCATTCCTGCTGGGCGTATTGCTCAAACGGAACACCGATTAGTCAAAATAACGCATTCTCGTTGTGGTGCTGGGTTGATCCAAACAAGACGAGGGCATCCGTAGGTTGGAAACACCGGCGGTGATCGACGCCATCAACACCGGCGGCAAATACCGGGGCACGTGTCGTCCTTGCCAGAGCCCTTGAACTCGCTGCTGCAGACGACGGCGAGCAAGGAGTAAGGCGTCCAGCTAGGTAAGCGTGCACTATACTACTAGGGAGGTCACTATTGTACATATTCTGTATTAAATTAAATAAGTAGGTCACATCGTGAAAATATAAAAAAGGAGAATGGTGCCGTTGTATGTTCGCCTTTGGGGCGTCATTCGTCGCTCAAAGCATCACTTTATGGAAAATTTACCATATTAAAAATAAGTAACCAGTATTTTAGCACGGCGGAGTTATATATTATGCCCAGAGAGCGTTTGATACACTGGGAAGGATCGTTTTCTAAGTTCAGATTAAGTGTTGTATGAATAATTACAAAGAAAAGATGACCACGCTCAATATTCGTTAGCTCTATGATTTTTATCCAGAGCGGGAGCATATGACGCGCCAGCTGAACATCAAAATACGCGAGTGCTTGCTGGGCGGGATGAGCGGGGATGGCGGGGCGGCTGATCACCGCTAATCGGACTTAGATTACCTTCATATCCTGCAAATAAAACACCTAAATATGCAATTAAATAACGCTAGTCGTATTTTAATTCTACTACGCAGAGAGGGGGTGTCAAACGCGCAGCAAATGCACCAGCTCAATGTCATAAGCGCTAGGCGGGATTGGCGGGGCGGCCGACTCTCCACAAATGGACACCTGCCGAACTTGCCGAGGGGTCCCAGACAGCGCTTTAATTAGGTCATCTTCGGGTATTGCCGCCGCCTGCACCGCCGGTGAACGACGCCGGTGTTTCCAAATCCCAGATTCTTTAAACAAGACATGCTATCAGGATTCGGACTGCGATCAACTTGCGCTGTGCTCGGGGAGTTGTAGCAAATAATAATTTTATTACACCGTCTTCTTTTCTCGTGACTATTGGGGTGTCCGCGAAAGCGGAGGAAATTTTGAGCTGGCAAACTTTATGTACCCAGAAAGCAGCTATCAATTAACTTGGAATGCGTAGTCAAATTGGCGACAAGAAAGTTCGACAGACTTTGCACGGTGATTCAAATTCCTTTGTCCAATCAGGTTCGTGCGACTTCCGCCAAACTGTGTGCCGATTTACAGTACTTGCCGAAGCCTAAAAGGCTAAGATATTTATAGATCACGTTCTAAAACGGTCATGAACGGTACCGTCATCACGCTCGCTGCTCCACGGCCTCTCCCCGCCAGACCCTGAGCTTGGGCGCCTCTCGAATCTGGATTGAACCCACTTCATTACTGTGACATGCTTGCCACGCAAGATCACCAACTGAAACCAACCTTTCACCCCAAAATGTCGCCCTATCGTCTAACAGTGCTGGCTACAACGATATGTCTGGGGACAGCGAAAGCGGTGATGAGTCAAGCGGGCCATGCATCCATTTCGACCACTCTGGAGTGGAACAGCGGGACAGTTGTCTTTGTAATGTGACTCTTGTCTCTTCCCTTCCCCGAAGCTGAAACTCAACCTCCTCGATGAAATAACATAGCTTATTTCTTATGAGTACCTATGATTCGGGTACACCTGCACCGCGTTCTTTCACCTGGATGTTCGAATTCGATTGCATGGACCTGATATGGAGATTCCTTTTCGCCACACTCTCCATAGCACGTCCGACATACCGAACTGACGAAGGCGTCGTCGTTTTGGCCGTGGAGCCCCCGATTACAGTCTATCGGATTCTCGTTTGCTCCAGTGTAGCGACCTTCGGTCTATCAAAAGCTGTGTTCGCGTACCTAGGCTATTCGACTGCGGCTACGTGGACAGATTGGACGCTTGGGACGGTCGCAACTTCGATGTAAGCGTCTTGTACTTGGATGAATTCCGCTCATATATCCTTCTGAAGGTTCTACATTCTTGGCCTGTACGAGACTAGCTCGACGAATGTATGGCCCACATTTTTCGCAAAGGATCGACGCCAATTTCTGAATTCCGGTACGCGCCGACCCATATGTGCACCTTGAAACAGATGTTCTAATTTGCGCCCATTCTACAGTCCTCAATGCAGTTTTATATATTGTTGGTACTGGAGTCTGCGAAGCATGGACTTTATTCTGGGCCGATTTCCTCAAGTCCATACTTCGCTTGACCCCCGGCCTCAATACTGTCATCGCAGTCCTTCCGTCCATCGATGCCGTTTTCTTCCGGTCATTGCAATTATTTCTCATGATGCTGGCCGTTGCCTGCATCGCTCTTGGTACAATATGCCTCTCAGTGATCATAGATTCCGCATTTTCAAGGACCAGTCCGTCTCGTGCGATTAGGAAACGAATTTTGGGCTTTCTGCGGCGCCTACTGTCGCTTGGCAATCAGTATTTTAGCCGGGCTACCCTTGCTACTCGACATCTTAAACGCGGTAAGTAAAATTGGTTCATTCATTTTAACCCTAATTAACACGCTTCCTATCCTTCACAAGCCAAAATAACGTTACGTGTAGGCACCCACATCACCCTCCACCTTTGTGCGCTTGTACTAGCGCTAACAGTATCCTTACTCATCGCACTCGTCGGTACATCTCCGAAGCGCGAAGGTGACTTGGAGAACAGCGCACTCCCCACGGCTGGGTCTGGGTCCATTGTCATTTTGTTGGTCGTGATGCTACGGTTGGATTTTGTAATTGTACATTCGATGCTTCGTCCTTTTATTAATTGCTGGTACGATAGAAGTAAGTTTCTAAATAGCCTCCTTTCCCCGTAACAGATTGATGGTTTAATCTCAGTTATAACTCCGCGTAATGTGCTGGATGTTGGCTCTCTCGGCTTTGTCTGCAAGCCGATTAAGTCAGCATGGCATCAAGCATCTAAAGTCTGTGAATCAGATTCCTTATTTTCATTCTCAAGCACAAACCAGTGAGAGGAAAATTGAAATTTTTGTGTGTACAATAAATATTGTATAAATCAACCTCCTCGCCATTTCCCTTTTCGCAGACGAAAACAAACGAATCAATGGATAGCCTTCGCAGCCGCGCCGGTAACCTTTGACTCCACCTTCGAGAACGTGGTCGCCGCCTTGCTAACTCCTGGTATGAATTTCCCAACCTTCCCGACGGCACCAGAAACAGCAGACATCGCCTTCAAGTCGAACTTCACAAGTCCCTTCGCCGCGTTCTTTAGCTTAGAGAAGAACCCCCTTCGGTGGATCTTGTTCGCAGCTTGTCTTGTGAGGCGTGATTCAACTGAGGCTCCAAGCGCGACGGCTTTGGGTATGCCGGGAATGGACTGGCTGGATTGAGCGACGGCGCCTGAGACGGCGGAAGCGACTCGTAGGTCGAATTTTGCGAGACCTTTACCCGCTTTGGCGACATCGTGCCCGAGGTTCTTGAAGAAACCCCTGCGGTGGATCTTGTTCGCGGCCTGCCGTGTAAGGCGCGATTCGACGTCAGCGGCGAGTGTGGCGCCTTTCGGGATTCCTGGGATAGATTTGCCTGCTTGAGCGACGGCTCCTGAGACGGCGGAGGCGACTCGCAGGTCGAACTTCGCTAGGCCTTTTCCTCCTTTAACGATATCGTGTCCGAGTTTCTTGAAGAAACCCCGGCCCTCGAGGTCGTAGTCGTCGAAGTCGTCGCGCTGTATTAAAGTCCTTAGTCAGTAAATTTAAAGACGAAGAATTAGAGACCTACCGCATAATATTCGTCGTCCAAATCGAGCTCACGATCGAATAATTCTGGAGAGCGTTCGAGGATATCGTCGTATTCGTACGCCTCACGCTCGACCAAACTTGCAACAAAAAAAAAATCAACACATTGCTCAATAAAATCTATAACGAGAAGACTCACTCTGCTCCCAGATCAGGCAGCGGCGCAGACCTGACGAGGCTAGTCGAGATGCAGAAGAAGACGAGGGCGACGAGACCAGTTCGGGAGAACATGATTTTCAAAATGTTAGGTTGAATAGAGTGGGTTCAAACGACCAGCGTTGGCGAGGAGTAGGATGGGTGAAGAAGACCGGCTTCGACTGAGTAATTCAGAACTTTTGCTTCGCCTTTTATAATTTACGACTTCGAATTCTGTGGGACGTACAGTTACAAATGCAGTGTCCGGTGATCTGTTGTCAATGTCAATGCCAATCACATTTCATGCTCGTGCTTCTGAATACTGTGAGTGCGACGAGAGCTCAAATTTCAAATCTTGCGCTATGATGGGAACCGTTGTGAAGAGGTTCCCGTCGCGTTGCCGGGTCTTGTCTCTCATCACAGCCCCAAAATGTGCGTTTCTGATTAGGGGAACACTCGAAATCACAGCTCAACCTCTGGATCGCGCAGTGAGTTGTTCTTTGAGTTCCAATAATCGCGGGACAGCACTGTTCCTATGTGATAGATGGACAAGCACGTATCGCCTCTTGATACTCAGGCCTCGAGAACACCGTGGTTGTCCACTGCCTGCTCAGTAGTAAACGACAATCAGTTACTATTGATGAGACTTTTTTTTTCAGGGTATTTTTGGGACTTCTTCAAGTTCTTGGACGAAAATACATTAATGATTGACGTAGGGTGAGTATCACTATTGGTGGGAGATTGCAAGTTGACCGAAGCATACCGAGCTAATACCGAGTGACGAATGTTTATAATATAATTAATTGTAAGTACTCCGTGATTGTTGGGGATCGAGCTAGGGTCCTCCAGAGTCCAGGGGGAGAGTGTGCCAGCCTGGCGCACTATACCAGCGATTATCTCAATGAGTCGTAGACTTCAGACGGTGAGAGCACCTTCAATCCTAAATCCCACATAGCTGCTCGACGATGCCACCGTGTCAACTGAACTGAGGTCAAGTCGCTGCAGAAACCCAGAGCGCGAGCGTGTTCGTCGTTGTTCCCATGCAGTGCAACTTGCAAGACATGCACTCCGTTGACCGTGATTCAGTATGGCAGTGTACTTAAACACCGTGAAAAATCACTCGCCAATTCTCCCATCATCACTCACTCTCTAACCATGGAAACTGACCAGAAGAACACTTCTCGTCGTTATCTTAATTTAGGAATTAACCTCCTATTTACTCGGTGTTTGTTTTCGACACTCGTGATCAAATATCTGCAAGTCGAATTGGTCGTCAATGGAATTTGAATTCTGGACGATGAATTAGGGATTAAAGAACCTGCCGCAATAAATCAGTCGTCGTATTTTGGAAGGCTTTGAACTGTGGGCAACGCGACGCGTTAGCCGCTAGCCGAGCAGCCCGAAGGTAGAGTGCTGTAGTTCACCAATAATCGTAATTTTATGGAAATTATACCAATAGACAGTATTTTTATGGAAATTATACCAATAGACAGTATTTTTAAATCAGTCAAACATAAAAAGCCATGAACGAAACTAGTGGATGAAGGATAGCAGTTGTTTCTCGGAAAAGAAATTTTGGGATCGAAAAGCCCACCCTAATCAAAAGATGACCGTGCGAGACTATCCTCGAGAGTCCAATCCCATTATTTCTTTCTTCCTTCCCCCATTACCCGCGTCTTGCATTTTTCTAGCTTTGCATTCGCTCTACTGTCCGTACATTTCACCGAGGACGCGAGGACGCGTGAACATGGCCTCATTTAGGTTGGCTCACCTGTATCCCGCCATCCTGCTCACAATCCTCTCGCCTTCAAATTCGCGCTGTGCTTTCCTAGGTCCACGGTTCCTATTGATACCTGGATAATATCTTGGTATCTTTACCACTTTTTATGAACTATCTATTCCCTCGGTCTACCAGGCGATCTGCAGCATCTGTTCCCTCACTCCTTTCTTCCTAGGTTCGACATGCCTGCCTGTCAGAACCATGCCCCTCGTCTTCCTTGGAGAACCAACAGTGGAACTACACGGTTTTTGGTTTCTCCGACGATAAACAAAAAGTGATGCATGTTGAGCTGCAGGTGGATGACGTCGGCCCTAGCTTCCTGATTTCTGAACGAAAGGATTCTACCACTGATTTTATTATTGTTGAATGCATTCAAGTCTAATCTCGAACCTTCCATCCGCTCCATTTTTTTTTTCCGCGTCTCACCTGCTTATCGGTCGTCTCCGACCCATGTCTCATTATAAGTTATCAACCTATTTTCTGACTATTCTCCTACTCCCTGTCCCCGCGTCGCTTGACATCGCGAGCAGCATATGCAACTGAATTATCGATGGTGTTGTTATTCGCATATATGGCGAGATTTTTCCATCCATGTACACTCACTGGCATCTACTGCTCTCGTGGCTTTACCAAGCGTATCGGGATGTTTGACCTCTGCGTGTATGCCTTTTTTACTCGGCCTTTTCGAGCCTGCCTCATAGCGACCGTCTGGCCCTTGGACGGTTGATCCCTCATCAACGTCACTGTCGCGTAATAGGCGGGTCATGGTTATAGTTTTGCCGCCATATTCTTGTACTTATTGCTGTTTTCATAAATGTTGGCGAAACGGGATTTTGATCCCAAATCAAAAATTTGGGAATTTCTGACATGGCACGCCGTGCGCGCCATAATTTGATGAGATTTTGAGCTATGAATACGAAATCAAGTGCGTTGGAATCGTAAGAAGCTACGCTACCAGAATATGCAAAAAAATCGGGGAAATGTGAGAATTAAATGAAAATGGTCAAACCTTGACCTTGGACAGTTTTCTCCGTGTATTTAGCTCGAAATACAATATTTCAATAAAAAATTTTACATTTCCGTAATCGCACAAGCGTCCCGGAAGTGCTGAAAAAAGAATTGAAGCAAACGGATGAATTTTGGCGAAGTTAGGGAATGCCGGTTCGGATGCTAGATGACATGGCACTGATTTTGGCGGTGCCAAGCATCGATTTCATTCCAAAAACAATAGATCACCCTTAATATCGTTTATACTTTACTATTGTACCTTTAGAGGACCTTAGATACGCTGCCATTGCTGGAATGTGATGAATACAGGCTAAACTTTCCACCATATACTTGCAGGCATTCGCAGAACATGTATTACTGAAGTTTAGGTATGAAAACATTCGATATAACTAATATAGACAAGTCTTTAGAGCAACTGACAGAATTTGAGAGATGAAACAAGCTTCAGAGTGCTGAAACCGGTGCCATGTCATCGAGCATCCGAACCGGCATTCCCTAACTTCGCCAAAATTCATCCGTTTGCTTCAATTCTTTTTTCAGCACTTCCGGGACACTTGTGCGATTACGGAAATGTAAAATTTTTTATTGAAATATTGTATTTTGAGCTAAATACACGGAGAAAACTGTCCAAGGTCAAGGTTTGACCATTTTCATTTAATTCTCACATTTCCCCGATTTTTTTGCATATTCTGGTAGCGTAGCTTCTTACGATTCCAACGCACTTGATTTCGTATTCATAGCTCAAAATCTCATCAAATTATGGCGCGCACGGCGTGCCATGTCAGAAATTCCCAAATTTTTGATTTGGGATCAAAATCCCGTTTCGCCAACATTTATGAAAACAGCAATAATTGCTACTGCGAGCTGTGCGCCGATTAGTGGGCCAGAAGGTTGTCTGGAGTATAGTTAAACCTCAATGCAAGATGAATATGTAGGAGTCACTCTTGACTTTGAAAACTCAGGATTGTGATTTATTGATGTTAATTTTAGCCATAAAATCCAACTTATCTTCGTATGCCCGGCGCGTATATAATATATATATCAACTTCGAATCTTTGAAGAAAGCTCGTTCGTATTTGCTTCTCATCACCTGAACCGCAATGAAGTTCGAGCCCCTAATTTCCCGGGAAGTCCCGGTCCGTTGGTTGATCGAGAGGCTTTTTTTCACGGTTGACGTTGATGGGTTTCCCAGTCGTTGAACGTTGACCATTCGTACGCTGAGGCGATACAGAGGTCCATTTCATCGCGTATCTCGGCCCCTACACCATGTCTGCACAAACTTCGCCAACCAGCCCTTCAAATGGAATCTTGACGAATTTGAGGTCCAGGGCTGGCACTCTGAGTCCGGATATCTTATGGCGAGTCATTTCCCTCAACATCGACAGATCCGGGGGTAATATCTCAACTCTTCGACGTATCTCCCAAGTCTGTGCTTCCTGGAGAGACCTTGTCATATCGTCATCGTCGCTGTGGGGTAGAGCCCTGGATGTCTCGGCTTTGGCGTCAGTAGCCCCTGAGTGGACAGAGGAAGTCATACGCAGGACAGGCAAGGCACCACTCCATATTACAGCGCCTTTTAAACACCTCGTGCCACTTGTCGGCGGACAACGCAACGCAATCCTCTCCGTTCTCGAAGTCCTTTTCACGCACAACTGGAGAAGGATCAAAAGTGTCAGATTGGGATCAATACGGCTGGACCTCAGCAGAGACCTCGTTTTCGACAGATTACTCCAACAACCAGCACCGAATCTCGAAGTTTTTTGCGTCAGTCTGCAGAACCCCAAACCCCCTTTCTGCCTTTTCGCCAACGACGCGCCGTCCCTGAGGGAGTGTGAACTATCCCATCTCGCGTATGGCAGTGCTAGCCAAGCGCAATGGCTGCCTAGCTTGCGCAAATTGCAGGAAACGTCTTTTTACTGGTACTTTTCCCGACCGCAACAAAGGAAAGAGCGTCTAATGACACCCAAGCAACTGCTAGACGCGTTTTCGCATATGCCGTCTCTGGAGGTTATTCGTGGGCTGGACGAGTGTAATCTCGATGTGCGAGCTCCCGTTACCCACCTTCTTTGCGTTGTCCTCCCACAGCTCAAATCCATCGTGATGATGTCCGAGGGCCACCCCACCACTTTCGTCGCTGTCCTCGGCCGCATCACTCCTGCTCCGGGATGTGCTTTCAACGTGGATTTTCGACGGACACAGGGTTTTACATTCACTGCAGAAGAAATAAACGCGTTCTACAATCTGGTGGTGCAGTATTTCGAGAATTACCTCAAGACCCAGCCGTTGTCAAATTTTTCAATTTACTTCAATAAATACGGACGTGGTATTTTCAAGATCGAGGCTGGCCACAACCCCGAATTTTTTTTCAGTGTCGATCTGGCTAGCCCCCCAACATTCGTCGAGACCTTCTTTTGCGCGAGCAACTTGCGCTCCTTCTTCCTCTCCTTCTTCGAGAACGAGGAGGTTCTGACTATCACGCATCATCTGCTTCCTTTCTTGCTCAACCTTCGGAACGGCGACGACTCGGTGCACATTCTACCACAGCTACGAAGACTCGTTCTTCCTGTGGACGACGATAGAAGGTTGGTTGAATTCCAAGGCGTGTTCCTGTTCCTGGAGTGGAGGTGGGAGATAGGGCTGGTTCTTGACAGCCTCCGACTGCACATGCCGTCGACGAGGGTTAATATTATGTATAATCTTTCCCACTTCGATAGATTCACGGGGCTTCGGGTTGAGTGGGAGCACTGGGACCGGGGTCATGAAAATGAGAGTTACATCTGTGGCAGCGGCAACCCAGATTCCCAATGTTAATTCATTTGTAAAAAGCAGATAATTGTTCTGTATATCATTTGCTCACGAAATGAGCTTATATAATTTACACTGGGTGCATGACAACGTATTTTATTCCAAAGTATGCTAAAAGTACGCTAAAAACAGTCCATATAATTTTTACCATATTAGCCAACCGAAATAAGCGAAGATATATGACAAAAGGACTCCTTAACATACCTTTCGGTAAAAAATATGCCGGACGAAGTATGGTGAATGTCGGCCGAACAAAGAGCATATTTATCCACGTAATTTTTACCAAGGAATAGGGTGATAAATACGCAGAACATCCCTTTCACCATACCTTTGTCAAAAATACGGTCAAAGTATATGGACTATTTTTAATATATCCTTTACCGTATTTTTGAAAGAGGTATGTTGTGGGGCATCCAGTGTTAGCCTCTTCGTAATTAAGTCGTCTGGTACAAGAATGCGCCACGCTACCGATTGGGGTCGTCGTTGTTGTGGACATACTTTTTGGAGAGCGTATTTGCATGGTGGTGCTTGCCCACTTTCCACCGACGATGCGGTGTATACCTTTCGTCCTACTTGTGTCGCAACCCGCCTGCGGCTTAGAAATAATACTCGATTCCTGTACTTCCAATCAAGAATATAAAATGTTTTCTCATTAGTACTTGTAGCACCGACACTGAATGTTAGCATCGTTCGTGAGACTTTTCGATGCCTCGTGTCCTAAAGATAGACGGAAGCTGTGCCAACTAAGGCTCCAACCGTACACTATATATACGGTCGGGGGCGTATATATACATATATAGTTGTATACCCTATATATACCCTATATATACGGTTATACGGTAGGTATATATGGTTGATGCAGGTTAAATTTACGAAATCTCGCCGTGAAGCTTCCTTTCATGCCTCACAGGCTCATTTTCAAAGCTCTGGCTTTGTGAAACTGATGCCAGGGCCAAGGCCGTCTGACGCCCCAGGCCACGGCCTGGCTTTGGCCTAGGCCGTGGGTCCACCGCCTCTCGTGTTGTTTTTGGTGTAGATGAGTTGGTTTTGAGACGACGGCGGTACACTTTTGAGCTTGCGAGCGCCGTCGAGTTCGCGAGCGGCGCTCCCGCGATCGTCGTTGACATTTAGATATCATCTGCGGAGAAAAGAGAAGACTCTCAGCAAGACGAGCCCACGGAATTGAAGGACGGAATCAGGACTTACACTGGGCCATTGTGATGAGCGTGGGCTTTGCCGCTGCCATCGTCGTTGACTCGTCGTCGGCTCGTTGTTGCAATTTCACGTCCAACACGTGGCAAGAGTATTGAGATTATTCGTGTAGGTGTAATACAATAATTATTAGCAGCTCCTACAGAGCCTTTATATACTAGTAAACTACGTATCTACGATGTTCTCGATGTATCTACAATATCTAATATTACTAATGTGATTACTAATTAACGTAGTCTCGAACTATCCACTAAGCGCCGGATTATATTCCCAACAAAGAGAAATGTCTGAAGTGTTTGAAAACGCGAGTCGGCTTAGTGGAGTCACTATCAAAGTTGGTCCTCCGATCCGCTTTGTGAACACGTGATGCATGCTGCAAAATCTGACTTCACCGAATTTGAGTTTGGTGGAGGAATGGGGGTGAGCCGAGGCTACAGGCTTTGGAAAGCCGCGCAAAAAGCTCGGCTTGGCCTGGCTTTTGGCGGCTGGCTTTGGCTGGCTACGTCCTCCAGGCCAAGCCGGCACATCACTACATGTGATTCGAGAACCGTATATACTGAACTGTATACCGTATATTTACACAAGGGGTACGCAGCGGCAATTGCCGGCATACAGGGTGGGGAGGGGGGGGGGTCCGGCGGGGGCTTATCCAAATTATATTTTGTTGTTGAAGATTTCGTTTTATGTGGCCTGCTGAAGATTTTCGTCTGCTTGGAATTAATAAAGACAACCTGGGCGTGATTCTTTGAGCACTAAGCATTGCCTGCAGTGCGTCGGACTCTGTTTTGCCCGCTTTGCCGGCAATATTTGCGGCGGAGGCTACCATATTTGGTATAAAATCATGTGATTTATTTCTATTTAAGGAAGCATGGGGAGGGGGGGGGGGGTCCAGAAGACCTTATCGAAATAAAACAACCCCGTGTAGGGGATTTTTTTTTTGCGTACCCCTTGTATTTACAGTATATGTAGAATCCCTACTTTGACCTATACATATACATATACGTATAGGGTATTTACCGTATATATACTGTAATGTATACTGTACGGTTGGAGCCTTAGTGCCAACGACTGATTGAATCATGGTTTAAACTGGATCACGATATCTGAGGTTCCTTCACAGACAAACCCTTTCAATCGCTTTCTCTATGTCAAAACTAAACACCATGGGCTCTCTGGATTCGGAGTTTTCTCATCGCCCTCCTTCTTGGCAGAATGATCAGAACTCCGATAGAGCAATCAACACAAAATCACCAATTCTCAGCCTCCACAACGATATTTTAGGGCTGATATTCTGGTTAAATGCCGATATGGAGGGGGAGGCCGAGGAGAGGGAAGAAATACCAGCAATCGAAACACTCCGGTACAGTTCTCAAGTGTGTTCACGCTGGCGAGAAGTGGTCCTTTCGTATTCGTCGCTCTGGGCTCAGGTCATCAACCTCTCCTATCTTGAGCACAACAAATGGAGAGAGGAGGTCCTACAAAGGACGGGTGGGTCATTGCTTTCCATTCTATGGGTCTATCCAGAAGTAGAAAGTGTCTTCGAGAAGGTTGTCGCAGAACTTCTAGGGCACCATTGGGACCGGGTTCAAAGCCTTGAACTCGATTTAACCGGCAGTTGGATGAACAGACCCTACATCGAGCCGTTTTGGGAGGTTTTTCAGCGTCCTTCAGACGTTCTTGAGATCTTTCGCGTTTTCCTTCACCCCTCAGATCGAAAAATGACGCACATTCTCTCCCCCCCCGACTTCGTCGCCTTCAACAATCACGCTCCTTCTTTGCGTGTGTTTTATGCTCCCAACATCAAGTTTAACCTGAATGCTCCATGGCTGGCAAACACCCAGGTACTTGCCTTGAGTGATCGGGTTTCTGTACCTGATGTAATCCAAGCAATCCCCAACATGCCTCTTCTTCAACACCTGATAGATGATAGTTTTGCAATCACCGCTGGCGATCCCCTCTCCTCGGTACGACAAATACTCGCCCCTTCCATTAAAGGAATCTCGCTCTCTTCGTCTTTGAGCATGAAGCCGTGTATGGATTTCCTCATGCAAATAAAACCTGCCGAAGGATGCTGTCTGGCTTTTAACCACATCGGCCGTAGTATTCCCGACTCCGAAACGTTGGCGGTAGCCAATCAAGTTCTCTACGACTACGCGAAATATTTTGATTTACCACGAGCAAACGAAATTTCCCTCCATTTGGACCAATATCGCTTCTACTTCGAGGCCCGGATACCTTGCAAAGAGCCATTTCGTTTTGAATTCAAGCCGGACAACCACCACCAGTCATCGTTCTCCACACGATGCAAGATAATCGGAGATCTTTTTGCATCCTTACCTTCGGTCGAACTCCGGGAGGTTAATACCCTTTCGCTTGAGGTCTCGCCGCATATTTTCGAGCATACAGATAGCAGAATTTCCCAATTTATTCTATCAGTCTCTTCCGTCGAAAGGTTGACTGTCAGTGCCGCAACATTGGGATTTTTTCTTAATCTCCCAAGCAACGTCCTGATCTCCTCGTTCCCAGTCCTCCACTCAGTTGAACTCGGCCGTTCCGTATTAGGAGATGGATTATCGAAGGTGGGACAATATCTCATATCACGAATTTTAATCAAACGGCCAGTTGGTCTTCTTTCCATTGAAATGAATCCCTCTTCCCACACCAACTCGTATTTTCGACCCCTGGATACATTTATTGGTCTTACCGTAATTCTTCGATATAGGGGTGAAGAGTTTTTACATACATGCGGAAATGGTCGCATCGAGGACCTACCCATTCCATTTTGGCGCTATCAGGATTCAGCTTCGGAGACCCCATACGACTACTGGCTTTGATTGCCTAGGACGACCGTGGCAGTGATCGGATTGGTAGAACTTAGTGAATGGAGCATCGCTTAGAAATACTCATAAATATAAATTTTGTGAGTAGCTTTACAAGGTCCTGTTACCTGAGACCCAGGCGAGTATCGACAGCCTAACTGAGGTCGGCTGATACGTTCGTATTGTGAAGCAAAACGCAACGGGAAAAACTGGCCGTGTAGTTGAGTCACAAGGTCGAACAGGTTGGCATCAACCTCGTTTGATTTGTGGAGTGAATATCCTAGAATGGACAACGAAAAATTGTTGGAATCTGCACACGGATGCCGGCCACGGGCTGAACTATCCCAATGTCCTCCGTCGATCGATTGCTATAGGCTAGTATACTATAGCTGCGTCCCATAGAGAATCTCTGGCACCAGCGTTCGTAATGGCCATCGGTACTCTCTTAAATTTCACTGTTTTTGCGTTCCAAATTTTGATCGCTAAAATTTTGGTGTCGGAGGGAAGAGCGTATTTATCGGAAGGACCCTGAGAAGGAGGGCGCCGGCTTCCAATATTCATAACGATTTGGCGATGAACTCCTCCTTCACCTCACCGAAGCGCAGCCAGCGCTGATGCGAATCCTCACTTATCGTGTGGTTATTTTGATGGTCCAACGCAGTAGATTTTTGTCTACATAAAACAAAGTGATATCAGGTCTAAAATTAGGTCTTGATCGTATGTGCATCCTCGTACGCTAAATATAACTGCCTACCTGGAGCGGCTATAAAATACGAGCGAACGACACCCAATCCTCCAGCTCGCATTCGAATTATTTCTTCTTTTCTCGAACCAATTACCATGAAGCTTCTCCAAGTCGTGTCACTCGCGATTCCTCTTCTCTTCGCGTCCCCCGCACTCTCCGCCGCCAACATCTGCTGCGTCGAAGTCGCAGGAGGATCCTGCGATGTGGTCGAAGGGTCACCTTCACTGAGAGCTGCTCTGCTCGCAGATCCAACGATCGTGCTCGTCAACAAGGAGGGGAAAGTGGTCTCCCCTGATGCGTGTTGCTGCGTCGCTGCCAACTCCCTCAATTGCCGTAATCTTTGCGGGGTAAGCTTCGCACTTTTTGCTTTTTGATTGAAAATCCTGAAACACATTTTTTTAGCCTTGATTTGCGTGGGCATTAAAATGCGATTAAATATTCACGAACCGCGGAGAAGGAGAGGAGAGTGTTGTGTGGAGTGCGAATTTGTAGGGTATACGCTTGGAAATGTAACCAGATGGAAAATTTCCTTATTACGCATTTCACGAAACATGAAGTAGCCAGAGGTCATACATATTCAGCCAAAGACGTGGTACAGTGTCTTTTTGCCTTTTTCTGCAGATATTCTCAAATAAAAGCTACGCGGCTCAGGTCCGTTTCGCCCGGGCTTTACAGTGTCTTCGATCAAAGCCTCCAAGCTGCTGTCTGGCGGTATATAGAGCTTCAATAGGGGGTGAAGCCCTACCACGCGTCAAATAACTCACTTACAGTACTTCCAACACCATCGACGAGCGCGCCTGGTCACACCGCTTGGCGTGGGCCTGGGAGAGCTGATCGTGTTCTTGTTGAACTTGTTCCGCTTAATTTTTTTTGCTTTTCGTAATCTCCCAACCAAAAATTGAGACGCTTTCCTCTTTTTCACGACTTACACGCAGCACCTCCAAAACGGACTCGGAACTCTTCTAATTAGGACAGGTGAGCGTTCATTTTTCTCAATTCTTATCTTCTAAAACGCGTTCAACCTACATACTAGTTGTCTGTCCAACTTCGTCTTCGATGACTTCAAAAGCAGCTATTTGATACTTTCAAGCCACGATATAAATTTCAAGAGAGAATTTAAATCCCACTTTTTAATGTTGTGGTCCTTCAAGGCTTCAATACAGGCAATTGGGAATTGTGCTCCTAGTAGATCCCTTTCGCAGGGCTAAATCGAAACTCAAGATAATGCGTGCGGGCTACGCCACTTCGATGCTTGAACAATCATTTGGAATTACTCAATAAAACACGGATCTTCCTCGACTGAAGGGACAAACGTGTGCCAAAAATCAGGAGACCTGATTTATAAATAGAGTCGGGCCGTGCTAATTTGTAAGCAGAGCTACGAGCGCTTGTTGTTAACATGATCAAGCGCTCATTATCGAATCGACATGGCCAGTGCATTTACTCTCGGGAATTGAATAATTCAAGGCATCTCTCACTCTTGACTGACCTTTCTACGAATTTTTGTAGGCGCAAAAGAAAAAAATTGCGTATTACCGAAGCCGTATTCTTGGAACAAAGTCTAGAAATACAGGCGTCACTTGACCTGACCGCTGTCAAACTGCGGTGTTCTCTGTGCACAAACACGTCTTGAAGTCAGTTCCCTGTCCCTTCCAATGACCGCCGTCTCATGCTTCTGCTCGACTTAGACCTAGAACTGTTCTTCAGTGGGAAGATTTAATTTTCTAATGTTATATCGGGAAAATGGCCCTTAACGTTGTATCTCATGACTAACTTGCCTCATATTCGCGCACTGTCGCACCACAGATGGGGGCCTGATAACACCATCCAATTCCAAGAAGACGTAAACGCGAAGATTATTGGGGAAGCCTATTGGCTAAGTCATCGCCGCTTTTTGGTATACGAATGACAAACATATGTAATGCAGAGCATTTTAGACGTCTTCGTCGGGCTTCACATTTCGCCGGACAGGCTTTTGATTCTTCGATCGTCTAGGTACCGTGCTAAATACAACGGCATAATTGTGCTTCTGTGTCGCGGAACATCGCGGCCTTGTGACAATTACAGTATGCAGAACGGCGAGGCGTGCAGGGTAATGCGGCACGTTGATTAAAAAACTAAGAATGGCGGACCCAGTTTCAATCAGATAGCACAAATTTTTTTGTGTCGTGTACTCCGTTGATGCGATTCTCGTTACCGCTTTCTGGCGGAGGTCACTGGACGCAGGCAAGTTGTACAGCTGACCGCATTGACCTGTCAGTTCTTGTATTTTGGATGACAGCAAACCAATAGTGCTGTCTTTCACGTCCATTAGCCAAGCGTGTTGCTTTCTCAGGACTAAGTATGTGAAATCCAAGTACGTTCGGTTTTCAGTGAGTCGGTAGGAGACTAGGAGATACCATCGAAGACTGAAGCGGGCTAGGAAATATACATCTGACCTTTCGATGTAGCTAGCACCTATAGATAGCCCTTTCATTAGTGAAGTCACTGTCATGTCGTACGACTAGCACGTACTACGAATTGATCGATCAGAAAAAGCACCCTAAAGCTTCACGGAGTCATTATTTCATCTTCCATGAATCGCGGAGCGCGAAACGCCGTTATGCCTGACCTTTACGTTTGCAGAAAATCCGTAACTGACCTATTCTCTGCATTTTGAGATCTATGACCCTTCCGCCAAATTAGTATGCATGAACTATGTATAAAAGGCACCTCAGAGGTGGTACGAGAGCCAGTAGAACCCAACACCTACTCGACGCAAAGCAAATATCAACTGTACGTCTCCTCCCACCGCAAGCTCTATCTCTGCGATAGCTGACCACTCTCTAACTTACCACCAGACCATGACCGAAACGCTCGACTTCAAAGCGATCGCCGGATACTGGTACAACCAACTCGGCTCAACAGTCTTCTTCGAGACTGACAGCGACGGCGGCATCACCGGGAAGTACAACTCCGCCGTCGGGCGCGCCGAGGACTACTACAAGCTCACCGGGCGATTCGACATCGACCCGCCCACATCGGAGGGCGCCTCTGTCGGCTGGACGGTCAACTGGCGCAACGTCGTCGCAGGGAAGGTGAACAACTCGCATTCGACGACGACGTGGAGCGGGCAGTACTTCGACAAGACCACGGGCACGGAGAGGATTGTCACTACTTGGCTGCTGACGCAGAGCACGACCACGGCGAATATCTGGAATTCGACGAATGTGGGCAATGATACGTTTACTCGCGTCAAGCCTAGCGCCGTTGAGATCGCGAATACGAAAGCACTTGCATTTGGTCACCCGCATCCAGAGGAATTACTTGCTAAGAGAGGCCTGTAAGATAGGTTTTGGGTATAAGGCGCATACTGGGAAGGGGATTGGGTCGAATGGTTTGATCATCACGTACTTGTAGTACGGAAGGGCGTATTTCAGAAAAAACCCTCGATTTGTCAATATAAGAAGTCATTTTTGGAAGAATCGCAGTCGTTTTTTATGCCGAGAGTGAAGAGATATATGAATCGGAAGCTGCAAAGTAAGAATATGAATTTAAAAGCAAGTATTTTTGATTTAAAAAAGATCAAACCGTCGTCAGAGTCCTTCCTTCCTCGCATCTCCAGGGCAAAAGACATGGACAAGCAACGACATCGTCCGAATTCTTCATTTATTAAAGGATAAATCAGCCGAAGAACCTTTGCATGTCCCCACGAAGCGAACAACTTGAAAATATAAATATAATACACACAACGAGTATTCTTAGAATCTTATTCAGGCTTTTTTGGATATCGCATTTCGAGCTTTTATTGACCGCTCCGAGCCATAGCAGGGCGACGTGGCATGCGAGAATGCGAGGTGTGTGCATGAATGACGAAGAGGAGAATCGGGGTAAGCTAGTGCGGGGCGTCGATGGTCAGATAGATCTAAATGGAGCTGTAATCAGATAACTACCGCCCAACGTCTGCAGGAGTGGACATGCCAAGGCTTGTACTAGTAAGGATGGACGTCCTATGATGGCAAGGAAGAAGTGTAGCGTTAGTCGACGAGGTAGAATTCAAGGTACCGTCTGGCCTTAGGGTGAAATAGACGATCCGAGTCGTCTCAGACGGAACTCTTCTAAGCACTCACCAATCTTTTAGTCTACGTTACGTACTTAGGCGATACAGCGTCGGCCTCTCGTCAGGTTGTCTTGCGTACCGCTGACACAAAAAGAGAGGATACAGTTTACTAATACAAGACGCAAAGCCAGACGACTCGGAGGATACGATCGCGACGCGAAAAGACGATGCAGGATAAAACACGACCGTTTTTGAGATCAGGCACAACGAAACGAGGTGGTAAGGCAGCCAGGCTACAGTTTTTTATGTGAGAAGCGGAATAAAAATTGTGGATCTTGAGGGTCAATGACGAGAACGAGAACGAGAATAAGAGAGTATCGAGAGGCGTCGAGAGACAGTGATTAGACGAGCGCGGCCTCTACTCTAGAATAAGAATAGTCGACCCTTTTCCTCTTCACCCTCTCCCCTCGCCATTCCTACTCCCCGTCGCAACAGCCCCCCTTCCCCTTCCCCTTCCCAATCTTGTGTGCACCTCGTCCTCGTCCTCTGTCTCCACCCCATTCCCCTTAAACCGCGCCTGCCAACCTCCATCAGCGTCACGTACGAATCCCCGCCTGCTCAGACCCACTTCCACATCGTATTTCACTCTATCAAGCCTAGGCTGGAGCTCCGCGATCGTCTTTTGCAACGTGTTCATCCCGAACGCGAACGGCGTGTGCAGATCCGGGGGCGGGGGCGGGTGGTGGTTGTGTGTGTATCTGCGTTGTGGATGGTGCGAATGCGAGTACGAAAGCGAGTGAGAAGAAGAGGTCGACACCACAGACGGAGACAGAGACGACCGTCTACGCTCGTCTGCCCTGTATCTCGACCCGCTGGCAGAAGAAGAATCCGCCGACCCGTGCCGACCCATGCCTCCTGCTCGACCCGAACTCGAGTCCACGCCCGAATAAACTTCCTCGGGGTTCCCTGTAACAACTACCTCCCTTTCCTTCTTCTTCTTCGTGAGCAGCGGCGTTGGTTCCGGTCCCATCTCGACCTCCTCCGCAGGAGGCGCGATAGGCGGACTAGTCGTTCGGTAGATCAATTTCGAACTCGAGGCCGTAGACCTGCCTGATGTGGGTGTAGGTGGGCGGGAATCCGGAGACGTGGCACGCGGGCTGACGAAGGAGGACGTGCTCGGCATCGCTGCTCCAGGTCCGTATACAGCGTCGAATGCCTCCGAATCCGAACGTGCCGACGATGGGTGTCGTCGGTATGCGAAGTCGTCGTGCAAGTCTCGATTGTGATGCACAAGTGATGGGTCTTGCGGTACCTCCCAGTGAAAATCGCGCATATACCCATCCCCAAGCGATGATGAAGGCGACGCCGAACGAGAGCTACCATGAGATTCGTCCGCGGTCGTATTAGGTGGAGGCGGTGGGGGTGGTGGTGAGGAGAGAAATGGGTGCTGCGGGTGCGTATATGCGCTGAAGTCTGCGGTCGAGTTCGCGTTCGCATGATGCATACGCCTAGCTGGATGACCTGCCGAAGGCCCAGACGCCGTTGTCGTTGAAAGTGATGGCCTGGAGAAGGAAGGTGGCGAACGAGGTGCGGCCAACGCGACTTGGTCGACAAAACTCGTAGAGTGAGGGGGCGACGACGGCTGATGCTGGTACCGAGCGTGACGTCCCCTCCTCGGAAGCGGAGGCAGAGGCGGCGGGTCATCGGCAACCGACGCCGCCGATACAGACGAGCCAGATGACGACCGCCTTCCCGGACTCGTATTCCTCATCTGCCCCAACTGGCCAATCTGGTGTCCACTTCCCTGATGCCTTAGCTCCTGGTGGTGCCCATGCTGCAACGACTGCGCATACGGGTGCTGCTGATACTGGTGGTGGTGCTGATTATGAATGCCCCTCCCAACAATGACGGAGGAGTAGCTCACCCTTGCACCTGCCAACGAATAGCTTCCTGACACGATCGAGCTGCTCTTGAGCACCTGCATCACGCGCTCCTTCTCCAGCTGCGCCTCGGCGCGCTTCAGCGACTGCGCGACCTTGTTTGCGTGGAGTGATTGCTTCATGAGGGTCGAGGTTACGTGTTTTGGTGGGGATGCGGGTGACGATGCCTGCGAGTCTCTGTGAAGAGTTGGGTTTGACCGAGATAAATCGTCGGCACCGTAACCAATGGCAGGGGCGGCAGTGAAGTTGGACGGTGGGTCACTGGGGAACGCGGCGTGGTCAACGTGACTCCTACGTGTACTTCGCCTCGAGGTGGGGCGTGGAGGCGGTAATAATGGAGACGGTGCCACTTGAAACGGAAATTCGAGTCCTTCCGGAGGAAACGTAGGCAGCCCGCTTCCTTCTCCGGCTTGGGAGCATCGCGGCACGAATGGGTTGAAGTCTGAACGATGCGAATGGCGCGAAATTGACGCGCCAGCGATCGAACCAGGTGACGAGACTGATACAGACGATTCCCTGCGTTGAAGTGGGCTCAGTGGCAGATGCTGGTGAGGCAGTAGGGAACCCGGAGCAGAGAAGGGGTTCTGCGGAATAGAGTAAGACGCACGCGCCGCGGATGAGGAAGAAGGCGCGATTGAGGGCTCGTCGTATGTTCGACGTGATGGAGAGGGTTTTGCAGGACGTTCGGCGGTCGATGATCGCAGCGACGTTGATTGAACTGGAAACAGTCACTCACATTCGTCAAACAACAATGCGGACAGATTAGATGACGCACGAAATGGTTGGGGGGATTCTTGCTGGATTGAAGCTGGAGGTTTGGCTAAAGTCGCAATCAGATAAGTAAGTTCATATTTAGCCAAAGGTACAATAAAAACAGCGAACCTTGCACAAAAGCAAGAGATCTGTCAATCCCACTTGATCCAGTAAATTGATAACCGTTTTCAGCGTGCGTGATGAGCCGCAGAGCAGCGAAGAACTCGGAATCAGAGATGGTGTCTTCGTGTGCGAGCGTTGGCGAGAATAACCTAAGGATCTGTCAATGAGTGGTTCGTCAGACATTTATCCGTGCATCCATCGCGATAACGAAGGATGGATATCGATGGAAGTAGGATAGACATACCGAATCTATCGTACCCGTTCCAACATACGCGTACCGCCCCCGCAACCATGCCCTGACCTCCCTGATACCAACACGCACCCGCCCAAAGTAGCCGTCGTCGTCATCTAGCTCCTCCTCACCCTTCTCCTCGCCTCCTTGGCTTCCTGCATCGGAGCTAGTATCATCATCGAGCAGATCGCGCAAACACGCGGTGTAAACCTCGTATTCGGCGTCACTCAGCGCAGATACGTGCAGAGCCAGTCGCCTCATTGCTGGGTCCCGGTCATGGTTCGGTCCGCGCTGTTTCTGAATCCTAGATCGCCGTTGGGTGGTGGTGCTTTCCATATGCGAAGTTCGGTAGGTTCAGGTGGACGAACGTAATGGAGGTTTTTTGGGTTGAGTGAAGGGCTGAAAAGGTGGAGGAGCCGCATTGGATTGTACATGTTCCTAATGATCGAGGAGTAGGCAAAAGAACGCAACAACCTCGCTTTTCCCAGAATCCCACGTGTGAGTTCAATGCGTGCCGCTCTGCCGGTTAATTGCCCGAAATGTACTCTCACGGCAACACCTTCGCGATCGCCGGCGCTCACGCCCTCCATAATCCATTCGAGGATTGTCCAACGCATGTACAGACATACAATTGGATTACCTTGAATTTTTTATTAACGAAAAGCTGAATAAATCTTCGAATATTGAAGAATGTGTATTTCGGCGCTACGACTTATGTCTATTCGCCCCGCATGATTATCTCTTTTGAACCTTTTTTGGTACTTTGCACAGAAATAATCTCGTTTAAAAATTTGAGCAGAATAGAACGTCACTGGGAGCCCACGCCAGTTGCATTTAGGGCTCAACATGTATCATTACAAGCTAAGGGCTCGGTGCATGCAGACAGGACGGTGGACGCACCTTTAAAGGTACCCAAGGGAAGAAAGTTATTATGACATCGAATCGTAAAACTGAAAATTTGCTTTAGAACGTGCTGTGCCACTATCTTCGAGACTCTTCGAGTTGCAAGTCAGCGGGCCATTTTTTCAGCGTGCCATTTGACAGCGGACCATGAACCATTCTTCTTTGCAGCGTGTTTTTAAAGCATAGCAGACTCGCCGGGAGATTGGATCCCTGGCGTCACCCTTGGGGGTGAAGGCGATGTGATGTTTGAACAGGAGAACGAGGCTATGTCGCGGTTGGGGTGGGCATTCGCGGTGACGCGGTGTGGGTTTGAAGCTGGAGTTTGAATCTTTAGGCGAGAGAGGGAGTCTTCCGAAGGTGTGGACTTTGATGCCAGTTTTTTGGCGTCTTCGAAGACAGATTTCCGGCTCTCCAGTCGTCACGACAATCAACCTGAATATCTTCAGTCTTCGTGGTCCGCACATAGAACTTGGTCTAGTTCTCCTCTCCTGGCTCAAAATTTACTTCTTGGGAGCTGTTTATCATCGGTGCTCTGGGCTGTTTCATTATCCTCACCATCATTCCTCTAAACCTTCAATACTGGCGGCCTTTGCGATTCGGACATCGCTGTCAGCGTTTTGGGTCTCTTCCTTTTCGTGTTTAGGGCTTCATTACCTGTTTCTATCAAGTTTCTATTTCAACTGTACGCACCATGTCATCACTGTTAACATTGCCTCGAGTCTACTCGTTGATTTTCGCCTCCTCTCACCGGATGATAGGAGCCTATGCGCCTTCTACGTTTTTTGGAAAGACCCGGCAATCGAGGAATATTTTTGGCGGCGCTCATCCTCTGGACTTCGTCGAGTCAATCCTGGCAGATTTTTTTTTCATAAATCTCACTCCCTGTTCCGTATTTCAAATCCAACAGTTTACAAAGCCTCAGAAGCCTGTACATTCGAATTTTCAAACGCTAGGCCATCAACATCGCAGCCTGTCTCATAGTTTGACGTGGACCCTTTCGGACCGAGGAATATACTTTCATATCTCTTTACAAACCCACAGGCGAGTTTTACGCACGCCGATGGCTGTCCGTGCTCGTTCATCACGTCCAATGTTTAATTTCTACGGCAATCCCAAAGTGTATTCCGCATAAAGTCTGACTTTTGACCTAAGGACCAGTACTTGAATATTGCGCTTGGAATTCGCGATTGAAAGAAAAGGCGCAGCAGAGAACGGGGATTAGGCGGGATGAATTGATCATAACATAGCGATGAACCTGGAGGAAGAACAGTCATTGGAACACTTGAGCGCCGTCTCATCAGCAGAGCCGTCTCCTATTAGTCCGCAAAAGATGGTCACAAAAGTAGGAAGTGGCATGGGATCTCGAGTGATAACAGAGAATCGTTTTCGCGGTATCGATGGGGGATTCGAAGACAGGGACTGTGGGCACACCGTCGGTCAGTGGGTACTCTAAGAATTAACCTCACTCACAGGGTGCGTGGACGAGATTGATATTGGTGTGGGTCACGTATCGTGTAAGATCGTGGAGTTTTTGGAATTGGAAGATGGGAAGGAATGAAAGTTTATTGGGCGTCTATCATTTCCTCCTTGAAACATTGAAATGTCGTGAGTGGATCTTGGGAGGAGATGGTGCTGATGAACGTTCGTTGCTGACGGGGTTTCATTTGTTCGTGTATCTGAGAAATGATGATGGTGCTGATACAAGTGTGCAAGCGACTTACGGAGGTTCAACAATACTGACTTGTAGGCTCGATTTACTCACCTTCGGCGACACCGGAAGCGACATGGATTCGAAGATGAAAACGGTTTGAATGGACTCAATAATTCTTACGCGAATGCGATTTCGATATCGTTATCAATGCCGGCGGCTAAATGTGTCCCATGATCCAGGCCGACGTCCATGTCATTGTCAACGCCTCAAGCTGACGTCCGTGTCGTCGTCGTCAAGCATTGAGCAGAATTAATAGTTTTCATAACTTTACTCAAGAGATGAGCGAGGAGCATTCGGGAATCCAATAGCCGACAGCGAGGGTTCAGAGCGTGGAGTGCTATCGTGTGCGTACTTGGAAATGAGGCGCACAACGAGGCGTACTGGAGTCTAGAGAAGACGGGCGGGGAGAGGATATGAGATTATCTCCGGACCTTGAGGTGGGTAGGCGAGCGAGCACGATGTATTTGCGGTAGGAAGAACTCTACCTCAGGTTACTCGAATCCTCGACTCGAGGCGCACGCGTGTAGTTACATAAAAAAAGCTATGACATTATTTTCCGTTGAAAATTCCCTCGGTGCAAGTTCCAAGTCCTAGGTCCTTGTTCCCAGGGTCTAAGGGTACCCGGATCAAAAGGTATTCTATATTTGTACACGAAAAGCCGGACTAGGAAGGTGTCCCCCTCTGAAACGGTGAGATACACAGACCATGAGCGTTTTGCCTTCTTGCTCGATAAATTAATTGATGCGCAAATATACTAATTATTTCCAACCAACTCTATACATCCGTGTGTAATTTATCTAGAATATTTGGGTGTGTATGCTTTTGATTCACTGAAGATTGGTATGGCGAATTTTGGGCGAATTTTATTGAATAAACCGAGGTGTTAAAAAACTACAAAAAATTCTAATGAATGCCAATTACCCATGCATAAATAATCTCATATTCACAAAGGATGGCGGAGAGTGCATGCGAGGAAGCGCTAGTTAGAGGCTCAGGTCCTGGGACTTGGGATCAAGAAGTAGGTCACGTGATGGGACCTGGAAGTTGAGACGATCTGGGACCACGAAAAGACAGGGTCCTAGATTATTCAACGGAAAATAAACTCATAAAAAGCAGAATTATTTTCGTATACTTCCAAGGACGAACCTTTTAGAGTCTGTTCGACCTTGAGTTGAGGGCAATGTCGAAGGCTTTGTGGTCATCGTCGTGGTCACTTGCATCAACGAGCAAGGTACGAGCGCTCATCAAGGGACGCAAGGCCCAGGAGAACGCCAGTCTAAATATAAAAGCCCCGGCCGCCGGACTTTCTCCTTCCTCCCGCCCGCCGCCCTGCTCCTTTGGGCTTCTCCCACAGCTGGCGCGGGCAGCTGTTTTCGAGAGAAACAGCCATTAAAAAAATGTCTTCTGTTTTTCTTGGCTGTTTCTCAAAGAAAAAGTAGGTCGGGGATACTTAAAAAGGAAAGGCCGACGGGCTGTTTGTCAAAGAAATAGACAAAGAAAACAGAAGACCTGTTTTTTGATGCTGTTTCTTTGGTAAACAGTGACCGGTGCCAGCTGTGTCCACCTCCAACCGCACGTTTCGGGGTGCGTCGGGGCCTCTTCTGAATCATTCGGAGGATTATCTACCGGACTGGCACCGGGCATGAAGCTGACTCGGTTCCTAAAAAGAACGAAAAACACAACACGCGTCAATAAATGATGCTCGCGTGATCGTGATTTGATGATGTGATCGCCAAGTTGATCACCTTTTCCGATTTCGCTCCATCCGCCCACCGCCACCAAGGACAGCTTGCTCGCTACGCACCACATCCATCACACTCTTTTCTTCTGGGCTCTCTCATCGTCTCGTCTCGTCTCCCGTCGTCCACCAGCTATACTCTAATACCGCGAACCAGGAGCAGACCTCGAACTCAGCGACGCTGGGCTATATTCGTAAACCCACCAATCCATCATCGAGACGGCTGGGCTGTCATATTTTCTGTCATCATTCCTTCCCGTTTTCCGAGTCCCCATTTTCTCTCTCTTTTTTTTTTTTCGTTTGGGTGCCCCGTGCTCGCCTGTCCTGTCCTTGCCTGTCAACCGTAACGGCCTCGCCTGTTGCACCGCATCGTGTCTGCACTCTGCACTGCACGACCACCACCACACCTTTACACGTGCCACTCTTGGCTTTTTCTGACTCTCCTTCGTCCATTACTATCATGTAAGTCCTCTCTGCGCTGTTTCCTGTCATTTTTCAATCAAGATTAACATCTTTTTTTCTGACTTGACAGGCTGATATAGAGATACGGATCCGCATACACGCATATACGACCTGTTTCTGGGTTTATCTATCAGTAATTCATATATCGTGCGTATTGGCTCTTATTCTCTTCCTTTGCCGCTTTTCGGGCTGTGCTAACATGCTTTTGGTGCGCATATAGGCTTTCATTTTACATGGCGCCGTCAGCGCCATCATCATCATCATCGACGACAGCTACAGCATTCACGACGACGACCACTCATGCCCCTGCCCACGTCCAACGCCACGAAGCGCCTCCTTATTCACGACCTCCTCCCCAAAGTTCCGCGGGGCCTATACCCCTTCCACCCCCCAACCAAAACCAAAATGGGAAACAAGCCGCATACCCCAGCGAACGTGCACGAACGCGCTCTGCGCCATCCACTTCGCCTCCTAAATCTGTCACGTCGACCGCAGGATCGGTGTCGACGGGCACACTCTCGTTCGTGTCCGCGCGGAGCGGGGCTTCCATTCCCCACTCCATCCCTGTTCCTGTTCTCGAGCCCGTCAGTTTTGATGCCAACTTCGATGCCAAAGCTGCAAATCACGAAGATCGGGCTATTTATGGGTCTCCCTCTGGCTCTGGAGGAGGCGAACGTGTGCGGACGATATCGAGTGAGCGGAAGAGTACGAAGTGGAGGCCGCCCACACCTGCTGGAGGGGCGTCGTCGTCAGGGACGTTGAGGACAACGCCGTTCTCGAACCCTTTCGCTGGGTCGACGGGTGTTAGTGGCGTTAATGGCAGACCTGCGCATCTGGCTACGCCACCTGGGCTCGGGTCGGTTCCTGGTCAGCATCAAAGCCAACCCCCAGTATCGTCCTCGTCTTTGTTGCTTGCTGCTACCGCGAATGGAGGTGCCAGCACAACGTCAACGTCAACGACGAGCACTGGAACCCCGCCGGCGAGACGTCCTTCTCTCGCGTCTCCTCTCCCTCCAACGCCGCTCGTGCCTTCAACGCCGCTCACGAAGAGGTTCGCGACTGGGGTACCTGCTCCTCTGAACCTCGCAGGCTCACCTGCGTCTTCCTCCCCCGCTTCTGTCGCGTCACAAGCAGCAACAGCTGCACCTGCAACTTCATCAGCTACCAAAAGTCGACTTGGAGCTCAAAATCACGCTCGGCACACCTCATCCCCGCCCGTCTCGCCCCACCCGTCCCCACCGAACGTGGGTTCGAATTCGACGCATATACGACCCCAAACGCCTTTAACGCATGCGCAGAGCCAGTGGGCACACGCTCGTCCTTCCACTGGGTCCAGTGTGGGAGGTGGAGGGGCACAGACCTCCACGTTGGCGTTGCCCGAGTCGCCCTCGACGACGGCGCTGATGAAGAGGCTGCTTGCGAAGCCCGCGCCTGTGATGTGTGGTGGGACGTCCGCTCCTACGACGAGCAGTGGGCTGGGGTTCACGAGCGGTAGCGAGTCGGAGGGGTGGACCAGCGGCGGCGGTGGGGTTTCTGGTGCTTCTGGACTGTCTGCAGCAGATGTTGGGTACACGAAGAGAAGGAAGGAAGCGTTCGCGGCGCGGCGCGAGAGAAAGACGGCGGAGGAGAGGGAGCGAGATATGGCAATGGGCGCCGCGGATATTTCGTTCGAGATGGGCTCGGGGGCGCTGGACCTCGAGCTCGAGCTGGGTCGCGGGCTGGGGATTTCGGGCGCGTGGATGGAGCATGGCTCTCCTGCTTCTTCGTCGGCGCACCCGAATCACCCGTATGGTCGATTTTCGCCTTCGGTGTCTGTTTCTTCTCCTCTTTCCGGGGGTACGAAGGAAAAAGAGAAGAGAAAGCCGAACGTGCTCAAACGACGGCCTAGCACGACCACAGCTGCAGCTGCACCTTCCCCACCGGCCTCGACTCCTGCGCTAACCCTCCCGCCGCAACCTCTCTTTTCGCCACTGTCTCTCTCGCCGGTCCACCCGCACCCGAATCTAAATATACCCATACCCTCTTCCGCATCGTCATCGTCGTCCCACCTCGGGGCTATTTCAAACCGTTACGATGGGCTCGGCCCGAGCGCCCCAGCCTCTGCCTCCGCCTCGAGCTTTGATGCCCACCCCAAGTCCACTTCTGGGCATCATCAGAGTCATCATTTTCATCATCATTTTCATACCCACGGCGATCTTTCTCAGCACCGCCCACACAATCATAATCACAATCTCGTACCACAGCTTTCGTCCTCGACTTCGACTTCGAATTCAGCTTCGTCGAAACAGCATCATCATCACCGCCCGCCTCCTTCTCCGCAGGGCCTTGCGGCGCTGAGTCAGAGTCAGATTCAGCAGATGCAACGCTCGACGTCGGCGTCTGCCTCTCTTGGCTCCTCTCCCCACTCTCACTCCCACTCCCACTCGCCTGCACTAACGACAACGACAACGACAGCAACAACGTCAACGCCACCAAAAGCTGTCAAAATTCTGCAATCTCTCAACCCGACTCGTGCGGAGATGACACATACGCCTCCGTCTCCCCATCTCTCTCCGCATCTGCACCCATACCAGCAGCATCTCGCGGGCACCTCTCGTCGGTCCTCCCGCTCACAGTCCCGCTCGCGCTCGAGGGCAGGCTCGCCCCCGCGCAGCCCGATAGCTAGCACTTTGGTACCTGGGTCCGTTGCGGGGTCTGGGACGGTCACGGGCACGGGAACTCCCACCCCAACCCCGGGACTGGGCTCGAGTTTGAACGCGAATCCTGCGCTGCTTGGTCCGAGTGGGTCGATGTCGATGTTGGGCTCTTTGGCACCTGGTGGAGATAGGGAGAGAGGAAGGGTGGACAAGAAGGATAAGGAACGGGAGAAGGAGAGAGAGAAGGAGCGCAACAAAACCCCCGCTGCATCCCTTATCGAGGCGTACAAGCGGCAGGAACGGGAGCGGGAGGAGCTCGAGCGCATAGCGCGGATGGGGGAGGTGCTGGAGGACGATTCCGTCGACCTCGACCTCGATGCGGACCTTGACGAGGCCCCGGCGCTGCACCGGGTCCGCCCACGATCGATAGACAAGGCAAGGCGGATCTTGGGCGACGATGTGGATTTTTCCGGACCTTGGCGGGCGACGGCGGCGCAGCCCTTGAACAAGGGCCAAAGCAGAAGTCAGCCGTCGAGTTTTGGAAGGAGCAAGGGGAGGAGGCATAGTATCGCCACTTCTATCTCGTTGCTCGACGCGTACCCCCATCTCAAGGACGAACCGGCTCAAACGACGGCGGCGAACCCCTCTTCCTCTGCTGCTCCTGCTCGTCGAAATATTAACCTCAACGTCGACTCCTCGCCCACTCCCTTCATTCAAAGACGGAAAGCGATCCATTCATTCGCGAGCATGGACAGTGGGCTCGACCTTGCCCCGAGCCTCGCCTCCGACGTCGAAGATCCACCCCTCAACCCAGGGCCCGACCGCCTCAACGGGTTCGGCGTCATTGAGCGCCTCGTTGGAGCCCACCCCCGCTCTTCTTCCCCCTCCCCCTCGCCCTCCCCATCTCTCTCTCGCAAACCACCTTTGAACCGCCCCAAGCAATACCAATCCCACTCACAGCCATCTTCGCAGCCTCCCACGCAGCCGCACACACCAGAGCCCGAGCCCGCGGCGCCGTACTACACCGTCTTCGGCGGGACATCAGGTCGCATCGTCGCGGTCGGCGGGCGGGAAGATACCACGTGGGACGACGTGTATGGGCTTGGGTATTGGGATTCGGGGATGGGTGGGTTGGGCAGGCGAACGACTGTCGGTGCTGGTGCAACTGCGGGTGGGAGTGGAAGCAAGGAGAAAGAGAAGGAGAAACCTAGTCTGGGCCGCTCATTATCCAGGAAGGTGTCGGGCAGGTGGAGGAAGCACGGCGGTGTCGTCGTTGGTGTGCTCAGCGACGCAGAGAAGGAGAAGGATAGATCGAAGGAGCGGGGCCGGGTGCCGTACGCGCTGCCGGGGCGGTCGAGTATGCAAGAGAGGAGGAAGGCGGGGTCGGCGTCGGGGCGGGAGGATGGGGCCAAGGAGGAGGAGGAGAGGCGGAAGATGAAGAACCGCAGGTCGTTGAGGCTTTCGATTGAGAAGTTTGCGGAGGTCGGGGAGGATGGGAGGTACAGGGATATCCATCTGAATTCGGAGGACGAAGACGATACGGATGCGGGGCACACTAAGGAGGTAGTCGAGCTGCCTGTCCCTCGACATCTTGGTCTCAAGGAGGAGCCGAGCTCAAGCACGAGCCCAAGCGTGAGCAGCCCGAGCGGTGGTGGAGGGAGGTTCTGGAAGTTGATGAAGCGGATCAGTGTGGGCGGTGGGTTGCGAGACAAGTTCCTTGGTGGGTCCGGCTCCAGCAGCGTGGGCGGGACGCCGACGGATGCACAACCCCCTCCCGTACCTCCTGTGCCTCCGTTACCCCCGTTGGCGACGTCGACGATGACAACGACGCCCCCGCACAGCCAGAGCCAGCACCCCAACAACCAGAAAACGCAGGTAGAGGCAGAGGCAAAGCCCAAGCACCGTTTGCACTCGTCGCGGTCGACGGACTCATCGTTGAAGTTCTTGAGGAATCGCGGGGCGGGGGCGTCCTCTTCCAAGTCGAGCTCGACGGCGTCGTCGCCTACGCCTCATACGGAGTTGAATTCTCACTCGCACTCGAAAGAGTCGAGTACGCCGCTTGCGAGTCCGAGTACGAGGAAGGGGCCATCTATCATTACCAACACCGTCACTGCCACCCCCGCTTCTACCTCCACTACCACTACCTCCACTACTGGAATCCATGCAAGAAAAAGCACGATGGCCCGCTCGTCCTCGCCCGTATCGAGTTCGGAAGTGGGTTCTGCGTCTGCGTCTGCGTCGACGAAGCTGTTCCACCATGCACAGTCGTCACGCTCGTCGGCCTCTTCTTTCTCTGAGGAGAGGGAGGGGGTGCCGCCGCTGCCGTCACAAGCAAAAACGATGTTGGCACAGCATATCATTCCACCCTCTGAGCTGAGGCGGGTGGGTGACGACGATGACGGCTCACATGTGGATAGGCATCGGCTCCAGCCACGACAACAACAGCAACAACATGGGCTCAGTGCCGTGGGGATGGGGCTGGGATTGGGTATGGGGGGTATGATGGTGAATATGCCCAGCCCGCGCGATTTGTCAGAGGAAGACTGGATGATCGTGCGCTCGCCGTCGGTAGAACTTCCTTCGTTAACGTTGCCCCCACGAAGAGCTCGTGCTACCGCAGGTCCGTCGAACAACCCTGCGCCTCCGGCGTCTTCCCCTCTCGCATCGCCGTCGACACCTGTAGCGCTGGGAGGAGCGAACTTACCTTTCAGCCCCGTCCGCCCTGACGAGTTCACCGCCGATTTGGACCTTGATAGGGAACTGGAAGAAATAGGCATGGATCGTTCGGAGTCGCCTACTATCCCGTCATTCTCTACCGTCGATGCTGTGAACGCTTTCCCTTCGCGGAGGATGTCGAGCCTCTCCAAGATAAGCAAGGCGAGGAGCTCGCCGTCGACGCCGCACCCACACTCTGCTGGTGGACTTGGGCTGAATTCTCGTATGTCAATTTTTTGCGCATTCGAATCATGAGCTGATTTATTTTATCTTCGCCTCTCATCCAGCATCAACGCAGGCAGCGTCGACACCGACCTCAACGGTACTACCACCCTCAATCCCACCCCCGACCTCTCTCAAACATTCCCTCTCCCTCCCAGCATCCCTTCCTCCCCCGCCTCGCCCTCAGCGCAGTGCCTACCGTCCCGGTCCCGGAGCCTCGCCGGCCGGGACCACCCAAGGCACATCGCGCTCTGCCTCGGCGTCCGCCTCGATTCCCGCCTCCTCGACCCGGTCGGGCGATGCCCCAGTGCCCTCTACACCTTTTCTACCTCGGCTGCCCGTCGACGGCGCTGATGCGGAACGAGGAAAATATTCACTCCCTCAGATCGACATTAATTCCGGAACGGACGGTATCCTGCCGGGCCGAAGATCCGAGTCTCATGCCACCACTGCTGTGGGGAAGTCGTTGGTGGGTTTCAACGCGCAGCACAATCGCCACTCGTCGGGAGGTACGAGTATGCTCACACTCCGCCAGGGCGCGGGTGCGGGGCAGAGAAGGTCAAGCTCATTTGGGGGGTCGTTGGCTTCGTTGGGTCCTGAGAGTCCGTTAGAAAGGGAGGAGGGAGATGTGTGGGGCGAAAACTTGAATGGGAGAGACAGAGATAGAGACAGAGATGCTAAGGGTGCGAAGAAGTTTGCGCTGACGGAACAGGAGAAGGCGGCGAAATGGGCGGATTTGTTGGAGCGGAGCGAGAGGGCGGGGGGGACGCTGCATATCGAGTTGGGAATGCGGCTGGGGCGGTAATGTTGCAGCTGATTGAGACTCTAATACGGTTCGTTTTTACACTTTGCTATACCCGCTTTACATTCTACACCATGCATATCATTCTCACTTCATCGACATCGACATCCGCATCGACGACTTCCCTTTTCTTTAACTTAATTTGATACAATTTATCTAGCCTACTGACTACTTATGTCGTATACTTTGACTAGTACTTGCGATGATATCCTTTAATAAATCAATCAATCGTTGACCTGTTCGTATGGCTATGGTATGACTTTGACAAAGTCGTTCTGGGACCCCGATTTACAAGCGAGGCGACGGATTGAATTAATTAATGGCGTTAATGAATCCAGGCTGCCCTGTGGGTCAATAGAGTTGACATTCTCCACAGCCCAGCGACGTTCTGGACTCTTGTCTTGTTATAGAAACGACAAAGGCAATCATTGTTGGCGGCTTCCGGGCTCTAGTTCTCTTTCTTGGCGCTGTAAAAATATTTGTCTGGTCTCCTGTTGGATCCCTGCTCCCCATCCCCGGTTCCCCGTTCCTGTGGTACCTTACACTCGACGTCATTCCGGTCACTTGTTATATTCCCTGAGTTTTGGAATGGTTGCTGAAGTCGCAAGTTCAGATGACGTCTTTTCAGGTACTTGAACCTGGCCGTGTTAATATTTTTTCGATTAACGATTATCGAGGAAAATTAGAATTAAACGCCGTTTCGGTCTCTCGACTCTTCCTAGGAAGGACCCCTTCAACTTTGCTATTTTGATTTTCATGCCTCAACTTGTCCTCATGTCCGAACTTCCTAATGCTCTCAATAAATGCCTTGCATTCACGGTCAAATACTTCGAAGAAGGTTTGACCGCAGCACGTCAGAAGTTCACCATTTGATTTTCCTTTCAACTCGAGTACGAGAGCCCAGCCTTTCTAAGGTAGTATATTTCTTTCCGACATTATAACTCTATTAACGCTCGAAGCCTCGAACCAAGAAGCCGCTGTCTTGGCTTAGTTCCACCTCGCGTAAGAAATACCAATTAAATTACTTGATGCATGCATGGCTTCGAACTCCCTGGTTATTGTGTGCTGATGATCGGACAAAGTTTTTACTACCCTTTATATTAAACGCTGGAATTGTTAGTTAGAACGACTAATTTCCGCCCTTAGTTTTCCCCCAATATTTTAAAATCAGAGCGCAATATATACTGTCGAATAGTCAATTGACATAAGTACGTGCTTGAAATTTAGCTAAGTTCTCTTGGAAAATGATACTTCTTAGCCATTACGAAGTCGTTTCTCACCTATTGAGAAAGATGTCATTATTATTGAATGCGTTCATACTCAATTAGAATCCAGATTCCGACCCCAGATCCTCTGAACTGTTTATGATCAACCCTTCAACCGATTCAAGTGCTGTAGATTTGATACGAAAGACCTTGTCCGACAATCGGTAAAAAGGAGAAAGTAACCAACAACTCTTTCTCCGAGAGATGAACTGCGTGGGCCATTTGAGACTGCTTCGCCTTTAACCGATATACAACCATGAATGTTGCTCCAATTCTGACGCGATTGTGCTCCAGGGCAACACATCTATCGTACTCGAGCCAAGACTTATCGTAACTATTTCTCTGGGAGCAGTAAGAACCTTAGGACTCAAGAAATATAAGTTTCCGAGATTTAAATCTGCAGAAATGGTTTGGGTTGTAAGAAAATTTGCCAAGATACGTACTTCCTTCAATTTCTATCGTAGTTCTTAGTTTTAGCCTAAGCGCTCAGCGTGTCGGACAGCGTGTTTCCTGCACGAAAGCGTTTGTTATCCCCTCATATCTGACGAAATGTGTCTTGACAGCGAGTTGTTATCAAAGCCCGAACATCGATAATATCTAGTTCCTTCACCGAAAGCCGTCCTTTCGACTGTGGCTTTGTTCAAACATCGAAATCGGGACTTCAATATTTCTCCACGGCCATTGATGATCCATGAATCTACTTTCCATCTTCACCCAAGATATATCTTCAATTGTTGAGTCCATATGCGGTCAGGAACTGATTATCCTCCGGTTATTGTCCTTGCGAGATTTGTTGTAATCGATATGTATTTGTCAGTTCACATGAACGAAGCTCACGCGTTTGGGGTATTTGCGACCTCGAGTGCTATTAAATAACCCTCGCGGGAGATGTAAGCGGTAACGTTAGACCTCGATAAGTGATAGGAACTTGTAAATATGCTCCGCGGATCACCTACCAACTCCTGGTTAAGACGGTCTCGTGAACATCGAACGAGAACTTCGAGTTCGAAAAGAAGGGTGCCGAAGTGGACAGGCATTTAATAGATGATCAATCATAAAACTGTCATTGGTCTGGCGCACTTTAACTGTGACTTACGGTGATAGAATTTGCCATAATACGGCGATATCGTCCTGGAGTTTGCATTGAAGATCGCCAACTCAATCATGCCATCATAGATGAGCGGGGTATCATGATGAGAACCTCTCAGCGAATATCCATCATGCCGACGTTCCCATATAAAAATATATTTATGACATGCTCAAGAATTTCGGATTTTTACCTCCGTTGCAGGAAAGTGCAATTCTGTCGGCATCTATCGTGCTTGGCATGAGAAACCATCCATTACCGACGCGGTGCAACCCCAAATGATAAATAGCGACGCGTTATTTTGGTTTGTTGTGAGGACACGCCTTCGTGGGCAGCACGTGCAATCACTCCCAATTAGGCGAGTTGAGAGTCTCCACGTCAACTGCAGCTCTCTCATCCTAATACGTTCCCACCGAAAACATCACCTACGTTCTTTTTATTTTATTACTCTCAAAATGGGCTCTGCACAAAGCTACATGTCCTCAGAAGTGGCCTTGACCGCCATCGTCGTTGCTGGAGCGATTGGTCTCGGTTATACCCAATTAGGCCCCGCTAGTACGTCCACATCCGGTGCACATGCTGTCAGCACAGCAGACAGTAGGGCAACAGCGTCAAAGAAGGGAAAGAAGAAGAAGCAAGGTCAAGGAAAGGGTGCGCCCTCTGGCGATATCTCGGAGACACTTCCTGCCAGCAAATCGCAATCTGAGCTGCTGCAACCTGCACAAGCACGCGCCGCAGAGTCTGCCGAAGCCATACCAGGCCAGTTCGACGCGACGCCAGCATCGCCTCCGAAGACTGAGCTTTCTGTTGGAGGAATAAGCCCAGAGACCCAAAAGCCCAAGAAGTCGAAGAAAAAGGCGAAAGGCAAGGCCGCCTCGGCGACGCCAGAGCTAGGGCCCACCCAGACACTAGCATCTTCGGTGGACTATCTTTCAGAGGCATCCGTTAAAGCGGGCCCTACGAAGAATGCGAAACGTCAACAGACTCCGCAGCAGCCGCAGAAGCCGCCGCCAGCTGCCTCTGCGCCTTCCGCTACCGCGCCCTCGCTCACGAGACCCCAACAACAATCTACGACGTCCCTGGATACTGATAGCTCCTGGACGCGTGTTGGGTCGCACCGCCGCGGCCCTACGGCAACGGACGCTGATAGCAGTGCACCCTCCGCAGAAGCAGACCCCACGACAAGCGATGCGGGGATAACGCCTTCTGTCACCGGTAATTCTTCGCCAGTCGTGGAGCACAGGGCTAGCACTAGTACTGAGGACGAGTCGTTCCTGTTGAACGTAAATGTCACCCGAAGCTCAGGCGAAAACCGAAGAACGCTCGCTGAGAAATTACTGCCGAAGGCTAGGAAAACCGGCGTTGACGAGTTGCGTTTTTTCTTATCCATTTATTCTGGCCAGCTGACTGATTGAGTCTCCGTATCTCACTGTTGGTCTTATCAGCATGCTTGAGACGTCAGATTTTCCTACCCTGTCCCGGGTCATGCGCGTACAACCCCTTCCAAACGAGAAACCCGCAACTGGGTTCTCCTGGGGAGATTATGAAGATGTCCGTGTGGTTACAGATGGCGGCGAAAACGACGCAGATGGCGAAGACGATGGATGGGGTGTCGTCACCAGCAAACGTTCAAGTACGCGTTCCTCTCCATTCTCGTCTCATCGTATATCTCATTTTGGATTCGTATTCTTTTCTCACAATTAGAACGGGTCGTGCCATCGACTTCGGCACAGCCGCATGTTCAAAAGACCCCAGAAACGATGACGAAACGACAGCGACAGAACGCACAGAAGCGTGAAGACGAAAAAGCTGCCAAGGCGGCGGCTGAGACTGATCGATTGGCTAGACTAGCGAAGCATAAACGGGAGCTAGAACACGCCAAGATGGTGGAACAGGTCTCTGGACGGTCAAGTGGCAAAGCACCCAGTGGAGGCATGAAGGCTACAGTCGACGAACGCGGTAAATTGGTATGGGAATAATGGCGAATTGATGATTAATTTTTGGTTAATTGATTGCGAGATGCAAGTAGATAGATCATTAAATATTATTTGAGTTTATTGTTATAGAACGTGTTAGATCGGATGAGATGCGATATGATTGGGATTGTGCCGCCAGTATGTCCATGCATACGATCAATGAGGAAGTTGACTTGAACGAAAAGCCAAATGCATACAAATGCTCGCTATCCTAAAAATAATGTCCATGATTTCCGGGAATGAAGAGGGCAAGGAGCGAAAAGGTGAGTGGGTATGGGTAGTGCGAGTACGAAAATTCGGCGTGCGCTCCGATTAATGAAATCAACAGGTTAATGAGCGGCTATTGAGGGATTAGCTGTAAATGGGCACATTGCTATCAGTTAAGGACCAAAGACGATACAGGGATTCCAGGCACTCACATATCAACAAGGTGGTAAATTGTCGGCAGATTTCAGGTTATAAATGCGACTGAGATGACGGCAAGACACATAGAATGACGAATATAGTGCACTGAATAGGAACGAAAGGTGTGGATGTTGATACTTATTGATGGAATAGATAGCGCGCTGGGTGTCGCGGTCACGTCTAAGTCGATGCGGAAATTCGAGCCACATGAATAGGGCATCTGATATGTTGTTCGGCGAATATGGCTGCCGAGAAATTGAGGACCATAATGCTTGCAGCATCCGCATATTTGTCAGCGGTCGCGACCAGGTGGAAAGTTGCTCATGCGGGACCTATCGTCGTCCCTTGACGGCACAATAAGCGAGCGCGTGGGCGGATCACTAACCCGTCGCGAAGGACCAGACTGAATGTGGTAAGAGGACGGAGGCGCGGAACCCGACGGCGGCGGCGGCGCGGAACTATCGAGGTACATCTCCGTATTAACGTGGTCTCCAGCTGATGCTCCTGTGCCGACTGAGGACGAGTCTTGGCGAAAGAATTCATTGGGTCTTCTGATCCGGGGCGCAGACGCTCGCCCAGAATGAGCGTCTGCGCGTGGAAGTTTTTTGACTGAGCCGGCTGAAGCTGAGAGGATGACGAGTCTGGATGAAATGGGGAGGTGATCGACGCCAGTGAAAGGGGTGAGTTTTTCACCGTGGCGGCCGCTGATGTCGGAGAGCTTTCAAGACGATGACGCGATAGGGAAGGGTTGTGTAGCGCCGAAGATATGATGGGAGACGTGCTTGGTACGCCGCCTAAGGATTGATGGACATGACGCGTAGGAGACTGGGTGCCTTCTGCCTTCATATAGCGATTTGTTGCCTGGGACGAAGTCTCCAAGTGTTGAGCATATCCTTGCTGCGGCTGCGGAGGTTGAGGTGGAGGTGGCATCATCGACGAATACCCAATAGGACCTGACGTCCCAGAGTTATACGGCTGCACTGCCTCTCCAGCTACTCCAGGCATGCCCGGCGAGACACCCATTGGGTAATACGGAAGTCCAGCCGTAGGGAGAAGACGTTGAACAAGATCTGAGAGCGCTTCAAAGCGTGACTTGAGGTCATCGAATTCAGCCTTGGTCGCGTATTTCTCCCTAAAACACATTCTTTGAGGTAAACGAATCGCGGCTAAGAAACTCAAACTTACACCGGTTCGACGATATGCCATTGACACCCAGCCTCTTCTCCTCGGCGTGTACATGGCGCACAGGGTTGAGTCCTGTTAGTGAATGATGAAAGGTTGTCAGTAAAAAGAATCAAACCGCGCCGCAATCAGTCAGCCCACCTATCACACTTGATCTTGCGCCGTTTGCACTCTAATGTCATGCGCGTGATAGAAATCACAAGGACAAAGTGGCAGATGATGATGAAGAATGAGGGTAGAGATCACGCACAAAAAAAGGTCGATCGAATCGATAAGAGAACCGTGAATAGAGCCAGTCAGCATTAATGAAGACGACACGTATTACGAAGAACGAATGTAATCACCTGTACAGCTCAAGGCCTGCCTCCGCCGCTTCTTCTTGGGCGGGCCGCGTTGGTCTAAGTCATCGCCTTCAGAGTCACCACCGACATAAGCTCCTCCTTCACGTTGAGGTGCAGCGCCCATACCATGCGAAGAACCCGTGTCGACCCTGCTTAGGTGCGACGGGTAATGAGTGGATGTTGAATACGGATATGAAGAGGAGTCTGAGGATAGATGCTGGGGCATTGAGGACGAAGGAGGTAAAAATGCAAGCTGTCGTATTGACGGTAGAGAGTGCTGCTGTTGCTGACTTTGAGAACCCAGCGGCAGGTCTCCAGGCGGTGAACCACGCCGCCGTTTGTTACTGCCAGGACTCAGGGGTGTCCTAGACGAGTCCATGGCGCGTCGAGACGATCGAGGTCAGCGTTGACCCAGACACAGGTAGGGAAAGCAGAGACTCCGGCTGGGTGAGGGCATGAGAGGAACCCGAGACAAGGGTGGATGCTAGCTGTCTCTTATGGGTTCAGAACAGATTAAGACTGGCAAGACATCTCGTGGCTACTCGCCGAAAAAGGTACGGAAGACCAAGAAGGTTTAGTTTCAGTGGCAGCGCTAGAATTTCCGGCATGAAAGGATCGTTTTGAACGTGATCCAATTTATTAGCCGTAACGAGAATTTCGGTGATATTCGAATCCGGACTAATTCTGCCTTGGCGGTTGGGCCCGATGCATTTCGGTCCAAATAAAGAGTTTGGACCGACATATGACATTGGACTCTGCTATTTTAGGACGTTGTTCCTTCTGCTTCCCGTGTTTCTCGTGATTCTTCTCCGTCAAATTCAGCTAACCAGCACATTCACCAAGGCTGCCAGCACAAAAGAATCACGTCGGGACCACCAGATGAGTGTCAAAATAAAGTTTCCTATCTGCAGTGCTGCCGAAAGCGGAACATCCGTGTTATATCCGTGTCCCATTTCTCTTGAGTTTCATCTTCGAAATGTCAGCGTCAGGGCGAAGGATAAAATATTCTGGGAATTCCATATGCAGAAACTCGACATCCGAACTGTCTTCTCACCTCAACCGCCCTGACCAGTGTTTTGCGGGGTGACGGTGATACGGACATCATTCCATAACTTTAACGGTATTGTTCGAATCAAATACGGATTGCGGATGTCTTAGTTCGCAATATCTGCACTGCGGCGTGAATGGTGGAGGGTGCGCCAAACATATGGCTTGCGGAGTCTGCTCGTCAGTCGACCGGAAGGCGTCCGTGAATGCCTTCAGTGGCGCAAGAGGGGAAACCCACCTTATCAGACCTCATTACGGACTTTGACCCGTTGTTAAGGGTGTCAAATGTTCGAGAAATGTTGACATTCATGGTAGTAAGTGTAATGCCACCTCGGACGTTCACGTTCCGAATCGCGTCTACCTTTGGTACAGTCCTTAGGTCTCACAAATGCAGCTGAAAATTGGGAACTCACATATCAGAAATATGCTAGGTTGGCCTCGTAGAGGAGCAATTCGCTTCACCCAAGCCACGCCTCCTCCACGAGTCAGATCCTGCCCATGACGATAGAGTAAAGCTGGGTAATTATCATTTCGTTCCGCCGAAAAAGCCCGGCGATGATCCCGACTCGCTGTCTCCTAATTTACAGTCGCCCATCAATATCGTTATCTCCGTCAGCTTCTTCCTTTCTAAACCATCGCTGAACATCAAATAATTCCTTACAGAGGACAGACAAAGTCGATGCCGCCTGCATTCGCCGGCCTCTTGCAACTTGCCTGAGGGCTATTTTTTTCTCAGTAGCAACGAACAGACTTCGTTTTGAGTTTTACGAGACTCCCCACACGAATGACGTCGGCCTCAAACTTCAGGGTTTTCTCCCATCAAGGTGACCCCAGACCGGAATTATCAGGCAACATACCCGACCCCGATACCTTTCAAATTTCCTTCTTAGAATACAATTGTATTGAACGCCTTCGGTCGCCTGGCTGTGGATGCTTGTATCCGGTGGCTCTATGTATCGGGAATTGAGTTTTTTTCTCGTCACACTATCACAAATTCTTTCAAGAAACTTTGCATATTCCGTCACTCGATCAGGAAGTTGACGTCCAAAGTTCGACAGACTGAAAGTGGCTTACAATTACCTCAGCGTCAAACACTGCTGCACGACCGCCCATAAACACCAAATAGGCAACGATCAGGCATATACTATTCTCTTCAAAACAGTAACTGGACATAGGAGTTTGCCGTGGCCATAGAAAGAAGGATAACATACGCGACTATCTTACAGTCGGAATACATATGAGGTTGGAATTGTACCCAATTCTGATTAGCCGCTCTATCAGTAGAGAATAGACGATGAACGACATGCCCAGAACTGCGCCGCATTACTCTTCTCAATCTGCCGACGCACAATGACTCCCTCAGATGGAACATTGTAGTAAGAGGGCGATGGAGTTGACTGTAAAGAAGAAGAAATTTATTTCAGGCTCCGATTATAAGGGCCCCAGGTTGGTCCGTGCGCGGTGATAAGGTACATAAGCCAGGTCCGCACGTCTGATGATTCTTTACGAAAGTTCACCTCGCGGGTAGATATTTGGGTTTCTCACCGCTTCTTCACAGAGAGAAACTTGAACTTATATCGCAGGGAGACAAATTCTTTCACCCAAGATCGCGCTGGCAGATTGAAGGTTAGAAGCGGCCCGTATGGAAGATACATGTATCAGTATAATTACAACTCTTTGCCCAAATTCGTGCAATGCATATCGCTACGTTATATTTACATAAACACACAATTGACGTAATCTCCTTCTCCCGTTCAATTGCTGATTTGACTAAATTTATAAGATGGCAAATTGGCGAAACGCCTTCGACTTACAATGTTCGTAACACTTTGTTTCTGTCAGTCTCGCTGAAGCCTCCGTATTCCCACTACCGACGAGTCCTGCGTTGCATTTGACCTTACTGTGATTAAGTCCTCTACCCGCTTCTAACCTGGGAATGCCTTTAGGTATGAACTGTTAAGGTCGTTGCGCTATCTTTGAATTCTCTTAACGCCGTGAATGTTGTGACTTCAATTAATTGAATAAAGTCGAGTAGTCATCTGAGTTTTGTTCTTGCAGTAAGCATATGAAAGCCTGAATGGTAAATTCGGAAATAATCTACAGCGCTCCGAGCCTACAGCGTCTTTGACACGCCTACACCAAAGCAATGCTAATAATTACTTTGCATAAGCCTTCCAAATCTCCGCTTCTTCTGGCGCGGCCTCCAATTTGAGACGTCCGAATTACCAGTCGCCAATTCTCATCCACAATCCACCCAACCTGCTAAATAATATTATCACCGGTTCACAGATATCGGAATCAGAGTAAGACTATCTTGTATATTATAACTTCACTGAGTTCTCAGAGAGCGACATACAAATTCACAGCTAACATGCAAAAAATACAGTTTTTAACTCCATTTAGCAAATGAAATCACTGACGTTTCATTGAAAAATGAGAAACGATGAACGGTCATTGAGAGAAATTGATCCTTAGAAAATACATTTGTCCCCTGATCGTTCGCTTTTCTATCGCCATACGCGGAATGACCATCAGTCGCAGTCCGTCGTTGCTTGACCGCCTTTTAAGTCAGAATTAAAGCCAAGAATGGATAAAATCCTTCTTACGATAGTCCTCTGTCCTAAGACCGCTGGTCTGGGACAAAAGACAGGCGTTTAGCCTGCACGATACCAGGGGTATGTCTCCAGCCACAAGGGACCTCGACGGGATTCCGCTCTTCGGCAAGACTAATGGACATTGGCAAAAACTAATAGCAACGAAGAGTCATGCCGGTGCGCTTGCCGTAGTCACTACAGTTCAAAGATGCCAAACACCGCATGTCATAACGTTGACGCTGGCAAATGTGTGAAAAGGCAGATACATGCATCAGAAAAACTTAAGATTTGGTCCCCATGTATCGTGATGCGGCTTTCTTGCCCAGGTTAATGAGGCGTCAACCTATCAGCCTCGTTACCAGTCGCGTTGTCCTCGGAGAGTAATCCTTTGGAATTACGGAAGGCCCAGACTTCAAGATAATTCAGATTGAATTTTGAACCATCTCCTTCGTCAGCTAGCGACCATATTAAATAATTAACTGAGATTTTCAATGAAAATTTCGTCACAGAGCTATTTCATCGCACAGCTGACGGCAAACGAGATGAGTAAGTCCCAGATCGATTTATCACAGAAACTGTGCTGCGCAACAATGTGACGAAGCAGCTGGTCATGTCGGCGAATTTTCGATAGGCAGATAAGAACTAGCCCCCAACATTATTTTTGGAGAGAGTGGATGACCCTTCCATCGATGCGAGTATCGGTGATCTCGATGCCTGCCCGCAAAGGAATGCCCAACCGGATCTAAATCCACGTTCCATGTTCCTGATGTCGAACACTTGGAAAAGAAGGGCATGTGCAAGAAACGAGTCTGGAGAAGCCCACAAGGCAGAGCGAGTTCCCGGTGCTGACGATGCAGGCCAGCTGGAAACACCCGGAAAAACAAACCCTTTCGAAGTCCATTACATCCGACGCACGGAGAAGTTGGAGGCGAGATCAAGAAACTTATGTCCACGCATTTAGGGTTTATGGAATTACGGGCGCTCAGCGTTACGGATATGGGCAAATATGCAGACGGTGGAGTTGCATGAAAGCCCACATACACTAGACGTTTTCCCAGCCTTTCATAGGGCCAAGCGTCAGAGGTTTTTCGCTGAATTCACCCCACGCATGTGGGGCATGTTCGATAACGGTAGGAGACATATATCTATTCGTTTCGGGACCCTTTTAGTCCCTGCCTTTCACCGACTAGAGAACTGCAGGTCAGCAAGAAAGAGCTCCTTAGACATGTGGTGTAAGGTCGAGCAAATCTAGAGCCATTTAGACCAGAAAACGTCCAGCGTGCTCTCAGTGCCAAATGGATCAGATGTCAGAAAGGCAGAGCAACCCATATTCGAGCTAGAGTTCGTGCACAGCATCGGAAACCTACGTCAATAAATGGGACGCAAACTTATAACTCGATACTGATAACTGATACGTAGCTCTAGACCAGCGAAGTTGCAGAGTTTGAAGATCGAAAAACGATACAGAACGGGTCCGAAATTTAGCGCGTATTCGGCAAGCTAGTGTACCCGACGAAAATTCTGCGCTTTCTGATACAATGCGCGGCTCGTGTAGTTCCAATTGAGAAGCTACGCTTGACTCGGATCGATAGCACCATCTGCAGGGAGCGGATCATCAAACTCTTCTGCCTGAATCAGCGGTTGATTGGGGCATAACATCCGAGGAACGTCACTCAGGAGAGTCAGTTTCGACTGCCTTATTGGCCTTTCCTTTTCAGATTTCCATTCGGAGTTTGTGGCCGGTGTAAATGTAGAAATGTAGCTAACGCGCCACAATAGACATTGCGCCGCGCAGCGAGGACAAAAACTGCCTGCAGGTCGCGAGGCACGGCCAAGCCTTGACATCGTGAACGGAGCCAAAGTGACGACACCAGGCGCATGTCGCTCCAGGCCACAAGAACAGTGAGACGACAGGCATTTAGGCGTAGATTAGCGGTTGGAAAGATCGATTATCACCGAGCCTGATCTGGTCGAGTATAATCGATGGCAAGGACCTACCGTATATGATCCGTTGACCACCTCGAGCGATATAGACGAGACCCTTGTTTCTTCGTATGTGAAATAAGCACGGAGAGTAAAGTCAGCTGTCCGTGATCCAAATTCATCTCCCCAGGTGGTTTGGACTTTAGAGATCAACGAGAAAACAGCGGATCCAGGTTGCGGACGAGAGAGGATATTTCGGTCCTTCAAGCAGGCGTATCTTCATTAGATGCGGTCCGAGAATCCTTTAAAATGACCCAAACTCACCGACGTAAGCAAGCACCTCTATGATTCCCGCTGAACTTCCCTGCTAGAATACTGAGGGAGGTCTGGATCGTATGCATCACGTCAAACCCGTGCACTTGAGAACGCCGTTGGGAGGACTAACATTGTCGCCTTCAAACAGGAAGTTTTTTCGTGCCGGTTTTTCCTGTAGCCGAGAGATATAATAATCCGCATTCCTTCATCGAACATTGGCGATATGGAGGGTTGGAGAAGGCGCGGTCAAAATTCTAGCTCTGGAGGCCGAACCGCAGCGTGTGATACGAGAAGAATACTCGAAAAAGGTTTTGATTTTAGGTTCCGCAGTACTCAAACTTCGAAGCGAGACTTTGAGATGATAAGACGCTCGACTTTGGTTGTCGTGGTTGGAGATATGAACGTCCCAAATAAGGCCTACCGATCGTCGGTCACCGCCATCATTTTTGATGCTATCACGAGGTTCACTCGGACCGTCGGCCCAGTACTCACGTGCGGGAGATCGCATGCCCTAACCCTAGCTAGTAGCGAATTGTTGGTCAGACATCCAGGCATTGTTGACGATGTACTCCAGCCCGTTCCAGGTGTAATCGCAACATTCTGCGTAATGTCTTTGATATTCGCTTAAGCTGGCCATACCTTGAAATTCTACACCGTAAATTGCGAACAAGTTGTCTTTTTGGAGGATAAATGGTGCACAACAGCGATTTTGATGGTTTATTGCGAAAGAAGAACGAAGAGGTCAGCGAATTTGAATATTGCGGCGTATTTTTTTCTAAATAATCGTGCAAATACCAGATCAAGGTTCTTGAGGATCGCATCTCCGCGTACATCGCCAGAATTTCAGTCTTGCAGTCTCGCCTCGTAACCTCCTTAGATACATTGGACGCTGTCCAGGATAGTCACGCCCAGGACATGGCGGCTATGTCGCATGAAGTTGAGCGACTCAAGAGCCAATTACGCCTTTACGCTGAGGTAGTCAAGTCGGCTGAGCTGGAACGGGACGATATGCGAGATGCCGTTCATAAGCTAGTTGAGAAAGGTGGGTGAGTTGTGGACGTACGTTGAGTGTTCAACTACCATGTAACGATTCAATTTACACGATTTTTTAGTCGAATCGTACAGCGATTATCGGAATTGGCCTCGTAGTCACATCTACCTTTCAAATCACACAGGTTCGTCAGATCGTTTTAATATTTCAGGCGGTACTCATCTTCGTCCTACCAGATACGTTCCCAGAAAATCCCGTTCAACTGACCAGAACATCTCAAGACGATGAATTGCTTCTGTACTCTGCGTCTATCATTGATGGCCTGCGGAGAGAAAGAGACAAAGAGAGGAAATCTCATGCGCAAAGTCTCGCTCTTGCCGAGGCGCGCGTTCTTGCCGTCGAAGCTCAGCTTTCACGGCGCGAAGCGGAACTAGAATGGTGTGCCGCCCATGCAGACCGCGCTGCTTCACCCCAAGAGCTGGAAAGCGAACTGACCAACTTCAGAGATGAACCGATGAACAGCGACCAAGTCATCTCGATGCTTGATGTTACACTCGCTCGAAACAAGGTCCTGGAAGTTGAGATCAAGTCGTTGTTCAAAAGGGTATGTCTTTTTTTTCTTCGTCGCTGATATAGATTGATTTAGTTAAATTCTTTGTAGCTCGAAGATAGGGACTAGCACGGATCGGCATTATCCGGATAAATCCGCGGTTTACCGTATCCGTTGATCCGTGGTTTACGATCCGTGGTTTGATGGGCCATCCGTGGGTATCCGTGGATACCGGCCGAATCAAGCCGTATCAATAAAGTCACAAATGTATTACAAATGTTCTAATAGAGTAACTGTGTGACTACATCACAAAATGTAATCAAAATACGCCGAGTTGCCGCTATCGACCACTGAACGAAGCTCTACGCCTGTTTTTAATTCCAATATTGCCCGTAGCCGCCAGATATGAGTAATTCAAGTTATAGAAGCTTATTGAATAATTAAAATAAGCCCTTGAGGCCGTATTGCGCAAATTACTCGGTCAATCACGTACCTCACTTACAATTAACTTGAAAAACACGGTGCAAAAAGGCTCATGTTGCTCAAAATAATATATTACCATTCAATTTAAGCCTTCAAACTGAAGTTCTGTATCGTAAACTACTGAAAGATACTTATTTATCCCCTACAGCGTCCAACTGCCTTGAATTTTGGATGGGGCGACGTTTGACTTCCTAATCTGGTAGAAAGTGACAGTTATCCGTGGATCCGTGGTACGGATCACACGGATCGCGTGACCCACGGTACGGTTACGGATCTATCCGGATAGCATCCGTGCTAGTCCCTACTCGAAGAGGCTCGAGCGGCACCAATATCAAAATCATCAGATACAACACCCAAGGCTGGATCATCACAAGTCCGTCGTAGAACTGAATCAGAACGTACACTTGAGGTAGTCGCTCCGGCAGAACACGCTCCGTCGCAACCTATTGAGTACGACGATGTAACTCGAGAGAATGGTCTTGGTGAGCCGAATTTACTTTATCTTGGTATCATGCTGTATTTTTTGTAGAATCATTTGGTGACTATCATCAAATCATCCAAGACCTTGATCGTCAGATACGAAGCCTGGGAGGCAGGATAGACGCTTTCAGAAACGAAAGAAAATTGCTTCTTCAGCAAGTAGCAACCACAGTTTCTATACAAGTAAGTTCATGTTAACGTTTTAGGTACAGCATTTGATTATTCGAGGAAGCAACCTATGGACGACGATCAGATTCCTGGCGTTAAGAATCGAATACTTGCATTGGAGGACGAATGCAACCAGTACGTTGTCCTCACTTGAAACGATCACAGAAATTCTTTTTGAACTGGTTTCCCATCTTAGACTGAGACGATCGGAGCTTGACCTTCGCGCAGAATTAGACGCAACCCGCGCGAGTGCTGCCGCTCGTGAAATGGAACTTCTTGATGAAATTCAATGTCTACAAGGAGCTCGCGACGCTGACCAGGAGGAGGTATTATCACTCGTCCACCAAATTTAGATGCGCTGCTAATTCCCTTTTTCCCGTGTTAGACGGTGCATGGCCCGAGCTTGCTGGATTCTAGCGACGGTGAGGAATCAATGGAGCTAGCTACGCCTTTACTGCCAATTAGCGATATATCGGTCCACCCTGGACCTACTTCACCGGCGCCATCCTCGCCAGCTGGATCGTCCAGCGATCTGAACAGTCGACCGGCGAGTCCACGTTTCGTCACGTCTTTTCCTATAGATCCTTGGACCGAATCCGAAGTGCTGTCCCCAGCTACTCCCGATGTTCCAGAACTCGTGATCGACGACCAACTTTCCCCAATGAGTCCGTCTCTTTACTTAGTTGCTGAGGTGCAACGAGTTGAAACGGTGATGGACGGTGCTCAAAGACAATTAGCGAGTGGGACCGCGCTGGATGGTCTGACAGAACGGAGTACAGAACAGCGGGCGTGAGGCAGTTATTTATTCTTTTTTTTGGTCTTATTTTTGGTTGTATGCTGTATCTGTGTCTACTGCAAAGAAACTCGCTGTGAGTCAGACGCGATCCAAGGTTTTGCGAGATCCGTTTTTGAATGACCTGACAGCCTGAATGCTGTTTCGCAGAGGTCAAGTTCTAAGAAGTCCATTTCTGTGTGTATTTTCATCATGCCCGGATCAGATCAGATCATCGTGATTTTCTGTTCGGAGTAAACAAACGACCAGGCATAGCTTGAAGAGGTTCTACAGGATAATCTTAGTGTGGTTGAATCCATCAGAAGAAGGACAAGAGCATGAGGAAAATGCATGATAACCTAAGGAAATACACAGGTATGGTACGAATGAAACACACTCAAACGTTCTGCCCCGATGAGGTATCCTTCGCCTTTCCTTTATTACTCTTCCGTTTTCCCCGAGGTGGATCATTCGGGGTGGTATTATCGTCAACCCGCGATGGCGGTACATATGTCACCGATCCGTGGATCAGGTTCTCCCATGGACGGTTAGGCTGGGGCTTCCTATCGGCATGCGTGGGTTCTGGGGGCGGTCGTGGAACGCGGATAGGCTCTTCTTCAATATCTTCGTTCCTGGAAGCAGGCCGAGAGTGGACTGGCGTGCTTGTATAGGATGAAACGACCACGCGCTTGTTAGAGGTCAATGACAGAACTTTATGCGTCTGCTTGGGAGGTGGGGGTGCGGAAGCAGCGGGCACCGGCGATGGCGATGCTAACGATAACGCAGAGCTGCCTAGTGTCGGAAAGGCACCAGCTGCCTTTTGCGCATCTTGGATAGCTTTCTCTTTTGCTTCTTGTTCCTTAATGATAGTCGAGGCGAGCTGCGTTTCTAGTTGACTGATGAGAGATTCGCGAACTGTTCCCGTCATGAGGACCTTGTCGCAAAACGGGCAACAATACTGGGGAAGATTGACGACACAAAGTATCAGACCGCAAAAGGTGCAAATCGGGATGTAAGGCGATAGCTCGTGTGTCCTGGCTGAAAATCGCAGGTTGATCGATGCACTTTTCAATCAGCCAGTATTGCGGGTACGCGCAAAAACGAACCTAGGCAGAAGCAACCGCCTTTTGGATCTTTCTCCCGACCCGTACCATTCTGAACACCGCTCAGCAGCCTCTCTAGTCGGCGTACATCTTTGGACTTCGGGGGTTCCGGAGAAGGCTCTTGCTTGCCCTTTCCCTTGTTTTTGGCGCTTTTTGCAACGTTGTTTGGGGGTTGTTTGATACGATCCGAAGGAAGAGATGAGTTATTGGACCAAGCTGGACGTTTCTGCATGACAGAACGCGGAAACCGACGAACTCTGACGATAATGAAAGTGTCGACGGAAATCGGGGTGGATGACTCGGTCGATCATGCAGCCGGCGGTTCGGTGCCGGGCGTCGTGCCGGCTGATCACAACAACGTTTCTTCGCCACAAAGTCATGATTGCTCAATTGTCCTTGACATCAAACATAGATCTAATCTCATCATTCATCGCTTTGAAATCCATAGAAGAGTAAAAATAACTCTAGAATTGTGGAGAGGTCCTACAATTGGTTTCTACTGGAACTGAAATGGCCTCCCACTGTCTGTAGTAGCTTGGAAACAAGGTGGGTCGTCTCAAAAGGTCACTATGTGGTTTCAAATCAAGACAATTAATAAAATTACGAGACACAGACGCGATCATTGAGGTGCAACCTAAATTGAATGGAAGAATTACAGCATAGGTCAGGGTGCATTCCTAACGAAATCAGCTGGAACTGGGTGCGGGTGTCAACATCGCAAAGGAGAGGGCCAGTTCAGGTGTAGTAAAACCTTGTTGAAAGTCTCCCCAAATATATGGGAAGGTTGAATATCGAGAGATGAGCGTTATGGAAATCTTCAGAGATTTTTTAGAATTTTTATTGGTCAGGAAAGAAAGTCGAAGAGCCTGGGCATCTTTGACGTCGAGTGAAGGCTGTGTGCATTGTTGGGTGCCAGACGTCATTCATGATGTCGAGAGGACTTTCCAGCTTCAGGAGGCAACCCTCTTTAACTGATGACACAGCAAGACTGGCACGCAAGTTGAGTTCTCCGAGTGGCGACATAGGTTCTGTTAGCGTAGACATGGTAAAGAATGGTCGGCGTTGAGATTGAGGTCAATGGAGGAGATATTTCCAGACAAAGTAGAAAATTTCCTTGGATCGCAGGAACGGGCATAGACTATTTCAAGAAGAAAAAAATTCTGTAATGAGGAGCCCGAGTGCGAGAGAGACGATATACACGTTGGGAGCACCGTAGCTGGCGACCAGGGGGTAGTTCTTGTGTGATTTTCGCTTGAAGTAATAAGAGACGACCCAGACAGGTCCAAGGACCCGCCTCCCTGTTCTTGGCATCGGCATTAGTGTAGTGAGAATAAGCAAGGCACATAGACTCACTGGTGTCGAAACCTTAATGCTGCACGTCTCCCAGAAGGCGCTCCTCCATGTGATTCGTGACAGCGGATTTCCCTGGGACCTCAGCGGGGCCTGTGCTAGTGGGCCTCAATTCCACGCGCCATCGTCGAAGCCCGCGAAATGAAAATTGAAGCCTGCATTGAGGCACGACGATCAAGGGTGTGACCTGGGGTCTCACAGCATGCAGCGCATGCTACAACGCCGCTATCGTCCGCGGGCTTAACAGCTCGCGTAGCAGGGAGGGAGAAGAACGGTTGGGCCAGGACGGACTGGACAGCAGGTTTTTGGAGAGCACTCGGGATGAAATTTTGGGTGCTAGCAACCGTCATTACGAAAACTGATGCGCCGGGGGTCCAAGGAATTCTAGTCGCATTATTCAACGTTTCTCAGCTCTAAAAAATTAAATTCCACGGCTATAACTCTCTGCTCGCGGACTATTACATGGTTGTATTGTTCTTCGAGCGTACGGCAGCCTTGCAATTTTTCGCGAATGCAAATTAATGATTGGCGGACGTATCGTGTAGACCACAATCCAATTTAAGACAGAACCCTGATACATCGATAGTATTCCAGCGTTGGACACTGCCTCGAAATAGTATAGAAGGCAACGAAACCCCGTAGGGCTCGGAAAATGACATTCCTCTAGATTATCTGCAGCTCGCGAGCGTTCTAGTTTTGAACAGAAGAATACCCACACCGCCTGCCATGAGTTGCACGTACAAATAAACCGACTTCGTGGCTCGGGAACGGCGTAATAATGCCATAAAGGACTATGACGCGTGCGTTGCCATTTTGATCGCTTTGAAGTACGTACATGGAGAGACTTTGCTTCGCAACTGGCTGATAAAGAGAGAACAAAGGAGCAAGTTACCGAGATTTTTGTCCATAAGCGAGCTGGCGTCGACTCCATGAAAATTGAAATTAATTTACAGATTAGCGCGCTGCAATAGAGTTTATCCACCTGCACAAGGAGATACCTGGAAATCCGGAATTACATGTCAACGAAAGACCAAAGCGGCGAATATGAGCCAGCAGCCTGGAATACAACTCACAACGAGATCTAAGTGCATCTCGAGCTTAATAGTAGCGCACAAATCCGACCAGGTGAAACGGGCGACTATAAATTGCCCATTGCATTCCGTGGGGAGACGACTCCAAAAGTCCATCTTCGTGGAACTGCGGTGCAAACAAATGTTGTTTGATCTCGGGAAGAGTTTACTGGCATGCCAGCGACGGGTTCAGAGTTTCAGGAATATTTAATCAGATAGAAGAAGAAAGCTCACCGATCAGCCAGAAGGACGTTCAGGTCTAGTTGTATCCCCAGTTACTGATAGATTGTAGATCGTTCAACTGTTCGTGCTAGGCTAACATTTTGTTTTTGGGCTACTCACTGATGCGAGCTGGGCACGGGACCCAACTAGGCTTCTAGCGCATCCCCTGGCCGCACCGATACGCGCTGACGCGCTCGCAGCTGAGTTCGATCAGAAACGAGAGTCCGACGTCAGACGCGCCTGTCAATACGGTAACACGATGCCTGTCTTCCAAAATCTATTGGACTATAACCACACCTGTCCACGACATCGTTCAAAACTTACTCGTATTTTCTGCCAAACAGCTGTACGAACCGATGCGATTTTGACTGACAGCCGCCAGAAAACTCCAAAGACCGCAGCACTAGTTTGCTGGGCTGGGCTGGCTGGCAAAATCCCCCGGCCTGTCCCCTGCCAATTGCAAAATTAGCTCCGACGTAAATTTCGACAGTCCGCCCCGGAGGGAAGGGATGGGATTGATCACAAGCGTGTTTGGCTTGGGAGTTCCTGCCTGATGGGGGCATTTCTGTATTGTGATCATGATGGTGCATCAATATGGCTGTATATGTGATCTTGGATCAGTTCGTGCCTTGGTTTGGAACTGGAGCTGTTGATTGATATCATCATATGCATCCGCGATATCGATGCGGCGCCTCTTGCATATCGCGCATTAATAATAATATTTGGCACGCACTGCATTTTTTACTGGTTTTGTATTTGCCGAAACCAAATTGGGCAGGTAGGGTGGGGTTCGGTCAATTAGTAAGGACTCCGTTGGTTATGTTGGTGGGCTTGAACCCGTTTGGACAATTACTATTGCTATTGTGGATTGCCAATTCGAATCACAATTATAATACACATACGTACATGTCGTAACGGGTACAACTGATGCATCCTTCCAGAACATCACCGAGGTCCGAAATCAATAAATCACAGAAAAACGCGCCGAGTCCGTATCCGTATCCGTATCCGAGTCCGAGTCCGGAGGGGATGGACCGCGCTAAAGCGAGCATATTTTTCTCGTTGGGTCTTTCTGCGTATGCATATGCATGCGGAGGCGGAGCGTGGTGAGAACGGAAAACAGAAACAGAAACAGAAACAGCGCCCAGCCGGGCAGAACCCCGCAGAGCCCCAAGCAAGCAAAGACGTGGTACACGAAACGGTAGTGGGTCCCAAGAAGACGGTGGAGAGGCGAGACGGGTTCTGTTCTGAATCTGAATCGAGCCTGGTTTATCTTATACACACTGAACACGTCTTTGTGGAGAATCTCTACCGCCGCTGCGAAGAACGAGTGGATGTAAAAATAGCGCCAGCTGCAGGATCTGCCGGCAGTTCGGTACATAGTGTATGTAGCTCGAAATTCGAATGACGCAGAGGGTGGTCAATGGCCATCGCATCCCAATACCGACCGACATAGCCGCGTGCAGACAGGATATGCATACACCCATCGGTGGCGGAACCTCGTACGTACGCGAAATAAGCGGCTTCGCGAAGCTCACTCGCCCACCTGCCTGGATCCTGGATCCTGGATCGGCCCAATTTACAGAGAATGATCCAGGTGATGGGGCACGCACACGAGCAAGAAGTCCCGAGAGAAGAGAAGGAAGCAAGGATGGGGGGGGGGGCGTTCGAACGTCATCGCATTTTGGGCATTCCCTTCTGGGGTGTGGTAGGGGGTGAAGTGGTTAACCCGGTGCGGACGACCCAGGGTGGTGGAACTCTGTTTTCTTGTCCAAGGCTCAGGCTCGATGAAGGTTTCGTACTGAGCGGGCCAGTAGCTAGCTAGCTCGCGAAGGAAGGAAGGAAGGATGAGGATAATGCGAACGAGAACAGGCCTTCGCCGAGGGACTTCTCGCCTGAACATTAACGCCTGCAGTAGTAAACTGTCGGAAGCCCGGCGCGGTCTGTGTGTGGGGGGAAGGAGGAGGGACCAGGGACGGCTGAGAGGGATACACAGGCTAGGTGCTGAGAAGGAGAAGGACCCGGCCTTGTGCTCGTGCAAGAAAGCACCGGTTCGCATAAACAGCGACCGTGCTGAGACCTCGAAGCACCCACCCACGAGCCTAGAGCGTCCGTCTCACGCTCATAAATGCATAAGTACGTATACGTAGTGGGCAGGAAAGTTTCTTCTTAAGAGAGGATTGATAGTGGGATTCGTTGCATTGGCGAGGCGTTAAGTCCTGCGAGTGGGATCCGTGACGCGGAGACAAAAGTAATTTCGTACTGTGATTCAACGATTTGCCAGATGGATGCTCAGAGAGCTACCTGTGGCGTTTTTTTCCGGCGTGGATATACCTATTTCCCCCCGTATGTGCCGTACGTACGGTGATGTTGTGGGTATTTTTAGGGGACAAGAAAAGAAGAAGGAAGAAGAGCAGAGGTGCGATGCGTGTGATGGGATATGCGGTGTGCTTTTTGTCTCGGAAGCGGCGAGTGTAGACGGTGCAGTAAGTATGCTATGGCTCGGAGAAATTGGCAGGTCAGATGTCATAGGCTGGAGAAGGCTAGGTCATTTTTTCTGCGCGGATCGCACAGTCGTGAACGACTGGGAACGCGTATAATGAAAGGGCCTGAGATGAGGTGGGGAAGAAAGTGGATCCAGACCGAGATGATGGCCTATCGGGTCGGCGAGGAAGCGTATCTGGATTCTGGAGCAGCGAACGGCGTATTTGTCAGACGCTAATAGATATTGGTGGAGAGGGGGGTTGAGAGAAAAAAAGAGCAAAAGGAAAGAGCCGATCCGTGTATAAATTTGGCACAAGGACAGGACAAGAAGAGAGCTGGCGCCGGGTTGGTAATTGACACTTGGAATGGATGGGTGGGTGATGTGATGAAAGAAGCACGCGCACTGGGCGATGTCGAGTCTGCGAGTGGGTGGGCTATTAAAAAGAATTCGCGGTCCTTCGATGGGTACATTTATTATTTTTGTTAGGATCAGCAATCCCCATCATCGAACGATTGATCCATAATTGAAGGGATCTGAGATGACGAGGGGGGAATTGATGGTGTTCAGGGTCGCTGTGATAAAGGTGTGTGGGTCGATCGGGTTGGCGGTTGTAATCGGCCTGAGAGGTGTGTCTCTCTTTGGGGGGGCGGAAGTAAAGAAGAGAGACAGAGACAGGCTGGAGCGAGGAACTTGGGTCCGGTGCTGCGGGTGAGGACACGATAAGAGGAAAGATGGCCGTGTGATCCGAGGGCAGGTGCAGAGAGGGGCGGAGATGGGCAGGAGATTTCGGCGACTGAATGCGGGTGAGCCGCTGAGCGGCGTGTGACCGGAGGGGGTCGGAGGTTGAAAAAGAAATTGATGGTCCAGCACGGTTCGTTTTGGGCTGAGCGCTGGTTGAATTGAACAGCCATCAGTGATCTGGCCAACAAGCAAAGGATGCCCAAGTTTGGGTGAGTTGCAGTGCCCTTAAATACTACAGCCTCGCTGATATCTCATCATCTGCAGCGACTCAACAAAGTCCTCCAAGGAGGATCATCAGCCACGCGACAAAAAAGATCAGTCTGACGCCGTCATTGACCCTGCCCTTCGCTCTGTATGTTTTTTTTTTTTTCGTCTCTTTTCTGCCCCCAACGAGACTGCTGATGAACTATATAGTTGCCATCAAGCCCTTCAGGTGATAAGAAGCGACAGGAAAACGATACTTCACTTGTCAATCAGCCATCCCAAGATCAGCCGTCCTCCATGCCCCTACGTGTCGACCAGCTGCCGATGTCGTCTTCTCCGTTCGTTCTCCCTTTCTCTCTGGCTACTCCTCTTTTTAACGACACCTACGACAGACGCCGGCACCACTTTGACACCAGCTCGCACTCCCACCGTCCACCCTCGCCGCCACCACCCATCACCACCATGTCCACCACCAATTCCCACTCGCCCTCCCCATCAGTCGTTTCGGTGGACCGCTCATCAAACTCGACACCCCACATACGTCGATCACCTCCTCAACATTCAATGCAGCCAGCTGCCATGTATTCGTCATACTCCCAACACGATCCGCCTGTGATCCAATCAGCCAGGCATCACTACCCTTCGCCCCGCGAGCCTATAAACCACGGCCAGTACATATACGCCACCCATCCTCCCCCATTTGACCCGCAGCCCCGCTACGACCAGCACCCCCACCACCCCGCCGACCCCCGCCAGCCATATCCCCTTCCAGCCCACTTCGCAGTAGCACCCATGTCGCACCAACAGCAGCAGAGCATGCACGACTACAGGTCCCAGTACCCCATCCCCGGCCAGCCCCCCGTCACCATCGTACACACCGACGACGCGGCCACCAAGCTCACGGACGGCATCCGCAGGAGGTGCTTCAACTGCTGCACCACCGACACGTCCACCTGGCGCAGGTCCAACCTCAGCCCAGGCAAAGTGGTACGTTCCTTCTCCTTCCTTCTCCCGTTCATTTCCCGTGTAGGCTCATGACGTAAACCCCTCTTCCTTCCTTCCAGCTCTGCAACAAATGCGGCCTCTTCGAGCGAACCCACTCCCGTCCCCGCCCGGATCAATTCCCGCACAAGCGCGGCCCCCTCTCCGCGCAGAACCTGCGCGGCCGCACGCCCCCCGGCGCCTCCTCCTCCTCCTCCACCCAGCTGCCCCCCATCTCCAGCGGCGCGCCGTACCACCAGTACCACCACCAGGCCATCACCCCCGTCAACGCCGGCGAATACAGCGGCCACGCCCCTAGCAGCACCACGCTCCCTGGCTTGCAGACCTGGCACGGGAACAGCAGCACTGGGAGCAGCAATGGGAACGTGAGCAGTGGCGGGCATAGCAGTGCCAGCAACGGTGGTGGTAGCAGCAATACACATACCATCACTGGACCTGGAGGTACCACCACCACCACCACCTCGAGCAATCACAACGGGGGCGGCGGCGGGGGCAGCGGCAGCGGTAGCGAGAGCCACAGCAACCCGCACAGCACCTCCAACTCGGCGACTGGCACGCCGCTCCTCGCGAACCGACGCCCCACGCTCGACAGCCCGCGCATGCACCACCACCAGCACGCGTCGTCTCCCCGGGGACGCGCGTTCGACGAGCCCCTCTCTGCCCCGGATGGCCATCACGCGCACGGGAACGCGCCTGGCTCGCCGCCGTCGACGAGGCCGGCGTCCACGAAGCAGGAGGCGGGGTCGGCGTCGCATACTCCCTCGCCGGCTGCTTGACACTCTGCTGCTGCTGCGTGGTGTGGTGTGGTGGTCGACCCACCTGAAGTCTTCGAAGTTTCAATCATTCATTTTAATCAGCTTCATCTTCTTTCCTCTCTCTTCTTCCCTGCCCGTTGGTGCCTTGCTCTCTCGCCCGTATAAAAATAAAATTATGCTGTATACATTTTTTTTGTTGTTATCATCCGTCCACCTACTTACCTTTCCCCCCAACCTATTCCTATCGTCCCTTCCGTACCCAGTAATCAACTCGCTTCCAAGTTCCCATCCCGTCGTTTAATCACCCACAACAACAACAACAAAAAGCTTTGATAACTCGTATAGGACCTTTTTTATTGACCTTTGCTTTATCCCTCTCCCCCTTCTTATCGTTTTATTACTTACCTATCATTTATCTATCTATTTCGACAGACGAGACGTACAACGACGCCCTACTTCTTCCCCTACTGCCCAAGCAAGTCAGAAAGCGCTCCGTGCCTAGCCGGTGCCCACATGTCTATCGCCTACGCTAGGCTAGGCTGCATAGGGGTGTTCTTGGCATCCGCTTCCACAACCCGCACTCCCCGAGCCCGTGCCCGTACCCGACGTCGGCCGGCTGGGCTAACGTTCCTTCCCCCGTCACGCGTCGTTGTCGTTGTCGTCTGTCCCCGTCCCCCGTCCCCCGCCGCCGCCCGTCCCCCCGCTCCGAGTCCGACCAAAAGTTCCCCTCTATCTATGATTCATGAAGATTCAGTTGATCTGCTTCTGGCTCGCTCGATTATGTATACTTAAAGTATTTTAAAGTTAGCTCTTTGTACGTCCTTCTACCTCATCACTCCAACTCCATTCCCACTTCGCTGGCTTCTTAAAGTTCGAGTTCTTCGACCGCACCACCTGCCTCCGCCTCCGACCTCCGAGCCCAAAACTCCTCCTTCCCTCTTCCTCCCACCTTTAATTATTATCCCCTGCTTCCCGCTTCTTGTTCATCTCGCATTGCATTTTAAATTTCTTGGACTTTATCTCGCGTCAATGTATTTGTAGTCGTCGCTTATTAGTGTTAATTACTAAGGGACCGTCCTTCTCTGCTCTGCTCTGCGCCTCGTTACCTACACCACTCGTTTATGTAGGACGAGGCTCCTTCTGTCCTTACTTACGCCTCCCTCTCGAGCTCTTTCTTGTCTTGCAGTCCTAGATGTACGGTAGGTTAATACGTATTTGGAGAATTGTACGTAGGTGTGTAATACATGCCATCTTGCGCCTCCAAAACCGTTCTTCCATTGAACGACCAGACCTTGTCCGCTCGAGCTCGAGCGAGCCGCGACCCATTCACTACTGAGCACTTTGGGATTTCCCCACTGATCGATGTCGTTACCTCTATTGATCGAAGCAGATTGATCAAATGCACGTTTGATCCGCCGAAACTGGTATTTGACCCGATCGCGCTTGCCTGCCTGCGAACGTCAGCGAACGTCCTACCAGAAAGAAAGAAATTGATCGCATGTGTCGTGGTCATGAGTTCGCGTTATATGTGATTCACACCGACCTTCGCACTGAAGCCCGAGTCCGAGTATACGAACTGCCGTGCTACGACTGCAGTGCTTCCTGCATTAAGAACTTCTTTCTCAACTTTTCATTCATTTCAGTTTCAGGATAAGCTCACGTCGATTTTTGCCGGTGGGTGGGTGGACGACGGTAAACTCTGTTAGGGTGGTATTAGTGATGCTGCCATTGCAAAATGGATGACGCGCAGAGCCTCCGGAAGTGCCTAGTACCTACGTACATACTTACGAACCTTCTTCTCTGCACCGCATGGGTTCCTCTCGATCTGTCTGTCTCAGTGTCTGTCTGTCCGCCACCGCCGCTTCTAAACCGCCTGTCAGAACGTACTGACTGACTTTTCTTTTTTGCCTTCTGCATAATCAAGGAGTTCTAACGCTGAAGCACGCTTTTACGTGCGTTCGAATTAGCTTTGGGCTTGGAAGGATTTGCGTGCGTCTAGACCACCCAACGAGACCTTCGTAGGGGGTTTTTCGACGGTCGAAGAAGGGCTGTTAATTATCGCGTCTCTATTGTTCTCTCTTGGATGCACCAGTCCAGGCCGAACCACACACAATACGAAAAAGAAACGCCTCTGTCAACTCGCATCGGAATCCGGTGCCTTTCCTAATGGTTCAACAAAGAAGCGAGGCCAACATGCTCTGTGATTTAGGTGAGAAAGCTGCCTTTGTGATTCAGAAGTGGGACCTCTGACAACTCGCATTCGAGCTGCTTGGACCTGGCACAGCACACTTACTTAGGCCAAAAGACCAAGACCCTCACGTCAAAAAAAGAACCCGTCAAAGTGCACAGCAAGGGTGACCGTGATTGAACTATTCCCTCCATCGCCCTTGCCACGGAGATGTCATCGGCATGGCATGCATAATTCCCTGGGTAAGTCCCAATACGCAATGGGAACATGCAAAACAGCCCAGCGGTGCGAGTTAACGTTTTTTTGCGTACCTGGCTCCCATCGCCTCACTCCCTCGCCGGGTTCTCAGCATGCATCAGACCGCATCAGTTGACTTGCTGCTATCTTTACACGGGGTGATCACAAATCCACGCAATCCGCGTCCTCTGGTAAATGACGTGCGCTTGGCACGATGTGCCGTTCCAGGCCCTGCGTTCGGCATGCCTTTGCTTTATGTCCTAAGTCCTTCCTTTCCGTAAAACGAGCCGTCGAGCCCGTGCTCGGAGGTATGATGCGGATAAATATCTACCTCTTTCCATCGCCTCCAGAGTCGCATGATCTTGAATGGGCTCAACGTGTAGGGCGAATTACCCATCTGTAAACTATAATTCTAAAAATAGAACCAGTGAACCCCGGACATGGTTTGATGGTACGTCTGTCAGATCCAAAGCGAGTCCCATCCCACAATTAAAGTTCGTCTATGACTGTCTTTTGTTCCGTTATAAGCTCTCGGCAGGTCGGCCCATAGTGCGTTTTCTCACCAAAATTTAACGAGTGATTTTTACTAAAGCTTCCAGCGGCTTAAATTTTATTCGAGCTTGACATACGTTACTACAGCTGAGTCGACGGGCGCGACAACTACGTATCCAAACAAATTCAGCTCCCTTCTTCGAACGAGAGACGATCGCGAGAGTGTCGCAAGAACGTCCTGCTCGCGCCAAGTGACAGTATCGTAATACATTCCAGAAGCTGCCTGCGGCGGTTGATTGGCGCCTGCAACGAGGAATCGGAATTCTCAACATCGTTACACACACGCACACCATTCGAAGCCCTTATGTCGCGGAATTAAATGAACGAACCCACAGCCCGTAGACAGCACTTTAATTTCGCCTGTACATATGTACAATACATGATCACAACTCTATGTGACCGGTCAATTTTTCGAGTACCTTGACAGTTCTCGCTGACGGCCCGGGAAGAAGAGCGCCTCTATACTTGAGGAAACGGCTTGAGAAAGAAAGACCCAGGTTCTTCAGTCCATCGGTCGTGCTTCTATCCGATTGGAACCTGGAAGGCGATTCGCATGACCACATGCGATTGCTCATTTCCCCGATGCCCGAGCCTCCGGTTAACGAATTGCGTATAGGGTTGTGTGCAATGGAATGCTCGTTACTTGATAGGCAGCTCAGTCGGTAAATACGGGTACGCGCCTAGGCTGCAATTGGCTAGAGAAATGCAAGGCCAGTTTCGGTGCGACGATAATTGGGGGTGGTTCGTACCGGTTTCTCGTTGTGAAATGGAATTCCTATCCGAAATCGACTTGAAGCACGAGACGCGATTTATTTTTATGTTCATAAAAGGGGCGAAAGCCTGGTACATTTCCATTGGCGCATCTGATGGGTACGTAGAGACGCATCAAAAATAACTTGCCTCAAATATACCTGTGGGATAGACGGACGAAACGAGGCGCATCAGTCATCATAGTTCACATCGATATCATCAATGTTCTCCCGGGTTTGAATGTATTCTATAAACAGCATTAGAGATCAGATAATCAACAAAACCGTGTATGATCTGGGTGTATAGAGTTGCACTGCAATTATGATTTTTACGGCGACTTGAACCCCACTTTCAAGCACACAAAACGGCACCTGTTACTTCTTCAATTTGGTTTGGCCGGTGGGATTCAGAGCATGCTGTCGTCAACCAAATATCTGGTTTCAGTGACCCGGTGCTATCCCAAAATTAGCGGACTGGCTCGCGGACTCGACGGGTTTGAGGGGCATTTTAAGGGTCAGCGAGCTTGAGTCGGTTCGATCAGTAGGTTCTGATTCCCAATACGTATAATCTACCATAGGAGGGGCTCGAGATCTGGTATTCCTGAACGTAACTGAGAAAACACCCTATTATAGTCAACATAAATCTTGCCTTTTTCGCTCACAGAAATATACCGTCACGTTCGAACCAGGCATATGCTAAATGTAGGCCTTAGGAACCCGTTTGTCATGGACTATATATTTCGGACAGTTATGTGAAAAAGAATTTCACATTAATGGTACCCGGTTTACAAGTTCCTCCTTTCTCTAGCATTCCAGATATCAAAAAGCAAGTATGAATGCCTCGCTTTCAGAACACAAGCGAAGCACTGGAGCATTAGCGCTGAATCAAAAAAGGAAGATTCCGAATACTGTGTATTTGATACGGTCACGACATAAACATACATCGAAAACGTTGCGATTTTCGCCTTCTAATGATGGTGAATACCGTCACAGGCTGTTAGACGTCAGACACAATTTTCGACAGCACGGAAACCTGACGGAAATCGTACCGCGGCACGTGTGGCCTAAATATAATCGACCTTTGTGATGTTATCCTAGTTGAGAAGTTGGAACTAGAGTAGAGCGAGATTCGATTCCCAGCAACAAAAGCTCAACGAGATCGATAACGTGAAGCACGAGCCACGAGTTGGTGGAGAGACCCAATAAGCCCACAAGCCAAGTCGGTAAAAGACCCCCTTGAAGCAGTTCGAAGTTGAGTTGTCGGCGTTTTACTAGCCCAATTGTTGGAACACGACAGGGTGAGAAGTAACCATGTGCTGAGGAACGCGCCGTCAGCTAGTTATTGGAGATATACGGAATGAGTCACGTCGTATCGTACTTGCTGTCCAGCTTCCAGGCAGCACGGAGGAAGCATCAGCAAGAAGTCAATCCGGATCGAGATCATTTTCTCGCGGGTTCCAAATATGTCGTAAGAATTGGTATGTAAGAGGGGAGGTACAGATTTTTTTTTCAGGCTTTTTCGAGCTTTCCTGTGTGTTCGAAGTTGGATGGGTCGATTATCTTGAGATAGAAATTCCAACATTTTTGTTGCTTTTGAAGTTCACAATTAAGGAAAGTCATTTTCTATACGGGGCATAACCACTTGGATCCGAGTAATTAAAATCCTAGGGGTCTGAGGTGTTGCAGATCGCGTTTAAAATCCATCCCGCGTGAGAACACTCACTGACTTCTGCGGCCCCGTCGAGACACAGAGACGCAGGCTGAAAGTTACTGTTCGCCCGAGCAGTAGTTAGAATTTAGAAATTACTCCTAGTTCTCGTTTAGATTGATTTTGAATAATGCGAAAGGTGGAAATTGTTTGAAGGATTAGCAAGTCGACTTTAAATCAAAAAGAAATTCAGGTGGACTTGTGAGTAGAAGATTGACGCGTTGACGTCTTATTTCTCCAACCCAAAATACTTGTCGAATTGAGGTCGGTCGTTCCTTTCGAGCCTTAGCATAGAAACAAATTCAAAAGCGTCATCACCCTAAATTTTATTACTGTCTAGCAACGGATTTTTGCCTGTACCGACCAAGAAACATAGACTTTTAATAATCACATCAAGGAAACGGAAAACAGAAATAAAGGATCTGTTATAAGATCTATAGATATCTGTACATATGTAGTTCCAGACGGTGCTGAAGCGAAAACGTAAATCAACAATCGACCTTACTGGGCATCAAGATGTTTCAAGTCCATTCAAGACGACTGGGTCTTTCTAATGTTCAAATGAGTGACCAAAACAAATCTCGTACCGTATCAATAATTGGGACGAATATTCATGTCTCCAACAGCCCGCGACCGTTCGAGCAAAGTGTAATATGTAGGTCACTATATTTTCTAGTTGAAAAATCCTCGTCTGCTATTCCGATATATTCGAAGATCATTTCGTGGATTGACTGTTGCTATTTATGGAGCTTGGACAAACGTGCGTTGCGCTTTGGGTCCGAAAGGAGGTTCCTGTTGAGCAGTGTTGAAGCCCGGGAGAAGCTGGAAATAAGGCGACTAAATATACATCCTGTATAAGAATGACTTATCGATAAGAACCCGTTCTTGTTTCCTTCGAGAAGTACTCCTCGATTCAAAAACCACCATGTCTCTCAAAGACCGGCTCAAGAGCGTGTCTCTCATCTTCGCGTGTGTATTTATTTCATCTTACGAGAAAGCTTTCCCAACTTTATTATTATAGCTGTGGGACGGCCCTATTTTCTGATGGTTCATATTCCGTTGTCGGCTCGAGATCATCGGCTAATCTGCATGATTTATTACAGGATATGCGAACAACATAATTGGCAGTGGTACGTGCTATATTTCTCAGGCAATCCCAACTTTCATAAGACGACGATAGTTCAAACCCGTAAGGAGGCGATTGGTTATTGTTTGAAATATAAGTCTAATCGAACTTCAGTTCTGAAGAGAATATATGGGCCCGAACAACTCACGGACCGAAATTATGGCAGAACACTGACCAGTATCGCGTTCGCGGGAACCGTATTTGGTATGCTGTTATTTGGTGAGTTTTATCAATCTTCCGATGTTTTCCCTGCTTAACTCCCAAAAGGTTATCTTTCAGATAAAATGGGTAGAAAATTTGGCATGGTACGTATACGTACTTCGGACTACTTCTGCAGCAATTCAGAATGTGCAGATGACCGCAACGGGAATCGTCGTTGTGTTCTCGGGCCTCTCAGCTGCCTCATCTGGCGCACACGGGAGTGTGGGTGGACTTTTAAGTATGCTCAGCGCAATGCGGTAGCTAGATTACAGCTCCATCACGAAACTCGGCTAACTACTATATCCTAGATTTTTCCTCGGTATTGGGGTTGGAGCGGAATATCCCTGCGGGTCAGTGGCAGCGTCAGAGCAGACGGAAGAGCCTGAAGTAAGCAAGAAAGCCCAGCATCGCTGGTTTGCCCTGGCGACCAGTGAGGAATTATATCCGTTATTCTTTTGCCTGCTTACAATGTGGATCTCTACCGAAAGATGCCATGATTGATTTTGGATTCGTGGTTTCCGCATTCGTTCCACTGGTTCTCTTCTGGATGTAAGTCCTGCTTTGACGCTCCCGCGAAATTTATTGTTGATCATATATTGCAAAGTTTCGGTGAGCATCACCTTCGCGCCGTTTGGCGACTTTCTCTTGGACTTGGTGTTATCCCCGCTCTGGTGGTTTTCCTTTGGCGTCTCAATATGGTGGAACCGACGCGTTACAAAAAGGACTCAATGAAGTACGCGCGAATTCCATACCTTCTCATCATCCGTCGGTACGCCGGTAGATTGGCAGCTATTTCCTTTACCTGGTAAGGTCTGTCTTGCACTGGAGGAGGGAAAACATTGTCAATCTGTTCACAGGTTCCTTTACGACTTTATAAGGTGCGTTCTTATTCATTTACGGGGTGCCCATTTTTTATTTCCCCGCCTCCCAGCTACCCAGTAAGTCACAACCAAATATATCCAGGTCACCGAATATCTGATGCTGCTTAGTTCGGAATCTATACGTCCATTATTCTTGACCAGTGGGTAGTCTCATCAAACATGTAATATTTCCTGAAATTAAACCCCTTAGGGTGACCGGTGGGTCCGATTCCCTGGTTATAATTTTTGGTTGGGGTGTTGTTATAAAGTGCGTCGTTCAGAGACGGATCTTAAATTTAAAAAATCGGACTATTCTTATAATTTTTAGTTTATTCTATATGCCTGGAACAATCGGCGGGGCTTTTGTGGTCGACTATTTGGGCCCTAGATATACTATGGTATGTGTAACGGAGAACATAACTTTAGTTGCTGATAAACGACTAGATATTGGGTCTTTTGATTCAAGCCATTTTTGGATTCATAATGAGTGGTTTATACGCAACGTAAGGGGTATCTCCCTAGCGATGGATATATTCTAAATCTTATTCCAAAGGCTCACCAAGCATATCGCAGCTTTTGCTGTGAGAGTACTAAATCCCCCTCTAAGCTCATTCTAACCCCATTCAGGTCATCTACGGTATATTCCTTACTTTTGGAGAATTTGGTAATTGCTCCTGAAGTTCGTTAGAGTTCTTCTGAGTTTGACGACCACGAGAACAGGGCCTGGCAATTGTCTCGGTTTATTGGCTAGCAAATCGAGCCCAACAGCAGTTCGCGGCCAGTTCTATGGCATAGCCGCCGCCATCGGAAAGGTCGGCGCTTTTGTGGGTACATGGTGTAAGTTCACCTTATTCGTTGTCGCGTTGGTGACCAATAGGCTAATTGATGACTGGCCCAGGTTTCCCACCGATGATAGAAGGTAAGGCGTACTGCTAGAAGACATTGATATAAACTGTTTATTTCATGTTTAAATCTAGCCTTCGGCGGAGCCGATACTGCCCGGGGAAATACTGGCCCTTTTTGGGTTGGAAGCGGTAAGTAACCTCTTTGCTTACCAGATTGGGATCCTGAATGAGCGCCGTTAAATGTATACAGCGATGGCAATACTAAGCGCAATTGTCACTTTCTACTTTGTCCACCCAGTCGATACCGACGAAATGGTACTGGAGGATCGCAAGGTGTGTGGCAGTCGTAATTAATTGATTTTTCTAATATTTTGGACGCAGTTTCGAGAGTATTTGGAAGCCCACGGGTACGACACCAGTGCGATGGGTCTGCCTGGCGCGAATACGACAGAGAACTCGTCTGTGGACGATTATAACGAGAAGGTCGAACAACCCAACGTGGTTTAGATGACCTGGACGCTAACTCTTGAGTTACACTTACAGCGCTTGGTGTCATGACGAGTCACGATCTCTCCTTTCTTTCTGACGATTAACGATATCATCATTCAATTTTTGGTCATTGATAACAGAGCTTTCGACTTCAGTGTGTTAGTGTGAAACCGACGGAAGATCCACACCCTCATTGTGCGGGCTTGATTTACAGTCTGGGAATCAAAGACTCACTTTTAAGTTCTGTTCCTCCGAATTTGAGCTATGTGTCAGACAACAAACACAATAGTCATAACTTAAGGAAAAATTGGATGGGACTACCATTCCGCTAGACAAACTTGAGCAAGTAAAGAGGCCCTAAGGCCATCGGTAATTTTAAAGGAGTTCAACATTCAAAGTCGAAGAAGGCGTAAACGGTCAGAATTGAACACAGCACCCAGTTGTTCGCGTTGTTGATTATTCGTACACGCGATATCCCTCTATTGCAGTCGCTGAACAATGAAGGTAGATTAACCAAGAAATATTAGGATCAAAAGGCAACGGAAGTTCATACATTTTTGTCCTGTTCTTTTAACGGCGATTACTATCTGGAAAGAAAATATAAATAGAGTAAAATGCTGACGTACCTGCTAATTTCCGACTGAGCCTGAACCCATCTGACCGAACACTAACATCAACCAAAGAAAAGAAAGAACTCATAAGAGAGTGTCGGTTTAAAAACAGGCAAGCATACATCATCTGGTCTTCTTCTCTCCTAAAATTCTCATCCGTGAATATTTGAATACCCGCAGAGCATAGATCCAGATATTTCTGAACTTAAGGCGGGTCAATTCAGAGTAAGGTAGGGAGTAAGTATAAATGGACGCACCAACAAGCAGTCGGCAAAATGATTAGGAATCTATGAAGAGGTTGTATTAAGACGTTTCGACGTTAGTTGGAAAGGAAAGGCCCTAGAACGGCATAACAGAGGGCGTCACCTACTCTAGTCTCAGCAGTCTGCTCGTTTTGGCTGGTTGATATCTATGAAAAAATTCAGCCACGTGAATCGCATTAGCAACGGTGACGAAAGAGGTAGGTCGCACACGAGTAACCTTCAGCTCGAGCTCGTTATGTCGACGCCTACCAGACGTTTTAAACTTCTAAGAGAGATATTCGTTGTCGTTGAAGGCAATGTCAGAAATATGAAGGAGGAGAAGTCGTCCGCGAATGTAACGCAGTCACCCAAAAGAGAAATGGAAACCTAGATGCAAGGTCAAGCTATGCCCATGTGAATTGGTGCAGGTGTCGATCGATTCAAGGCGCTTTCCCTGTAAGAGTAACGTATTAGAAGCAATGACGACGGTGCAGAAGTATTCATAATTCAAAGACAGATACCTCGAATCTCCAGCCCATCAGACGGTGCCACTCGTGCCCACCAGTCACTCATGTCCACCCTCTAACCCTCCGTTCATTCAACAGACGCGCTGATAACAGTAATTCCATCCAGATTCATAGTACAACTATTCATGCCCCCAGCCCGACGCATAGACTAACGTAGAACCAGTTCAACACGCTGGAGAGACCTCGGTCGACGCTCAGAACAGTCAAAACGTTTAACCGTAGGACGTGCCCTGGCCGCATATATGCTGGCCACGACATCGTTTAAGCGTCGACGGAGATGTAATGTTCGAGTTTTGTGATGTTGTTATTTGATTGAGAACAGGTGACGCAGGCGTTCGCTGAACGGATGGGCGGACGGGCAAACAAGGATTTGAGCTATAAGGATCAAAGATAAATTGAATTTGAACCATAGAAACTGGTTTTCAAGGAGGGTAATAGCACTGAAGCAGACTTTGATGAGCAATGACATACGAAACTTAAGGCACAGGTCGAGCGAATTCCGGAATACGTGAAAGTTAAGCAGAATGACAATATAAACGATCGTTGGCCAAACTCAAAGATGCCAGAGAAAACCAGTCATGAAGTCAAGAAAAGACGCGCAGGGTGCGCGTCACGGTTGACACCGAGGCACGAAGTTAAAGAGCCTATCAAAGTCGAGGAGAGTCGGAGCAGTTAAGAAGCGAGGGAAGGTCAGTCATTCCAAAATTCGTCGGGCGAGACGATTGCAAGGATAAGAAAGAGAGCGATGGATAGTAACCCGACTGGGGCGATGGGAAAATTGCATCGATCACGTGTGGATGTGCGGCTCGGCCGAAAGCCCGTTCCTTGCACCTTTACAACAACCGCGACGCATTCCATAAATTTTCCCCAAGTCTGGTCCGAAAGAGCTCAATTACTCCCCTTTGACTACACATTCCATGTCAATAGCTTGTATTTTCCCTCCTATTCCACGGACACCCCAGACTCTAGTTGAAGAAAAAGTACGGTAAAATAAAAAATTTATTTGCTACAACTCCCTGAGCACATCGCAAGTTGATCGTAGTCCAAATCCTGATAGAACATCTTCTTCGGGTCAACCCAGCACCACGACGAGAATGCATTATTTTGACTAATCGGTGATCCGTATGAGCAATACGCCCAGCAGGAGTGCGGGTAGATGCCTGTTCCGCAACGAATTAAGTACAGAGATTCTGAACCTCTTTTTCTGTTATTAAGATGGTGAATTTTGGCCAGAACTATTTCTGACGGTGCGCCAGCCAGGTATATTTCGAATACATACATATTTTCTACGCTTGATGCACTGAAGCCAAACATTGGACAGTAGGTTCTGTAATCGAAAATATGGCATTCATAAAGGTCACCCAATCACTCATTACACTGTTTCCTCGAAGAAATACCTCATTCCGGCGGTCAATTCGTATCCCATTAGCACTATTCTTAGAGTGCCACATTGGGTTCTGAACTTCATTGAGTTGTTGTCATAAATAATATTAGTAGTACTTCAATACAAGAAGGGGTAAAACACGACAGACGGCAGGGAAGATTGCTTTCCAACCTACAACTATGCCAGTGTAAGACTGGCTGGAAAGGATGAACGTCGTAGGAAACTGAAAGGCAACCTACGGGACTGTGGAAAAACCGACACTAGAACCAATGCTATTCTCGCAGCGACACAATTCAGCGAAACCGCCAAAACTAACCACAGAACCCGAACCTTGCCCCATTTTCCCTTTACAGTCGTGGTGGAAGACTGCGACTGATTTTCACCCCGAGCAGGACGCCTATTCCCGCCGCCACATCCGAGATCCTGTACACCTATAGTGAAACGAAAAAAAAAGTCAGATCAACCGCCCACTGCGTGACGTAGAAAATGGCAGTAATGGTACCGACGCAGGTGCGATCCCAAACTGGGCGATAGAAAGTCGAGAGAAAGACGACATACCAGATTCTATCGTCTAGTACCAGGACTGCATATACTGGATATACTCATCAATCGCGGCAATCGGGTCTTCATTGGCAGTGCTGTCGTCGATGTGTCTAGACAAACGAGGCAATTTTTATAAGCACATACAATTAAAATTAAGACTGAGCGAGCGAAAGAGACGAGGGCGGAAGGAAGAATTCGAAAGCGAAACAAGAAAGAGTAATCAACACGCACCATCTGCTTGAACGAACAAAAAACCTTGCAGAACATCCCCTCGAGCTGAACATGCGCTCGATCTGCGAAAGCAGCGAGTGCATGATCCTGATCTGGTCCACCTCATCTTTAACGATGTATTCGAATGGGTGCTTCTTCGGCGCAGACTGTTCGATTAGGTTAATTTCGGTTGACATTACACAGACATCGAAGTCTTGTGGGATGAGGCGCGTCGCGATGCAGACCTAAGTCGGATGGTTAAGTGAGCTTGCGTGCAGAAGGGAGGAAATGAGAATAAAAGACACCGTTTTTGTCAGCGAGGATGCCGTTGAGTCTTGATGATGCAGTGCGACCATCCAGTTGGGACCTTGCAGCTGATCGTCGCGCATTTCGCTTTTGATAACAAAGGGTTCACAACGAAAGAATGATGTCAACACGTACAACTCGGAGATGACTCAAACACGAAGGCGCAGCGTCCATGTTTGGCTCGGCCTCGACGTCTTTTAAAGCTTTTCGTCCTCTTCTTTCTCAGACTTTCGGAGGCAGGCGCAGCTATCACTGACCGATGAACGACAGTCAGCTTTTATTGCGTCCTCTCAATTAAAAAAGGGCTTACTTTGTATCTTCTCGACCTTTCGGTTGCGGCTGTATGCTCATGACCTTGGTGTCTTTGGGGCCAGAAGCATTCTACAAGGTAACGGTAATTTGTAGGAAATTAAAAATTGATACTTAAAAAGACATACCTTGATGTTGACAAAATGTTGAACGTGTTACACCTGTCCGCACAAGTACCGAATTACAGCGTCCGCAGTCTGGAGAAATATAAGTAACATCAAAATCCTAGACGCGAAGGCGAGAATGAAATGAAATACCTTTTCTTATCCATGGCTTTCTTCTTCATCTGCAGCTTCTCCTCGTCAACCTTCTTTTTCTGAATCTTCTGCTCCCTCCATTCCTTAGCCAGCGTGTTCTTCTCCATCGCTGCCATGCTGTTCAACGTCTAAAATTATGACTAAAAATTTGCAGATAATAAGTACGACGAGAACAACATACCTCGCTGTTCTCTCAAACGCTAACTCCTTCCTTCATAATCTCCGCTACATGGCACTCGCTTTCAGCGTTGTCGCCCTGGCTTGTCTAATAGGCAACACGAGTCAAATTCCAATTGCAAAGAAACCTATGGTTCGGGCTTACCTGATGCGTTTGTTACGTTGTCGCTGGGTACAAAATCGCTGCTGAGGATGTCATCTTCTATTGGTTTTCCAACAGTGAAATTATCTATGCCAATTTGTCAGCTGAGAAACAGGGGATATGAGGGAAGACGAAGCGCACGCTCATCACGATTCACGACGCATTGATGGTTCGAGAAAAGAGAGAATGTGACTGTCACGAATGACGGACGTTGCGCGACTTTCTCGACGGCGTCGTCGTCGGCCGAGCCAGACCTCTTTCACTGCTACGCCTCCCTCGCAGCTTCTTTGCCTGGAGTCTCCGCCATGCCATTGACCGCCAGTGAACATCGTCATCTCGTTTGGAGCCATGTAGTGGGTTCGTCCTTCCTTTTATGAAACATAGTCTGACGTGAAAATTTAAGTGCAGTGGCCCGTTCGATGATCTGGTGATGCTTCAATCATGTACCGGGTGGGGTACCTGTCGGCGCAGTTCACCATACTCGCGGTGTACTGCCACGTCTTTCTCGCTGTGCACTAGCCTTCTACCTACGTGTTGGCTGTGCTGAGTCGTGTCCGCAGACCAGCGGAAGAACTACCAGACGGTCCTCAAATACGGTGATTTTCCCTTCGGTATTGTCCAGGTCTATACTGACTCGTCGCTAGTGGAGCACCTCTACCTTGCACCAATGGCCCACGTGTCGTACTCACGATTTGCCAGTTCGGGGAGGGAGGGAAGTTGGTGACCACACTGTGCGCGACTACGATATGTCTGGTACATCTAAACTTGTACGTTCCATTCCTTGTCTTCTTTTCGTCGCAATGATCCCGAACCTCCCATTCTTCAGGTCCACTCTGTGTAAAATGGCCCTCGCGGTGATGGGTGTCATGCACATCGACTTCCGCTTCACTCAGCCACTCTTCATGCGTGCCCTCATGGGCCTCAAAAGTGTCTACGAAGCCAAGACCGTCGCTGTAGACCCCTCGTCAAACAGAGGACGGCGCCCATTAAAGATTATTTGCCTGTTCGGTTGTACGTCTCGTACCTCTTTTTTTTCTCTGATCTTCGACTCAACACAAAACGACTTAGCCCCTGCTTGTCCTCACACAGATTCAGCCGCTTTCGCGGAGATCGAGCAGCGTGCTAGGAAGAAGGAGAAGTAACTTGGTTATGGGCATCATCTATCTATATACCCGAGTACGGGTTGTTGGTTAATTGGTTACTCGGTTCGCATTAATGATTTGCCCCTAATTTGCACCTCTATCTTCTTCGTTGAGTCTCTCCGCTTGCCACTTCGTGATTCTGAAGTCTCTACCTTTCTCGTCAAACTGTCTTGCTTATTTTTGAATAAAGGATCTCTTGACCGCGCTGGAGTTTACTCTCAAAAGGCATGATTTTGGCCGCACTTAATGTTATTCCCGCCACTGTGGCTCGACGAGCGTCACGAAGAACACCAACCGACCTCAAACTTTGGGCAAGCCACAGCAATTCGTCACTCACGCTAACCAAGCCCCAGCAACGCTTCGTAACTCTACCTCTAGGTACGTAGCTTTGCCTCTTGCCCTGCACGGAGTTGGATCCTTCAACCTCATGCGGTTCCTGTCTATGTTTCGATGCCGTTTTATATCATTGATAACCCCACGAACTCCATCCTACAACCCCTCTTTGTCTTTCTCCCACCACATGCTCATCAAGACGAATGTTAATACTTGAACTTAAACGGCGATTCCAATGTCAAGTCTCAGAATGAATAACGCGATGAAGCCGAACGTGCTACGATGCTCGTTGACTGAACAGTGCCCACTCTTCGCTCAACCCACATCCAGCACCTCCGGCGTCACTCCAACAGCTTGAGACGGGCTAATATTTTCTGCCAATACCCACGTTAAGGTGAAAAAATTCTGCGTACTAGACCAGACGGGTTCACTGAGAGAAGAACAGTGGATTTTTTCCGCCACATTCATTCGCCTGCATATTCATTGACTATTCTTCACTGACACGACTCTTCGTAGCTTGACTGTAGGACATCGAACGCATCGTTGGCAGGCACCTGCATGTTACGTTGTTTCCGTTTGCAAACTCAAAACCAGCGTGTATACCCAGCGGACGACCTTAATTACTGCAGACGCCAGCGGGTGTATGCAAATAAGTGCGCATATTTTCACCTGGCCAGCGTCACTGGTTTTAATATCAATTACTCTCTCTGTTCGAATTTGGGTTCGCAAACTCATCATCCGCAGCTCCTACCACTCTCAAGTCATACATTGCACCTGATACCGATGCTCAAGCACGCTCAGCTCTTGCGTGTAAGGCAATGGCCTAAATCCAGCATTAGCCGTCTGCCCGTCATCGCCTTGAGACACATACCAGGAACCTTTTAAGTGGGTGAGTTAGAAGGCTAGTAAAGAGTCGTCCGCCAGGTTAGTTCACTTACCCGTTACCTGCAGCCGTTAACATCATTGACACTAGTTTACGCTCTATCCGGCAGCTCGCGGCCGCACCACTTACCCCTTCGAGGTTAATTCATGGATTGCTTATAACCAGTTTGACCATTCGGAAGTCAACAGCGCAAATCCGAGGCCAAACACCTCCGAATGGCATGAACCACCAACCAGCGTCTAGGAGGTATGTTTTCGCGGATTCTATCTCCGATACTTCGACGAGAGTAGCTTTCAATATGTAAAAAGTGAAGTTCCCGCACTGAGTGTCTGTGAAAACGTGTGTCGAATTTACCGCGTTGTCTAGAGTATTGTAGTGAACAAAGCAGCATCTGAACGTGTATGCTGGACATATTGAATGACTAAAGAAACAAAAAGAAAGGGAATTGTGGAGTACAAAACGACCTTTGTACATCCTCAACGCCCTGGAGTATGGTGTGGGCGGACGTAGCGAGGGTCATTCGGGAAGCTCCTTTCTTCATCGCGCCGACATTGAGGACTCTGAAATTTAACAGTTACTGTACATCCAAACTTTGCAAAGGTTAGTATTAAAAATCAACCGGAAAAGAGACACTTACTGCCTGCATCGCATGGACAGTGGCCACCACAGCACCCACTACCCAACCACATCCTTGGATGTTAACTTCGACTGGCTGGTTTTGGACGAACTCCCTCCACTAATCGGGCGAATTCTTAATAAAATGCTCATCGGAAGAAAACCAACGAACTTACCTGCCCAACTAAAGGCGAACCACTTTCGGCATGTGCGGGTAATGGCGCTGGTGGTTGTGCTCCCCCCCAAAATCCAGGATTTGGCGTATTGTAACTGCCGTGTTCCCAGCTTCCAGAGGATGTGGGCGTACTGGGATTTCCTGGGGCCATTCTAAAGATCTGTTGCAATGGACTTCTGGATCTGGAAAAATAAACAGGCGGACAGATAAGCCGACAAACGAATGAGGGACTCGGAAGTGAACAAGAGTTACTTGAAAATATTACAGTGAACCGTTGGAGGAAGACTGAAGAAGACTGACGGGGTCGTTATTCTGAGGGAAGAAGGTGCGACAATTTATACCTAAAGAAAGAGGATTTAAGAAACCGTTTGATCAAGGGAACAGCCCCATCTACCACGTATACAGGACAAGTAATTTATCGCAATCGGAATGGCCTGTCTGATTATTCGAAATTGCCCAATTTGAGCGCACTCGTGTTTACCCTATTCTCTTTCAAGGATAAAACAATACTCAGTCGGAGCGAACAAATCGTGGGGCAGTAGAATGACGACCGGTGTTCGTCAACCTGCAATCTTGATGACGAACATTTACGGTTTTTGACGTATTTTTCGGGTATTTGAACGTCCTATTTGGTAGGCGACTTTGCCTGCTTGTAACACATTAATTATGAGTTTGCTGCGGTGGCTGTCAAGGAGGCTCACCTTATTTTATGGGCACAAGAAAATTACCGTGCGCTACCGAGCACTACCGTGCAGCTACCGTGCAAGATTTCACGGTAACTGCACGGTAGTCATCTCCTCTGCACGGTAGATGCGCGTCAGTAAGCAAAAAGTTTCCGCCAAGACGTACTGTACTCCTCTTGTTGTCTCCTGGCGGGTTGGTGACGGAACGGCGGCGGATCAGTACAGATGTTAGTATAACTAGATGCGACTTTGAATTTAGCCTGGGCTATATTGTTTCCAGTGGTTTCGCTGTCTAGAATGATAGAAGTTCAGTATATCTGTAGGGTACTGTATCGTTTCGACCTCATGTTCATTTATATGGAAAAAATTGCTCACCGAGGAAGCCGAAAAATTTTGTTTTGATTTAAAGCGATTTTTAAAACCCTCGATTTTTTTGGCCGTTACGCGTTACCTGAACATGAGGTCGAAACGGTACAGTAGATGTATTAACTCTTTCTATAAAGCTTTAATACTGTTGTTCTCCATCGATGATAATATTACCAAGTACCTTTCTGGTTAGTTGTCGGCTCGACAAGAAAGGCTGACAAAAAATAAAACCTCTCATTTTGAAAGTGGTTCTTGACCTGCAAAAACGATTTAGGGCTCGTTTAAAAAATATTAGAATGGTGTATACATTTAATTCATACTCAGAAACGTGCAATTCTCTGAGATAAAAGGTATATTACATGGTAACTACAGTAAGTGCACGGTACCTGCACGGTACTGGTTGAGAAGCACACGGTTGCGCACGGTAGTGCACGGGACCTACACGGAGCGTGCACGGTAGCGCACGGTAGCGCTCGTTAACGCTCGTTAATGCACGGTAATCCGATCCAAATAAAGGCGACCTCATATCGTAGGAGCTTTTGGTTTGAGCTCGGGAGGTTCACTTTTGAGAAACAGTGGGTCTATGTCGATGTCAAGTCCGAGTTCCTGTACCGCTTGAAGAAGAAATGTTCGAGCAGTTAAATTTTCACTTATATAGTCCATGAAAATAAGATACTAATCACCATAATTGCAAGGACCCCTTAACGGCTCACATCCAAATCCATACCGAAACCTCGCCCACTCACTATGGAAAAAACCTGTTAAGGATTCGAAGGTCTATTGGCCATCTATTTATCCTTACAAAATGGAATGCAAGGTAATAAAAATTAAGTGCACGGTAGGTGCACGGTACTGGGTGTAGCACGGTACACTGCGCACGGCTACGCTCGGTAGCGCACGCTAATTTCCATTTGCCCTTATTTTATCTATGCTTTGGGTGTAAGGGTTCCTCCCGAGTACTGTCGTAGAATTAAATTGAGGGGCTGGAACTCTACCCTATATTGTTTTTTTATCTTCGGGGAATAGAATAGACGACGCATAAATGGTGCAGGCTCGAAAGAAGGAACTCTGTTGTCCAAGCGAAGTCTGGAATCTCGATATGGCCCCAATAAGGCATGTTCAATCGTCTTGATTATATGCAGCGTGTAAGAGAAGCTGTTAGTCGCAGTGGGTATCCCTGCGTGTTATTTATAAAAGTTTGTGGATGAATTCTAAGATTTAAGATTTTTTGCTCAGCGCTTCGTACTTACAATATCCACGACCGGGGCGCAGCCTCTAACGGTAAAATTCAGTCAGTTTTCTTGTGAAAAAAGCACGAGCAGATTGATCAACCGTTTCACGGACCGGATATCGGCCTCGTTTTGGGCTGCGTGGTGGTTTGGGTTGGATAGATTGCAGTTCCGCAAAACATGCAGCAAAAGGCCACCAACCCTGCATTCTTTTATGCCAACCCTGGTGCCAGAATGTAGCTAGATTCTACCACAAGAATCATACATACCCTTCCCAAACCTCATATTTCGTCCATTTATTTAAACGAGTAAAGAATTTTCTTACTCAAAAAAAGAGATTTATTTGAGCCCGCTATGCCGTTCGCCATATCAAGGCATAATCCCGACGCCAGGGATCTCGTCCCCCTGCGAGTTCATGGAATAATTATTCCGGCGTCGGCGATAATGAAAAGCACGCTCCATAGAAGAAGAGGTCAGTTGAAACGCACATTGAGAAATTGGCCTGCTGACCTACAACTCGAAGGTAGGCGCACAACACGCTCTAGTACAACCACCTCATAATCTTCTTCCCTTAAGTGCTTTTAAGGTGCGTAAGCCTTGATGTCTGCGGACTAAACGTGCACCGAGATTTTAGCTTGTAACAATGCATTTCGAGCCCTGAATTTATGAAAGTGTCGAAGGCTTAAGCGAGATTATCTCGATGTCAAGCCCCAGAAAAAGGCTCAAAAAAGTCAATGAAGCGAGGTGGGTGCACGTAAGCAGTCATGCCGAAATATGTGTTCTTCAATATCCCAAGTTTCTCGTCAATAAAGAATTCAAGGCGACCCAATTCTATTGCTGTCCATCCTCTGGACAATCACCCAATGGATTGCGGTGGTTGTGAGCGCTGGCGAGTGTCGAAGGTGCTGCCGTGATAGTATTTATACCGGAGGTAAAGTACATATCGGCCCTCGGGCAATTCGACGGCAGAGCGGCACGAAATGAACTCACATGTGGGAAAAGCAAGTTTTTTGCGTTCTTTTGCTTACTCCTCGATATCGATCATTAGGGACAATCCAATGCAGCCTCTCCTCCTTTTTAGCCCTTCACTCAGCCCAAATACTCTCCATTACGTTCGTCCACCTGAACCTACCGAACTTCGCATAGCATATAGAAAGCAGCACCCAACGGCGATCTAGGAAACACCACAGACCGATGCATGATCCCTCGACGAGGCGACTGGCGCTACACGTATCTGCGCTGAGCGACGCCGAATACGAGGTTTACACCGCGTGTTTGCGCGATCTGCTCGATGACGATGCTAGCTCAGATGCGGGAAGTCAAGGGGGCGAGGAGAAGGGTGCTGAGGAGCTGGAAGACGACGACGGCTACTTTGGGCGGGTGCGTGTTGGTATCAGGGAGGTCAGGGCGTGGTTGCGGGGACGGTATGCGTATGTTGGAACGGGTACGATAGATTCGGTATGTCTATCCTACTTCCATCCTTCGTTATCGCGATGGATGCACGGATAGATGTCTGACAAACCATATCGACAGATTCTTAGGTTATGTGTTAGATATCTTAGGGTTATGGGGCACTTTTTCGTTGGTAGGGTAGGGTAGGGTAGGGTAGGGTAGGGCAGGGCAGGGCTCGTTTGGTGGTAGGGAAGGGCAGGGTAGGGCTCGCTCGGTGGTAGGGATGGGCAGGGTAGCGCAGAGTAGAGACGACTTAGCTATGGTGGACGGCGCTACCGTTATGTGTGCACTCGGAGAGGTGCTCACTTCGTCGAGAGAAGAGTCAGTTGGTCCTGGAATTACTGGTGACTGAGCCAGTGAAAAAAGCGAACTGACTTGCTCCTGGAACATGGAAGGGATGGTCTCCTCACCGGTCAAATAAATCTTTGTGTTCCAGGAGCATTCAAGGCTGTAGAGAGATGTACAGAACTTAGTGTAATAAAATAACGCGACGGTGAATAATTCTGATACCTTGTAGATTGATAGTGGTCGTAATTCGTCGTCGAATGAATCCAAAATCGTGAGATTCGGCAAAGAACTGACGTAGGATTTGCGAAATTCGCGATTTTCGAAGATTTGAACCTGGAGCAAAAGAGCACTAAGTACGTCAGAAAAAGCGAACTGGATTAGACCTGGAACACGTACTGAACTGAGTGTAGAAAGTAAACGCGACCGTCAATAATGTTGATGGTAGTTGTAATTCGTCGTCGAATGAGTCCGAGAACAGAATTGACGAAGTAATTTCGAAATTTGCGCACACTGTTCTCGGAACAGTTTGCGAGTAGGAACACGTTGGCGTATGTGCATGAACATCTCGCAACAGTTTGCGAGTACTTGACGTCTAAACGGTCACTTACATTATTCACTTGCTGTATTCGTCGCTCTCACTTGCTCCGGCATGTATCCACATAACTTCAAAAATATTTTTTTTTTCTATTACACAAAAGAAAAAAAAAACGGAAAGGCATTAGTATATAGCAGGGGGGGAGGGGGAAGGGCGGCGGCAGCCGCGACGATCCGCAAGACGAGTATGATACAATGTCCCACGAAGGAGACGAGGAAAGGCGAAGGGGCCGCGTGATGAATAGTACATTTTAACGCGAGGCGGCGACCCCTTGAACGACGAAAGCAAAACAGCAACAAGGCAACGAGGTTCGTACAGAGTGGAAAACTGGTTCATCGACTTGAGACAAAGCTTCGAAAGAATAAAAAAAGAAGACTCACCTTAGCCAACTTGCTTGCGAATGAACTCAGCCGCCACTTTCTCCGAGTTGCTGAATACAGGCTTGGATTTCCTGATGTTGAACGCGAGCTTGTCTTTCCAAACGGTCGAGTTGGCGAGGTCAAAATCGTCTTCGTAGACAAGTTTACGAAGGCGAGGGATGAACCACCTTTCGGCGCGGGGAAGCCACTGATCACCCGCGAGCCCTGTGTGGAACCAGGTGTGTTGTTTCGGCCAAAATGACATGTGTGCATCCATGCGGGCTTTCTCGGCAGTCCCAACTGTCTCGACGAGGTAAACCCCCAAGACCACATCAAGCTGCTCCGCCGTCACAGCATCGTCGATGAAATCTACCGAGCCATCTGTGCATACAACCTCTGTATGGACGAGATTGGGACCCTCGTAGACCAAATATTCGGGAACGACGCCGTAAGCCAGCCTCCCGGCGATTCCACCTTGCATAAGAATAGCGCGACCGTAGGAGGACTGTAAAATATCCTCGCGAGCATCCTCGTAAGCGTAAACATCATCCACCGTCGGCTTAAACTTAAGAGGGCGCTTCCCAAGCCCCTTCGTTTTTGCCGGCGGTGCCGCGACGAGAGGTCGAGACTGACGCTCAACAACAGTGCGGAATGGTATACGATATGAAAGGAGACCTTTCGCGATCTCCTCCATGGTCGTCCAGCCGCACCGATATACAAGAAGGACGGCAGTTGCACTGTGGAGCGCAACAAACCACTCGGATCGGTCGCGTGAGCCGTCAGGGGGACGTAAGACGTAGACGATGGCGTTTTCTTCAAGTGCGCTGGGGACACATTGCAGACGTAGGCGCTCCACGTCCAGCTTCAGGTGAGACACGACGTCCCAGGCAATCGGAAGATTTTCGAGGGAAGTGCCTGCTGCCATGACATTGTAGAAGTTTACAATGGCCGTTGACGCGTGTTTTTCCATGGAGAACTTGTCGTCAACATACAACAAATTTTTGACAGCGAGGTCGGCGTGAGTAACGGCGAGTTTGCCTGCACCATGGAGCTCGGGATTCCAGTTGTTCGTAATGTTGACGTTAAAGCCGTGACGAAGAGCAAGGTATTCCACGACAGGCCCCGAAGGGAAAATCGTCGCGTCATCAACGGGTTCACGCAATCGCGGCGCCGTCAAATCCTTCACGACCTGCTGCATGGACTCCGTGGCGTTGAATCTGTGGCTGATCAGTTGGGTAGGGTCTGCGTTCGAGGGTTATTGGTCTTTTTTTTGAAATCCCTACTCAATCCCTACACCCCTAGGCTCATCCCTAGGCTCATCCCTGGGCTCATCCCTGGGCTCATCCCTAGGCTCATCCCTGGGCTCATCCCTAGGCTCATCCCTGGGCTCATTCCTCCTCACATGTAGTGGCCATCTCACAGGACAAGACTGCAAGAAACACATAGCAATTATAAAAGGGCAATTACAAAAGATTATGTATATACATTATATAGCCCTGCCAAGATATAACATTTTTATTCTACATGAGTCTGTGTAAAGCCTTGCAAGATACAAAAATTATATGATGGCTGTCCACACCAATGATCTGACAAAAGAAAACCTGCTTCAATAACGCAGCCGCTTGGTGCTTGGCCCCTCCTGTTTGTCATCAAACGCAGGACGCTTGGAACTGGATTTTGGGGCAAGAGATGAGAGTCGTTCATGCGAAGTGGTAGGGCTGCATAGCGGCTTATCATCGTCGGAGTCGTCGGACGGCAATTGTTCATGACTGGTCGGCAAAAAAAGAGGATCGGGATGACGAAAACCAGGAGGTCGACCACGAATGCGGCTTGGGGCTTGGGCAGCTGCAGAAGTCAGACGTTCTTCGTGTGACGCAGCCTGAGGAAGCAGGGTAAGAACATCCTTTAAAATGCCCGCCATGTTTCGAACGTTCTCTTCCGCGGAACGCGCCTTTGCATATAGTTCCTTGATGTGGTTGGCCATTGACATTGTCGACGTTGGATTACCTTCGCCGAGGGGGCCGTAATTCAGAGCCTCCAGCCGCTCCTTCATAGAGTTCACGAGCCGATTCACCTCGGCAGAGCTCAGCGTCACGGCTGGTGGGCTCGCCGCACGCCCTTTCCCCCTTCCGCCGGTCGTGAAGCGCGGGCAGGATTGGCCAGACTGCCTCAACGCTGAAGGCGCCGCCGCTGCCTTGTGCTCGGATGGCCTCAACGGCTTGGGCTGACGCGACTTCGGCAGGATGGGTTTGATGTTGGAGGTCGTTTCATCATCTGTGTCGAACGTTCCCCCTTGTTTCTGGGGTCCACTGAGCGGGTTCTCCACATAGATCCTCCTCTGGGCCGGAGGACGACGGGAGAAGGCAATCGGGGTCGCAGCCTCGTTCGGCAAGGGGGAAGCCGCAGGAGATGGAGAGGCCTCAATCTCAGAGTTGTCGGCCTGATCAGAGGCAGGGGCCTCCTTTTTTTGAGCGCGTCGGGGGTACCTGGTACGACCATTTTGTTGGGAAGACATGCCGGTAGGGAGGTACCGGGGAACTGTGGGATAGCTGTACAAACGTGGGTCCAGCAAAAAAAAATAACAGCACAGGATGAGAAAACTGACCTTGGGTGACGTCGAGCGACGAGGAGAGCAGCACGGCGCGCAGGACGCGTCAAAACACGAAAATCTGGAAGAAAATCAGCATAAATCAGATGCAGAACCAACATACATACCAGGAAGCAGATAAAACACGACTATACCCCCCCCCAAGTACGAAAGCAGTGCGCCTGGTAGCCCCCGCAGTAGGACCGAAGCTGTTCGCGAAGCAAAACAGCACTGCCGAGATCCGAAGCACAACACGCGAGTCTTGAGGAATTAAAATCTACAAGCGATGCTCGCAGCGCAGCCGGGTGGGTCACTTTGGGGGGACGCCAGGAAGAAGACGAGATAGTGAGGTTGGGATGATGAAGTTCGGAAACAAGAGCGCCGCAGATCATTGCGACTTAAATTAGATCTTGTTGTGGGAAATATTTGTAAGCCGGTCTGCTCGGGCTACAGTCGTCTTCAATCTCTCTAAGTCCGAACTTCGTCCCATCTCTCTCCCCGACTCCTGCCTCCACATCTCCGTCGTCCGTGTAGGTGCATGACGCCTACATAGTATCTGCTCGACGTCGTTCCCCGTCCGATGGCCGTGCATAGGTGCTTCGCGCCTATGTTCTCGTTTGCTTGTCGCCGTCCGGCCTAGGATCTGCCTTCGCAGCTCGTGGGGTTCGTCGAACGACATGACGGTGAGTATTCATTCTTTAACTGTGATTCTTTTTCTTCAAATTCATAGGTTAGGCTGTGTTCTTGGTTTCTCAGCTAGTAGCCGCTAGGGAGTCGTCGCGCGACCTGTTCGTGAGTGATTGTTCTATCTATCTATCTATATGTGATCTCACGAATCGTCGCAGAGCAACTTTCTCGTTCATGACGTCTAAGTTGGGACTCGACGAGCGTCGTCGTGGTGAGTTTTCTCTCATCTTCCAAGCCCGAAACATCGAGATTTTTTAATATCCCTTTGAACCCCAAGGTTCATACGGCTTTCTGGCATGCCTGTTCAACCCACCCTCCTCTCAGTCGACCCTGCCCATCCACCATGCCTGACACTCGTCGTGCGTCAGGGGACTCTCCACTGCGTGCATTTTTTAGCGGCTGTATCGAGCTTGCTATCACTACCCTCCTCCTCCCCTCCTAACCGTTATCTCCGTGACTTTAGACCCGTTTCACGGCCATGTAAAACTTATTAACTGTAATATAAGACAGTCATCTTCCCTGCAGTTCGAGAATCGTTGATCGTGCGGTTTTTCCTCCTCCCGTTCAACTGCTTTGTCCCGAACTTTTACGTAGGTAGGTGTTTGACAATTACAGTGGATCTGGAATGTTCTCCCGCAATACTAATTGTGTTGGTGCTTCGTCCTGCTCCTTTAATGCCTGGGGTTCGTTGAACGTCAAAATGGTATAATTTGTGTGTCCAGCTTAGCTTTAGAGTTAGGAATGCCCGTGAATGCTTAACCGATCCACTGTGCAGCAGTTATTCCGTCACCATGTTGAACAAGGCCCATGAACGTACTATTGCGACCGATGTCTTTGGACTTTTCAAGAGTGAGTAATACCAATGCTACGTTGTCATGAGGTCGTTGCTGACGTTTACTTCCAGAGGCCGTGAAGCGTCTACCAGACCTGAAGTTGAATGTCACCTCCACCGTGCTTGATGCTTTCTTCGGTTGTCCCACCCAACCCCAGGCCGTACCTATCCTGTCGAAGTCCCGTATAGCAAAGAACCTGAGACAGATTACCTGGACGCATCTCTCCTTGCTGTAATGTAAATCTATTTGTCAAAACCTCCTAATGATATTTTCCTTTTCCCTACTGGCCAAGAAGAGATCAACACGTTATGCGAAATTCTATTCGAGCGTATGAAAGCCCTCGGTCCTAAAGTACCAGAACTTATTGTTTTACCTATTTACTCCGTTTTTCCCTCCGAAGTCCAACCTAGGGTGTTCGAGCCCACACCGGCGGGGCACACAAAGTTGTCATTGCTACTATCAGCGCTGCCGAGACGAGTCTAACGATCCCTGACAATTATTATGTGATCAATCGCATAGTTGATCTATGGTTGCGAAGTCCGAGGAATCGAAATTATAAGTGCGGGCGGCTTGTATCGAAGGGTTGTTTTGGGAGTCGACGTCGGCACCAGGAAGTGGCGTATCGTCGAAAGAATTCTCAGAGTCGCTACTGGACGAATCGCACAGTTGGTCGATGGTTGCAAACACCGAGGAATCGAAATTATAAGTGCCGCTGGCTTGGGAGTTTTGGGGGCTGGCGTCGGCACGAGGAAGTGGCGTATCGTAGAAACGACGCTCAGAGTCGCTACTGGACGAATCGCACAGTTTGTCGATAGTAGCAAACTCTGAGGAATCGAAATTATAAGTGCCGCCGGCTTGTATCGAAGGGGAGTTTTGGGGGCTGGCGTCGGCACGAGGAAGTGGCGTATCGTCGAAAGAATTCTCAGAGTCGCTACTGGACAAATCGCACAGTTTGTCGATAGTAGCAAACTCCGAGGAATCAAAATTATAAGTGCCGCTGGCTTGTATTGAAGGGGAGTTTTGGGAGCCGGCGTCGGCACCAGGAAGTGGTGCATCGTCGAAATGATGCTCAGAGTCACTACCGGCCGAATCGCATAGTTGGTCGATGGTTGTAAACTCCGAGGGTTCAAAAGTGTAAGTGCCGCCCGGTTGCATCAAAGTCGCACTCGTTGCAGGATCCATTGAGGAATTGGCATCGGCACTGGCTGTCGCAGTCGCTCTGTCAACAATAGTGTGAGTAATTTTGAGATATTTTGCCTCCTGCTTTTTGTGAACGCCGAGGGCCTCCTCGATATTTCCGAAGTCGATGTGGTCCGGTTCCTTGGGCTCGAATTTGTAGTTCCACCAGTCGCTGTGATATTCCTCGACAAGTGCATAAGGAGAGGCAGCTTCCACACCCCTATCCAAAATGGCCAGAACGGTTCCATCAAGTTTGAGCTCTTGGCCATCCATCGCCGCAAGTCTAAGACTTTGAGCCAACGATCTTATAATAATCGGCACCTCAAGTTCCTCCCCAATTGCCGAGGCCGTCCCCAGGGCTAAGAGTGTGAATTCCTTTTCCGGGGTTACTCCTGATATTCACTTAAGACAAGATGTGTGACTAACTAGTTCAGATCGAAGATAGATTTGCATCCATTCAATCCTATGCCGAGGTGCATCACGAATTTGGAGAAGAGCAGACCGGAGGCGGGACTCCATGTACCACACGACTTCCTGACTACGGTTGTGCACGACATCGTTGGGACCATACTGTGTAGATTTTTGGAAACCTTTGATCACACAAAAGGCGGTTTTCATGGTTGGACAAAGAGATCAGATTTGAGATAATCGGTCTAAGAATAACAATTACATAATATGATAGGGTATTTATCTACCCAGGAAACGTGTATATCGACATATCAGCATCACCTTTTGCCAGACCCATGGCCGCCACGACCCTTCGCCGAGAGAGGGGGGGGAAATCCATTCCGAACATCTTCTTGATGAGACACAGTTCCTGGTCTCGCTGAAATTATTGGTTAGTTTGGTAAAAATGCAACCGGTTATCTATACGCACCGGGAGGTGGGTGAGACAGATTAAATCGTTCGAGATTCGATTTTGCACGAGCTTAAGAATTGGACGGGTTAAAGCGTTGTGGAATTTAGCGATCAACTGAAGAGGACACACCTGTTGAAGAACTCGCCGGCTCGGGGCGCTTAGAGGCTGATATGACTTGCAGCTGCTTGGCGAACGAAAGAGGCAGCTGTCCCACCGCCGATGAGCCAGGCTGTTGTGAAGACGAAGCCTGTAGCTCCCTGTTCACTGAAGAAGATGGCGGCTGACGAGTGCTTCGTTGTGACGAGGTGCTATTGACTGCGAGCCCTGGCCTCGACGTGCTTCGCTGTGATGTAGAAGCAGAGGAATGCGGCGTGGGCTTGTTTAATACAGGAGGTTTGGTGGGGCGGGTTGACATTTGCTGCTGAGACGACGGCATCGCGATCGCCTGCGTCTGCTTCTCTCCTGATGAAACGTGCTGCGAAGTGTGCCGCAACGGCGCAAATCCCGACGTATTCTGCTGCGAGGACGAAACAGTCTGAGGATGCTTGTCAACAGATGGTGTGGGCGGTAGCTGGCGTGACTGTTGCGAAGACTGCGGGTTAGTAAATGTTCGCTGATTTTTTACCTCCAACGAAGTGGGTCGGGGGGGTAAAGGGGCCTGGGGACGACCGACAGATGGTTGGGGGGGTGGTTGGCTTGATTGTTGCGGATACGGCCGGTTTGTGAATGCACGCGGCTGCTTTACTCCCGACAAAGTGGGTCGGGGGGATGAAGATGCTTGAGGAAGACCGATGGTTGAGGGGCTGGCCAGCTGATGCGGTTGTGGAGAAGATTTGGAACGCTTGGCTGGTGGTGGCTTTGGTGTAAAGAGCGACTCCTCGGGAGATGGTGAACGATGCCGAGGCTCGTTCGTGGGACGCCCTGGGTCGGGGAAAAGCGGCTCAAACTGTATTTCTTGTTGGGAAGGGAGAGGCGAATCGGTGGGTCGCGGCGAGACACCAGAGGTTAGAGTGGGGTTTGGAGGGAAGCCTGTCGTTGGGCCGGGCGAAGATCGTGCACGTCGTCCATTACTGGGTGACCTGGAATCCTCTCTCGGGCGCTTGAGAACTCGTTCTGTAGCCGGTGTTTCTGCGCCGAATGTTCAGAAAGTGATAGTTCAGAGGAAAAGGACTTACTTAGAAAGTCATTCTTCGGGCTAGAAAGATAGGACTGAGAGAGAGTCGTGAAGATGAGAATGTTTAACTTACTATACGCGGGTCGCACCGGCTCAATTTCCTCTGGAGATTTGGGCCGACGGCCTTCAGAAATTATAATAAATTTGAGCAGGAGTAGAGACAAAATAAACTCGTGCTCACCCATCATTGATACGTTGCTGGAGGCGTTACTTAACATAGAAATATCATTTTCGTTTTCAGGTTCGGTAGGATATCCAGAGGAGGTTGCGTAGTGGGTATCAGTTTCAGGCTCGGTGGGATATCCGGAGGACGTTGCGCCGCCAGCGGTGGAGTGTGTGTCGAAGCAGCCGGGCGTGCTCTGGGGCACGTCGACGGACATGCTCATATCCTCAACGTCAATGGGTTTAGCCGTTTGAACCACCTCTACATCCTTCTTCGACTGGGCCTCCTTCTTCGGCTTGGCCTTGCTCCTCTTTGATCTTGCTTTCTCTTTCTTCGCCTCTGCAACAGCGTTGTCTCCTTCATCGGCGTCTTCAACTTCGTCCTCCTCACTGACCAGAGCCTTTCCTGCAAACAGATCGTACAGCTCTGGGTAATAGAGGTTAGATGTTGGAAAATTTGTAATGCAAAATAAACTCGCCCTGCCCCCTCTGCTTCGATAGGAATGCCTCCATCATGTCGCGCTTTCTGCGGGCATGGGACGAAAGGAGGATGTCGGCGGTGTCTTTGGCAAGAATGTGATAGCAAAACACCGGCTTCGTCTGACCCTGGCGATGAATTCGACCGAGTATTTGGCGCTCTTCCTGAGCACTCCACACTTGGTCCTGTAAATAAGAGTTAGAGCGGCTGAAGATCAAAGTGCGGGAGGGGCTCACGACATGTATCAAAATATTTGCACGCGTCATGTTAATACCCGTCGAGCCAACGCGGCTGAAGATAAGGACTCGGATGGTGGGGTCGGTGTTGAACTTTTCAATTATTTGTGAGCGTTTCTCGTAGGGGGTCTGGCCGTCGATATGAAGGTACTTGATGCCATAGAGATCAAATACCTAGAATGAATGCATCAGAAATGGTGAAGGACAATTGGTTTTTGACTAACGTTTCGCAAGACGCGTCCAAGGGAGGCGAATTCTTGATACACTGCAACTTTATTTCCAGGTACCTCCCCCGGCAAAAGGTCGGGTACAGGTGGAAATACGGGAATGCCATCCACAAACTTGACCGGAGGCGCCCTGTCGGAAGAGAGCATGTGACGGATGATTTTTGCAACAACGTCCATCTTGGTCGACTTTTGTTCCTCCCACTCCTTCAAGCTGTTGAAGCGAGGAGGAGGGGCCTTTGATTCTTGGGCAAACGCAGATGCAAGTCGGTACGCGATATAAAAATGTTTGGAGCTAATTCTGCGGGAGGCGTTTGCATTCGACACGCTGGCAAGCGGTTAGCAAAATGTATCCGAGGTCAAAAAAACGGACTTACTCTTCTCTGACATCGTCGGAGAGAACAGTGATGATTTTCTTCTCCCTATCCGTAAGCTCTACAACGCCGAGGATGGTCTCGCACTCCGGAAGAGGAAGGATCGGCTTGCCGTTATAATCGCAGCTGTTTACGGTTCGGCGAATGATTCTGCCCTCGAACTGACTCTGATGACGAACAGAAATCGCTACTTGACAAAGTCGGAGGGGATTTTCTCTATCTTCCTTTTCTCGACCTGTGTTGCTGTTCTCGCTGTTCTCTCCGTCGTTGTCGAAGGCTCCGCCCGAAAGCTCCAGCTCAGCCTCTGCATCCTCTGCTGTTTCGAAGAGCTCCGCCTTAGCTTTACGAAGATCCGCGGCATCTTTCTTCTCCTCTTGAAATGCGGCGTCGCTGAGAAAATGGGGGATGCCACACAGGCGTCCCATAGCGGCAGTGTCCTAAGCACATGTCATGACAATGCAGAAAACAAGCAGTCGGCCTCAAAAACATACCTGATTGGACGTCAGTAAAGGAGTCGCAGTTGCTATGAGTCTGACCGAAGATAGCGCAACGATGGCCAATGCGGCGACGTGCTTGGTGTTGTTTCGGAACTCATGACTTTCGTCTAGGGTTACCGAGAGCCATTTTTGGCCGAATAGAGTCTTCGCAGCCAACTGGTCGAAGCGGGGCAGGCGGGTTCGAGGAGCCCAAGGCAGTTTTCCTGAGGCGTTTTTGGTGACATGTAGTTTGGAAAAGTCGTTTACGATGGCCTAGAAAAAATTGCATAAACAGTGAGCAGGTTGAGAGAAAGGGGTTAAAGCATACCGAATGAGGCGCTATGACAATTCTATTCACACTGTGCAACGACTTAGAGAAGGGACTCGATGGATCCCAAAAATTTTCCTGCGCTTCCTTGCCCGACGGGTATACAAAGATGTCCACTGTGCCGGGTTTGAAGATAACACGGAGTTCTGACTCCCATTGGCCGACAATTGTGCCGGGAGCAACGATGAGGTGGGGGAGCATTGGGAGTGATTTAAGGCTCCCAAGATACGGGTTTTGAACTACTGCAGGCATCAGCTTCAAAGTCAATGAAAGGAGCGGGTACTTACCGATGATAGGGGGTAGCGGCAGATCCCTTTGCTGGCGAAAGGCCAAGTCGGACAGAAATGCAATTAGCGCCCCGGCCTGAAAAGTTTTCCCAAGCCCAACTTCGTCGGAAAGGAGTACGCCTGGAATGTTGTTGGTGGGGGGTTTGTTACTGAATAAATTCCGGACAATGGAGTGAACGCCAGCCATTTGATGCCAGTGGAGTGCAATGGGCTTGAGGTCGGGAGAGAGTTTTTTCGGATCAGACTCGGTGAAGAGGTGTTGGAATTTGGGATCCCAAGCGCTGATGCCGTTTACATGGCGATACTGGTTGAAAAGAATGGGCAGCCCATTCTTGAAGCCAAGGTTATAGCACAGCGCGTCGGGCTTCATGAGGGACTCGATTTCGACACCTGGATCCGCCATCGACCCCTCGGCCGGGACACCAAAGGGTATTGAAACTTTGGGTTGAATTTCGACTATGGGCTCCCAGCCGGCTGTGGGCTCGGTATCGAAGTAATCGGCGTAAAGGTTGATTATGTCATCGACCTCCTCTTGTTTCGCGAGCTGCCTGAGGGAGGTGTTCTCCACATTGCAGAGCCCTAAGGGGTTTGTTAGAAACAGGGGATGGAATGGCTGGAAAATCGCGTACGCTTTGGGGCGGGACCTTCTTTCACAACCTTGGGGGCTTTGACTTTGACCTTAGCACCCAGCCCTTCCATGAGCCGTCTGAGCTCGTCGTCCATCTCCTCAATTTTGCCGAGAGTATCCGGGTCGTCGAATAATTCGGCCAGGGATTTCCAGCGCTGAACTGCACGAATGACCGCCGAGATCTTTCCTTTGGTGAGTTTATCTCTATCGAGGTCTGCAAAAACGTTAGGCAGTGGTGAAGAGGTGCGAAGATAACGTCACCTTCGAAAGCGACGCGAGCTGCCGCCTCCAGAGAGGCAAACTTCTGCTTGCTTCGAGAGATTTGCTTGGTTAGAGTTGACCACGTGCGTTGAGCAAGTTGCTGGGTGGCTACGCGAAGAGAATACGGCAGTAGGCCTTTTGAGTCGAGCGCCTCAGGGCCATACAGGGCAAGGCCGATATCATCTATAATGAGAGGGAGGTAGCTGTTGGAGACTTGTTTGCTCTTGAGCTCGGGGTTTTTCTGATATAGGGTTACCGGATGGATATCTCGGGCAGTAAGAAGCTCAGCAATTCGATTGTGGATCTTCCACTTTGGCCAGTTGGCAGTTACCCAAGACCGCCAGAAATCACGCCCGGGAACAATGGCACCAGTGCGCGACGAGGAAAACTTGATTTTCGCATCCTCACCGACGATGTTCGCGTATTGGGTAAAGTATGTCGAAACAGAGTTGCTGTTAGCACGGGTCCAGCCTGGAGGAAGTTCGGCGTCGTCTTTAGGAAACAAACCGTTACGTATTCCGGTAATTTTTTGCCAGGTGGAGAACTTCCAGGGCGCCTCGTCTCCGTCATGGAAAAGACTAACAAGAGCGCTCGGTGTAGTGTGGCTGGGCATAGCGACGAGATACAAAAGGTGGGTATGATGAAGCGTAGGAGGGGGGTTTTATTTCGCGGTTGCAGGCGCTATATACAAAATTCCCAATTACATCTGCGATGGTAGATCTGGGCCGAGACGGAGTACGAAGCCTCCCCAGATGACGCTCTACGAGCGTCAGGCGTGACCTTTCAGATCTATTGAAGATATTTTTGCGGTTAGGGATATGGTAAAGTAGAAAAAAAAACTCACAGGGGACGGCGTTCGAAGATCCCCAAAGAATTGACGCTGCATTGAAACCATGAATGCTCAGGTTGTCGATCGTAGTGCGTCGGGAAGCAGGCGTCCGATCTATTCGCACAAGGAAGTTAGCGGTTAGGGATATGGTAAGAGGCACACGCTTACTGGAGTGGTTGGATACGGCTCCAAAGTCGATCGTAGCGCGTCGGTGGCTGAATACGGGTCCAAAAGGAGAAAGAGATCGAGTGTTCTTCAAGTTTCGAGCACAAAGGCTATCGCTGCGATTTTCAGCGAGTTTCATTCAAGTTCGAAGTAAGGCGGATGAAACACAATGGAAATTCGTCAATCCTAAAGCGAAGCGGTGGGCTTCGAGCTACCAAGCTGCAGATGTTAAGTTATAAAGTTGATCATCGAGTTGACGCCCGCCTTGTTCGTCGCATTGTCAGGATCAATCAAGTTCAAAATTCAAATAAAGATACTGCCGAAACTCACATGAGTTGACGCTCTTTGATCCCCAGCTCTGCTATCGAGTGCGTAAAGTAAACAATCTGAGTTCGTGAGTCCCTGGAAATGGCGGATTGCTGAGATGATGTTCCAAGACGGGGTCCATACAAGCGTCTAGAACCTCCGTGTAAGCTGCTAAGAATGAAATGGAGAACTGATAACGTACCAAGATGGCGACCGAACAGCAAATAATCCCAATGGCGCGGTTGGAAGCGGTTAGGGATTCGGGGCTAGGGTCCATTCATCGCAAAGTGACACCAACGGTTGACTTGCCGAGCCCACACGTAGACGCGATGCACCTACAAGGTACGGGGCATCCGGAACATCAAAAGCATCCGACGAAGAGGCGAAGCCCCTACGAGGGTGTTTACCGTGGTGGCGGGGAGCAAGAGATGAGTGGAAGAGCGGAGTTAGAAATCTTCGCAATTGATGTCGAGGCCAAATTTGGCCCAAGTCCCAAATTGGCCATGACTTGCTCTTTCTTCGTCAACATCGACTTAGGTGTATCACGCCTACATCTGGTTACGCGCTCTTTCTGCAACCTAGAGGCGTCGCCTCTACGTATGTCCTTCGGACTCCGAGACCCATTCTACCACCTTGCGGAGCGCGTACCGTGTACTTACGACCTACTTCGGAACTTCGCACTCCAAGTTGCGACGACTCGGCTAACCGGACCAGACTCTTTCTGGAACCCTACTGGCAGCAAATTGAATTGTGCCATGACTCTCGTATTTCCAAACCGGAAGCTCAGGTGGTATATCCATACCCCATCCCTTGTTTCTGGACAAAGTTTGAGCGCCTCACCCCTGACATCCGTGAACCGTCCCATTTTTTTTCGGATCCTGCAAATCTCTACGTTCGTTTTTTGTCCGCGTTTTGGGTTCCCACTCTATTCAATCACAGCATTGCCTTCCGTACCTGACGTTCGACGAAGGTCCGTCTCTACTTTCTCGCCTCCTCTGTAACTCGACACTCTGCATCCTGATTTGCCACTCAATTCAATTACAGCGCATCGTCTTGTGCCTGACGCTCGACGAATGTCCGTCTCTATGGTACTTTTGTGCGCCCATTGGTGCCTCAGTTCCTCATTTTTCGTGCACTGTATGGATAAAATATTCCCGCAGTAAATTGGGCGCGAGCATCAGATTCTTATCGTCTCTACCGGCGAATATGACCACCCACGGCGCCCGCGAAAGTGAGTACATCTCATTTATTTCCAATTATTTGCAGGGCTGCTTCAGATCATAGTTTAGTGGCAACAGCGACCAGCAAAAATGTACCTGTGGCTCTAGAAGCCCGAGCTGCGCATAAAGTGAGCACATCTCATTTATTTCCAATTATTTGCAGGGCTGCTTCAGATCATAGTTTAGTGGCAACAGCGGCCAGCAAGAATGTACCTGTGGCTCTAGAAGCCCGAGCTGCGCATATTTCCACGAGCTGATCGGACAGCACGAAGTTTTTGACACACAAAGAACGAAAAGCCCAAGCACGGCGAAGGAAAGTATTTTGCAGCAGCTCGATTTTTTAGATTCGCGGCTTATCCTCTGCCCAGCTGTTGGCCATATGTATATACATATTAGTCTATCTTTGTCCGGTCGTACACAAAATAAGTTTAGAAAGAGTTACTCTTTACCGTCCGATGTCCCTTGAGTCCGAATCTAAATTGCAAAATTGCAACTACATTTCAGTGAACCGTGGGAACTGGTCGCATCAACTGCGCGATCTCATGCGAACTCGGAACTTGTTTCCACATCTTTCCATTCGCTCGGCGCGACGTACCTTGGTTGAATTTAAGATGTGATTCCGCTGCCATCAGCTTATTTTCAAGCAACCTCCCCCTCACACTCCACCCTTGACCGCATTCGTCGTGTTTCCTTCACCAACTGTCCTGTTCCAGCACGATCCAGCTAGGCAGCTTCGCACCTAAGCAGAATCTGCTAACCCAGCGTCCCCGAACCCAGCTCGGAAGCTTCGCTTCGACGCAGGAGTCAGGTTACGGCCTCTGAGCCGTTGGTACTTCCAACAATCGTCTACGAAACGATGGACCTTCCCATTGTAGAGCTTTCCCTATCAGAGTTTTGCGTCGTGGCGAAGAACTACATTACAGCACAGCCCAGCAAAATCAATGCATTCATACTCTTTGTATTGAACGGCATTTACTCAGATGCGCATGGGGACCGGCAGGTTGTCCTCAATCCGCTCCTTAATCTGCCCCGGAAGGAGGATCTGAGGATGATTCGTGACTACGATTCCCTTCTTGGAATTGATCACCAAATCCGGATCCATGCGGACCTCACGCTAAACGTTCTCGGGAAGGTTGAAGATATCCTTACAACCAACGTCCACATAAAATATTCCTGGGTATGTCTCTATGCGCTAATTTTACGGTGCTTTGCTGATCTTTCTGTTCGCCAGGGCCACAACACTGTGCCGGTTCATAAGATTCCCAATATCAGCTTGGGCAAATGGGGCGTCCACAGCCTCCTCCGTGTCCTCATTCCCGACCTCTACGTCGAGGGACAAAGCGCCAAGATCAGCCGTGAAGAGTTGGCCATGTTTTACGAGTTCGGCCTCTACCCCGCTGTTCGTCGGCTGATGGGGGACAGGGCTGCCGACTGGCCGGCAACCTTTGAAGCAGAGGTTATTCGGGCACAAGGTACCAATGGCAGACTGGCTACTCAAACAAAAATGTTCCCAGAACGCCTGGTCCACCGCCTCGGCGATGCCATTCGTGAAGAACTTGCCTTCAACGACGTGGAATGGGGAAGATCTATCGTGTTTCTCCTCCAAGTACGTGGTGTGAAGAATACAACCACCCACATACTCCACCCGGATGCCGCCGAAGAAACATTGGAGGCTTTCCTCGACGCAAACGGGCTGGATTACACAGAGATTATCTCCAACGGCACCTATTATGTCGACGTCGGCTTAGAAGTCTCTTCCAAGATAGGGGAGTGTTTAGCCTGGCGAACAGACTCCCATACGCACATTATTGGACAAATTCTGGACATAAACGAGGTTTGGGCACAAAAAATTACACGCCCAACGAGCAGCAAATATACTCGGGATATGACGTCTCACATGCCGCAAGTTTCAGGCTGCCGAATCAAGCCAGGTGCTCGAGGAGAGGGCAGCTTCCGTGCCAGATATGTTCAACTGTACTTGACCGACAAGTCGGTTACGGCTCATAAGGAGAAGGGCCACCACGGCAAATTCATTGATGGCGCCGCGCTGCTCCAAAAAAAAGGCACCGAGTATCTTGGGAAACTTTATGAATTATATGTCCAGTCATCGTCAACCGTCGCAGCCCATGCTAGGGCGGAAGTGAGGGTGCCTATTGAGCATGCTTTGGAGCCGTTTTTTAATATGACGGCCAAACTGTTGGAGGAGTCGCTTATTTCAATTCAGAAGATACACTGGTGGTAAGACATTATTCTTTTCTGGTTAATCAAAAGGCACTAATCATTTGTCTCAGGGGAATGAGGGCATTTCGTGCCCTCGCATGTCAACACCTTATATCCCAAATGGACAGCGCGCCAATAAGATTCCTGACCCGGGATGAGTCGTTGTTGCTTATGGCAGCAATACCGTGGCTCGTGAACAGTATTCACTGCACGCCTGACCTTGGCCCGGCCTATCGAAATCTTCTCACCAACATTCTTCCTCACATTCCCAAGGCCGAAGCTGACGTTGACGTCTTACCCTTTGTGACCTCAATTCGCAGTGAAGACGACAATGTCTCCGCCATCAATTCTATTGACACTGAGGATGAACGATTGGCCCGTTATGTTCCTGCCTCTGGAGATACTGTTCCTTGCATCATCTGTGGGGTCCTCTTCATTAACCTGATCAAAATTGGTCCTGAGGTTCCATGTCCAAGGTTTCGGTTCAACGGTCGGTTTATAGAAGACACTACTTTCGAGTTCATCTTCAGCCAGACGCTTGCGGATGTACAACAGCTCATGATTGGCGGCGAGTTGTTCCAAAAACCCAATGCCGATCGGGTTCGCAACAAAATCCGAAAGACAGCGCATTACATTCCAGATGAGGATGAGCCACAGATCTTTGATCTTGAACGACACGGGTGTTATCTTAATCCCCTTGCTGCTCGTGATGGGGGGTCTGATATGGAAGACGAAGACGCGGATCTTGACCTCGATGTTGATATGTCGTTAGGAAATATTGATCACCAGCTCACTGTCATCTGGCAACAGTTTATCAAGGACATTACATCCAAAGCTCCTAATATGGCTGGTTTCAGGAAGGTGTCCTACATCAAGCTGGATGCTGTCGAACAACAAAATGTTTCAGAAGACACCCACAAGACCCTAGTCCTCTCTGAATACTTCAAGGTCTGTCAGTGGGCAGTCCCAGATGAAAGAGGCTGGAGAAAGATCTTTGGTCATCTGTGGCCTCTGAAGGGCCAAGTCAAGGGTCGAAACCAGAACTACAAAAACTGCACCTATTATCGCAGTTGGGGCTTGTTTATGGAAAGGTGCCCTGACCAAAAAACTATGAAAAAAGCACGTCGAGAGCTTCGGAAGCGGTTTGATGGGTTATTGTGGGTCCCCTATGCTGAAAGTGACAGAATTTGGTGGACAAAAAGTGGTGTGCCTAAGTTTACTTTCACCGAACCTGGATTTTCTGCTGCACCGAGGGTAGCAGTTCGAGCAACACCTACTTGGATTCCATAGTGTATTTTATACTACCAGATTTCCAAAGTTTTTTGTAACAAGTCTATAGTGTTTTGACAATGTATTTATTATGATTGTTAAGAAAGCCAACTAATCTCAGCACTGAAACGTCGCAGGATCAAAGCCACATGAAAGGGACTACTTACCTTGAAAGCCGACTCACCTCGGCACTACCAGACGCTGCAAGATGGAAGCCGCATGGAAATACTTACCTTAAAAGCCGACTCGCCTCGGCACTGCGAAACGCCGCAAGATGGAAGCCGCATGGAGGGGACTACTTGCCTTGAAAGCCTACTCGCCCCGGCACTGTGAGACGCTGCAGGACCGAAGCTGCATAGAAGGGACTACTTACCTTGAAAGCTGATTCACCTCGGCACTACCAGACGCCGCAGGATGGAAGTGTGACTTACCTTGAAAGCCGACTCATCTCGGCACTGCGAGACGCCACAGCATCGAAGTTTTTTATGGAGTGAACGGTGACATAATATATGTTCTGAGAATTCACAGGCATGAGGGTACTTCGTGCTGAAGGTGTGAAATGCCGAGTTTGGTGACAGCTTCGCTTGGACAACCATTATGCTCTCAAAAGCTTGCTCACGGTGGAGCATTCCATCAGTCATGTACTTAATCCTTCTTTTCCGGACTTGTCTAGCCCTCGAAGTAGATAGTCTGCCCAACTTTCTGACCTAGCCACAAACCAACTTTTTCATAAACACGCTTGACGTCGGCGACAGACATAGCAGCCGCCGAGGTTGAGTACAGGCAATGCGACCTGGGTCCGCGTATCCTGAATCTGCGAGATACTGCACCCTCTGCATGGTATTTCCGTAATCAGTGTCACCGACGACGATGACGTTTGCATGACTGGACGGGTCCGTCGTCTTTTGAGCGTAAAGGCACATACAGCGTTGAATCCTGACGAAGCTCGAACGGCGTGTATTCATTTTTGTTCCGTCTCAGCCTCAGATTCGATGTGTGAGTTGGTCAACATCCTTCACAGATAATCGGATTATATTACCAGCCGCGTTCATATTCACCTGGTAATGACTACCTCTACTTCTATTACCATATCTGTCCTCCATTCCTCTCGGCGTGCTGGGGATCTATCTCCGAGGTGGTGAAAGGTTGAGTCGAGGTCGCGTCTTTTTACCCGCGACCAAATACGCCAATTCCATCAGAAAAACATTGCCTGGTACAACTGGAGGAAACTCCTGGTCCTTAACAGAAAGACCTGGAAACAAGCGCTAAAGGTACAGCGCTGGATCCTGACAAAGCTCGACAATTGTCCTAAGTATAGTCCACGTGTCGAATATTCAAGCCGGAGCCAGGGCGAACTCTGCCGCCAATTTGTTGACTCGAGGAAAAGCAGTGAAGGTGAGCGTGGCTGGTACTCGGATCAGATATCACAGGGCGAGACCTGACCCCTCACCACCGCATCAAATCTGAGGCTGAAAGCCTGACATAAAAAGAGCACGGGCTTGATGGCTTCATCCAACCTATAGGGTTAACCTCATCAGCCGATCTGTAGCATGCCGTCTTTAAGATATATGATAATCTCGAAGTATATAGGGCTGACAATATCTAGTGGGCGGCGGAGGCGGTCGCACGAGCAACGTCCAGCTTAAAATGGAGTCCGTCCTAGCCCATTTCATTACCCAGAGCCGACCCCTCTAGAGGCAGAGAAATTGATGTTTTTATTGACATACCTTGAAATATAAGTAAATGACCTCACGTCAGCGAGCGCCTGGAAGGAGATTTGTGAATAGATCGAGCATATATTATGTGTAGGCTATGTTTTATTATAAATGCAAAGAAAACAGGCGAAGTCACTTGCTAAATCTTGCCAGATGACGTGAATACATCACCTAGGTTGTAATTTACCCACTGACGAACGACGAACGACGAACGTCTGAAGAGCAAGTTCATAAACAAAAGGCTCAGCGCTCGTAGACATAGAGAAAATGGTGTGAAAAACTCTACCAGATTGTGAGGCTTCAAGTCGCACGACGAGCTTCTGGCCTGGGGCCCTATACTGTGAGTTACGGCAGCCGCAATGAAACCAATCATTGCGATTGCCAGTAGAGAGAACAGTTGACTGGAGCAAGGTCTTGAGCAATCTTAGAGTTGCGCGACGAACCCAAGTCATTTTGAGCCTAACTTGATGCGCCGGGCGGCAGGGTGTGAGTTCTAATTGTAGGTGCGAGGCGCCTACGTGGACAGAGGATACACGATATCGAATGGTCCCTATGTAGGCGTCAAGCACCTACACGGACCTTCGTGATGTTCTGGTGGAGGTCGTATGCCCTAGTGACATTAGATAAGATAAGCTCGATCCGATTAGGATTCACTTGCTGATTAGTAATTCCGAGACGCGTCGTGTCAGGTGATCGCGTCGTGTCAGGTGATTGTCCTGAGACATAAACAAGCTTCCTGAGATCTTGAATTCTGCTTTCCTCGTCACACCTCCCCATCCATCTTCCTGGGAGCTTCGCTTCTGGCCTAAAAAAAACCTTACACTTCTGGATCTTGGCCCTCCTAACGCTCTGTTGCTTCGCGACTGGAGTCCATCATCCACCCCCTGCCCCTAAGCACTCCGCTCAGCCGCCATGTCCCCCCGGCTAGGTAAGAGGTGCGAATTTTTTTGCCTATTTATCAGCGGCTATGTATCTTTCGTTCATGCATGTCGGGTGAGAGGGCGTGCCTCGCAGATACCCCGCAGGGAATATGCCTGGCACCCCAGCAGCCTACTATGTCGCGAACGGGACGCCCTCGTCCGGTGAAGGCACGTGGAAATGAGGATCTAGCTGATACCCCGCAGGGAATACGCATGATCCTCCGCCATGGGCCCATCGAAACGGCTGTTCCCAGCCTCTTTTTTCCTCCAACGTCTTTTTATTTCATCTTCGATTTACTTTACGCTCGCTGAGCGCGCGCTGCTACAGACGAAACGACGGCAGTATTCTCTGCCAACTCCGACTTCAGCTTCGAAGACAACGTTCTTCGGAACTGGGTTCACGATGCCAGCAATCCATTCGACTCACCGCTGCCATCCTTGACCCCTTCGCCGGCGTCTTCACGCTGTGGGTCTCCCACCCCCAGCCCTGTGCGCGCCGCGACGCCTTTTCCACTGGACAAACCGCCGCCGTCTGGGTCAATTCCTGCGCCGCCTGAACCCATGACGAGGGCGGATAAGGTGAAGAAGAGGAATAAAAAGCAGTCAAAAGCCCACAGGAAGAGGCAGAGGCTCGCCGCTCCGGAGCACCGTCCCTCCGAAAATCTCTCCCGCAAGCATGTCAAGAACACCTCGCAGATCCCTTCTTCGTTTGACGCCGAGGAAATCTCGATTGCAAGGACGGGTTATGTGGGCATACGCAGGGATGATGCCCCTCAAACGTTTGCCCTGGCGGAGCTCGTTGGGCCGGCTTCACAATTTCAATTCAAACTCCATAAATGGGACGGAAGGTGCGTAGGTACCTCCCTTTCGTGGCTCATTTCTGATCAACTTTATTAGAAAACGCCTCACCATCGTTGATTCTCAAGGGCGGGTCGTCGGCGCCGGGGTTGGAGCACCACAAGGCGACCCTACATGGGATGGTGTGCAGGCAGCGTCGGCAGAGGCCCTGGAGGCGGCGCGTGGCCTTCTTCAGCTGGAAAAGGACGACGTCGATCATCGACGAGGGCTGTTTCCTGCAATGAGGATGGGTATCTCGTTTGGCGGGGGTCAAAAATACCCCAAGGTCCTGTGTCAAAACCCAGTAAACAAGCCCATCTTGGACGGACTGTTGAACCACTGGGCGTTCAAGAGAATATCTGGCTTCACCTCAGGTAGGCGTTAGAGCCCTCATAGTGTGGGCGTGCACTCATGGGTTTGTAGGGGTGTTCTCTGAGGTGGCGCCCCGCCTTTACGCCTATCAGCATGGGCAGTTGTCAAAGCTCATCGACGAGGATGTCAGACAGCGCGCCGCGAACCCCAAGATACGCCCTCGGGACGAACCCCTTCGGCGAAATTTTCCTAATACGCCGTGGGCTGCGACGTCGCTGAACTTCGGCCCCAGGACGGTGTGCTTTAAGCACGCTGATTACAACAACCTGGCCTTTGGTTGGTGTTGTATCACTGCGCTTGGTCGGTTTGACCCCACCAAGGGTGGGCACCTAGTTCTTTGGGATCTCGGGCTCGTTTTAGAATTCCCCCCCGGCGCGTCATTCCTTATCCCCTCTGCGGCTGTCAGCCATTCAAACGTACCCGTTGGGCAGAACGAGCGCCGCTATTCCTTCACGCAGTACAGCGCAGGTAGGATTTTCTCTTGGAACGATAACAGTTCAAAACCATTAGCAACCTCAAGAAGCACATCAGCCGCAAGGAGTGGGAGGCCATAAAAGCGAGCTTGTCAAAGCAGCTTGACTTTGGACTCGGCCTTTACACTACAATTCCGGAACTCACAAAAATGAAGCCTCTAGTCGGTGAGGATGTAGATAGCCCTTCTGATGCACATGATGTCTCCCATGAGTAACTTATGTAGTTTATCTATTCAATTAATCAATTTCATTTCGGGCAGGAAAGGCTGTTTATTCTGTGCTGCTCAAAGGAAGCAACAGTAACAGCTTGACAAACGCAGGCTGATGCCTCTGCTAAATGAATTCACTCCCAGCTCAATGTGTCTAAAATAAACGGCTGACAAGAGCGACAAAGTGATGATTATGGGCTATTTACAAGAAATGGATAGGGTACGTTCTAAATAGCCTGGCCAAGATATAAAAATTTATGTTATAGAGATGAACTACCGATATGCGAAAAACCTAGCTTCTGTGCCGCTTGACACTCGGCCCCTCCTCTCCGTCACCAGGGGCAGTGCGCTTGGCTTTGGCTGTCGGCTGTCGATGGCTTTTGGATGGTTGGAGCCCGGGAGGCCTTTTGAGGTTTTCGACCCCAGGCTGGCGTTCAATAGGCGGGGCGGCTTGGATAGCTACAGGGAGTGGGGTGGATTTGTGACGTGGGCGAGTTGGGGCAATTCCGGGCGGCAGGGAGGATGGGCGAGGTGAGGAAGATCGCGTGGGGTGGGTATACCAGCGGGGGATGGGGAGTGCCTGCCATTGACCTCACCTTCATCTTGAGGAAGGCCGGGGCCGTCTTCATACATGGGAGGCTTATCGGCGTTGGTTGTCTGCATCTCCTCATCTTCGTATGGCACTAGGATATGGGGTGATGGATGGCGGCGGGGGGGCTGATGGGTTTGCGGGCGAATCGGCTCGGCCTCAGGAGGTGGGTTAAGCTTGCTCAGAAAATTTTCGATCCTGTCGAGCCGATTATCCGTCGTCTTTGAGCCGTTATATTCAATATCAAAATCGTCCCGCATAAACAATATCATATCGTGGATGCTGGCCAGAACTGTGTTCAACGCACGGTTCCTTTCGTCGTCGATTGCAGAGCGAGCCTCCAAGGCGGCGACCCGTTGCTCGAGCGTGAGCGTCTGCCCCTGCCCTGTGATCCCGGGCTCGCTGGTGGAAGTGATGGCAATCAATTTGTTCAAATCCAGATATATCATGTGGAGCAATGAACGTTGTCTGTACTGTAGAGGCATACTGCGTTTAAAGAGCATCTCAGCGGCGTCATCGGGCGTTGTGTCCACTGGCAAGTTAGAAGAGGGTGGCGCCGAGGTTGCTGTCGAGGTCAGTGCCGGCGTGGACCTCGATGAATGTGGTGCCGAAGGGCTCGGCGCAGACTGCATCGGGGGCTCGCTGTCGCCCACGGACTTCGATGAATGTGGTGCCGAAGGGCTCGGCGCAGACTGCATCGGCGCGATGGGGGGCTCGCTGTCGTCCACGGACCTCGATGAATGTGGTGCCGAAGGGCTCGGCGCGATGGCGGGTTCGCTGTCGTCCACGGACCTCGATGAATGTTGTGCCGAAGGGCTCGGCGCAGACTGCTTCGGCGCGATGGCGGACTCGCTTAGGCCTGCATCCTCGTCTTCCTCGCTGTCGGAAGCGACGACGGTCCTCGATTTTTTGGCCCGTTTCTTCGAGCCAGCGGGGGTCATGTTTCCCTGTAATTCCGCCGCATTACATTTGACCTTCCTCTCGGAGCACGGGAGACAGGCAGAGCTCCGACGACTCGCCTTCTCCCAGCAGTCAACCCCTCGCCTTAAGCACGCCTTGCATGGGTTCGTGTACTTCCTTTCTCCTCTACGCATGTCTCGACCCCGAACAGTCTTGACTTCTTCCAACTCAGGCTCTCCTGTGGGCGTTTCTTCGGCATTCGAACGCGGACCCTTTTTGATCCCCGTCTCCTTCTTCCGGGCCTCTGGCTCTTCATCGAAGATGGATTTCGGTGTCGGGGTTCTAGAGAGCGGGTTCAGGGCGAAGATCTTTCCTCTTGGCGGAGCACGAGGGGTCGGGGCATTGGGCGGTGCGGCCTTCCTCGAATGTTGAGCAGCTACATCAGGCGACGACGCCACCCCATTCGCTGATGGGTTGGGAAAAACAGCGGCGGTGACTTTGGCCTTACTTCGAGTCCGGCGAGAGTCGGGGACGTCCGAATGACCCTCAGGGGCGGAGGTAGGAACGGAGGTAGGGGTGGCGGAATCGCAGTGGATAGGGCGAGGGGGAGGGCGAGGGAGAGGATGAGGGTGAGTGATGGGGTCACTGGCTGCGTGCGTCGCGCCAGGAGAGGTTGGACTATCCGACCCTTTATTGCAAACAGAGCCGTAAAGACGGTCAAAGCGGTCGAGCAGCGTGCGCATCCTTCGCGACGACTCTGAGTCAAGCTTGTTGTCCCCTTTCTTTAGGAACTCCACCACGGTGTAGGCGAAGATTTGCTTTTTCAAAATCTTCGACACCTCCGCGCCAATGGGGTCTTGACTTTTATTAGCCGCCCTACGGATCGAGACGATTTTGTCCTGTGAGTTAATCAGCCATCAGTGAAAGTTTCAACGCAAGATAGTACTCACAAATTCCTCTAGAATTCTAACGCGGTTGTGAGCCAGGCCGTTGTCGTCGAGAACAGCGCGGCGTGCCAACTCATCGAGAGCTTGAACGGAGCGTAAGGCGGCTTCGGCGTTGAGGAGAGACATTTTGTTTCGACAGCGAGTATGGTTGACGTGAGTATGGCTGACGGCGGTGGATGGAAAAAGAAAGAAAAAGAAGGAAAAAGAAAGAAGTTGACCCTCGAAATTGAACATGTGACCGTGCCGTTGTACCCACGCCGCCACTGATAGTCGGCCTTCGGCCCCCGAAAACGCTGTATTGGGTTGCGCCGGTTTCAAGTATCCAAAGATTGAGTCCTCTCAAGATAGATGGAATTACACCGCGTGGCACCACATAGGGATCTGCAGGAAAGAGAGATAAAAATACAATCAGAGCTAGTAAATCGTCCAGAAAATTGTACGTACCAAAAGCGAGGATGCCACCCACCACATAAAAAGTCTCCACCACGCCTCGCAGGGTCAAGCACCTTCGGGTTAGGTGCTAAAATACCTGACGCACGACGAGTGTCAGGCATGGTGGATGGGCAGGGTCCACTGAGAGGAGGCCAGAAAACCGTATGAACCTTGGGGTTCAAAGAGATATTAAAAAAATCTCGACGTTTCGGGCTTCAAGGATGAGAGAAAACCCACCACGACGACGCTCGTCGAGTCCCAACTTAGACGTCATGAACGAGAAAGTTGCTCTGCGACGATTCGTGAGATCATATATAGATAGATAGAACAATCACTTACGAACAGGTCGCGCGACGACTCCCTAACGGCTACTAGCAGAGAAACCAAGAAGACAGTCTAACCCAAGAATTTGAAGGAAATTACTACTATCTGTAAAGTACCCACTAGTTAGGGTGAGATAAAATATTGCAAATTTGAGTATCTAGGATTGATATAGTATATACAAGGATTAAACATGCCAAAAATCAGCGTGTTTGGCGGTTCCGTTCTCGAGATGTCAATGGATGAAGCGGGGGCGCATAATACCGTATACAGTCACTTTCGCCGCCGTCGGTGATTCAACATCTCCGCATCACCGAACAAGCGAGGCGATTTGAACGTGTGCCCCTTGGGTCATGGCCGGTTTGTATTGGACTCGAGTAAACCCATAGTTTAAATGGGTGCAATTATGATGGTACCTTTCTGACAGCGGTAATGCCACATCTCCGACGGCGGTGATGGTATATCTCCGACGGCGGTGATACATCTCCGATGGCGGTGATTTTCCATTACGGAATACCCATGCCTACCTATTAACCCCAGTCATATAAACCAAGAAAGTTTTAAAATGGTCTGAAAAATGTCCTGTGAAACCCTAAATTAAGGTTAAAATAATAATTCTAACCCTAGAAAGTTAGGCTCAAAGGCTGGACTGGAGGCGTCAGCCGGAAGGAGAGCCTTTTAGCCTAACTTTCTAGGGTTAGAATTATTATTTTAACCTTAATTTAGGGTTTCACAGGACATTTTTCAGACCATTTTAAAACTTTCTTGGTTTATATGACTGGGGTTAATAGGTAGGCATGGGTATTCCGTAATGGAAAATCACCGCCATCGGAGATGTATCACCGCCGTCGGAGATATACCATCACCGCCGTCGGAGATGTGGCATTACCGCTGTCAGAAAGGTACCATCATAATTGCACCCATTTAAACTATGGGTTTACTCGAGTCCAATACAAACCGGCCATGACCCAAGGGGCACACGTTCAAATCGCCTCGCTTGTCCCAAGCAGCAGGCATTCGCATATTAAACAAGTTGGCCTATGCGCTCGTCGGACACTGTAAGGGAAACTGCGGCGACGGGGGAGATCTGGCAAGGCGGGGACATAGTTCTCCACCAGCGGGGACAGTATCTCCGCATGGACAGTATCTCCGCATGGTGGAGATGTGAATTCTCCACCAGTGGGGTTACAATTCTCCACTTGCAGGGGTGCAATTCTCCACCTGCGGGATGGGCAGCAGGGGCAGAGACGGAGAATTATAGGGCGGAGGTTGTCTCCTGTCCGGCGGTACTTACAGCGGGTTGGAGGGGATTTTGACGGTGTCGGGAAGGGTGTCTGAGGTTGGGCTGGCGAGAACAGAGGATGTTCCCCTGACAAACAATCAGTAATTCAAAGCTCATGATGTAATTTCAACGTACCTCTCTGTTCAAACACTCACGTCCTCTCCCAGTCACATAGGTGTATTCCATCATTCCTTACTTTACATTCAATACGACACCAAGGCATTCAACGAGTCGAGAACTCCTCCGATTCTGGGAGTTCCACTCATAGACCACCTCACAATCCCAATACCAGCTCAGCAATCTCTCCTTTTCCGTCTTACAAGGTGTTTTTATTTAGAAATTGTTCCAAGATTTCGACAAGGGCTTTGATGACGACGAGAGATTCTGAATTGGGCCCAAAACTCGAAAAATTGCACTCCTGACACATAAACTATAAATAAATTAGTCCATCTCTTCTCTCTTCGTATTAGTAGTTTATATACCTATCTACAATGTAACTAGGACGATGATGATGACGATTACCAGCGAGTGGTCCCTTTAAGGAACAAGCTGGGGTCCGTCTACATACATGGGCAAGGTGTATGCTACGTATACTACCAACTGGCGTGCTTTGATCAGCACCATCTTTCCTTGTACCTCCTGGCCCCATTTTATATATATTGTCAATTGATTTTCATTCTTCGGGTATCTCAGGTGTCTGTTGGGAGTCCTCTCTCAACAAACTCCACTCACAAGTGTCCAGAGGCAAAGTGAAAGACAGTCTTTATTATAAAACCGTCTCACAGCACCAGCTAATAGCATGATTTGTTTGTTTTGACCCACTAAGCCCAATCCGAAAGACATATCATTAACACCACCCTTCGGCAGCATCAAATATCACAAACGCAAGGTATACAAACTTAGAGACACATGCTGACAATGACGAGTCTCTTGTTAATGCCAAAAGCAGCTCGAGCGGGGACGAATTGTTAAACATCAGACGGAAATATGATATGGAGCGACTCTGACGACCCCTTCCTTCATTCTGTTTCGACACTCTACCAGGTCACGAGATGCCACACATTGCAACATTGTGTGGGGTTCGTCCTCGACGTGCTGACGACAAAATCGGCAGAGCCTCTCTTGATGTGGGATCCCACGGTAACGCAAATACTCAATACCCAACCGGTGCGAAGAGACAAGCAGACGTGTAATCGCCACTCTATGGTTTGGCACAGACACATCGAGATAATGCCGAAATTGAATATGGACAGGACGGTCGTGCAAGAGGTAAGCACGTTCCATTGCCTATATTGAGTTATGCAACCATGCTCCACATGAGTTTTCGACTGTTTGAATTACTGAAGAAATTTTGTCTTCAAATATGGTTAGTAAGCAGATTACTAATCTACCGAGCGAGTGAGTAAGCGCCCGGTCAAATTAGCGCCGGTGTGAAATTGGCTCGGACGTTTCCCGACCACTGATATTCCCAACACTCCCCCTTGGTCAGGTAAGGTCCCGGTTTTGTATATCAGATCTTCCTGTCTTCGGGAGTTGTCGGCAGATATGTTGTGCTGACATTTTTGCGAGCTTCTTCGGAGTCTGAGCCGGCAGGGAATTATGAATGCCCGCGTGGTAAGTTCCATCACTGTAGAATAGACGCCCGGTATAGTGATCGACTTGCTCCGAGTCCGAGGGATGCAAGCTACGTCTAAGAGAATGAAAATAAATTAGATTCATTGAATAAATTGACACAGTTAGCGCACTCACGTTACAAGAGTTGTCGTGTCGCAAACGCGACTGCCCGTCGAGTCGTACCTCATGAGACGAGACTGGCGAAGAAAGAGCCAAGTCGCGACTACAGCTTCCTTGAGAGCGAGAGCTTCTTCGGGGGTTTTTGGCTCAGCTTGGACCAAGCACCGGGCAACGACCATGATTATGAAGTGCGCTAAATGTTGATAATAAAGGTGAGGAAGCGAAGGAAAGACGAAGAATAAGACGAACCGTGAACGTCGAATTATCTTTAAACCAGACCTTCAAGTCGCAGAGAACTTGCTGGTGAAAGCGGGATAGGGATGTGCATACTGAGAGACGCAAAAGCCCCAAGCGCTATTGCTTCTCATAGTATTTTTAGCACCACGGTCGTTTTTCATAATTCAGTTTCGGGGGACGGACAATCCTTGTGAACGGGTAATTATACGAATCATCGTAAACGATGATCCCAGGATTGAGGTGCTGTATAAAAATCGTGAATACCTGAGCGACACTCCAAACCATGACAAATGACGTACAATTTAATGCATGAAACTGTAGTTGCAATTTGTGTCAGACAGTATGATGGGAGCTCGAGGAAAAATTAATATTTACCATGTCCATAACAGCCCAGCGAATTTGTTTTGGGTCCCATGCTGGGCCATATGGAATGAGGTAGTGCGTTTGTTTCATCAAAGTCCCATAGCATCTTAATACGTTCAAGGAGTAATGAAAACGCCAGCCCCCTCAACGACATGGGGGAAGCATGATTATAAATCTGTGTATGCTGATAAGTAAAACCTCGAAGCATTAATTATAATGATGCGCAACGATAGATCATTCTCTCCCCGAAAGGGACAGAAAATAGATCTCAAAACCGCGATCTGCGTATTTTACGAGGCACAGCAGGCAGAATCCACATCGAACCCAGCAAGAATTTCGGCTGGGGACTTGTACAGCCGCAAAATAATCTGCACTGGTCGATAGGGTTATGTCGCTTTCCAACTCGAAAACCAGTCAAATTTATTTAATCCTTAGAAACGACATACTGTGAATGGATATCACATTCGCCTTTCGTACGCAAACGGACTCCCACCAGACGAAAGTAGAGATAGAGTGATATATCTCACACATTTGCTTCTCCACCTGTAATAAAAAAATCGGGTGGGTGCTCTTAATCTACTTTTTATTTGTACTGGGAAACGCACCTCAGCGGCTGTGAGGATAGTTGGATTGATAGAATTTATTCATCTCCTTTTCCCCCTCTATGCCGACAGCGGTGACGCAAGCCAATACCGATCCCCCTGCCACGACAATATTATTCCAGTTCGAGATATTTGACAAAAGTCCATGAGTAAAGATATTCCAGTTCGAATGAAATTTATAGAGAGACGAAACGAGGCAAGTCGAGCCGGAGACTCCCCATAAACCTGAATGGAGTGGCATAATATATTCCACGTCGAGGTCGTCTTTGTCCTGATCTGGTCGGCCCCGGACTTGCCAGACATATATTAACAGAAACTCAAGGGTGATTGGAGCAATGTTTAATTGTGGACCAAGGTAAAGTTCAATTGGGAACTACGGTGATGGTACATGTCCGACTGTGGGACTTCTTCATTAGCAATTAGAAAAATGGTGAATATTTGACATGTTTCTGTCTACAGTAATGGTTAGTTGATCTCAGGAAGCGGAAATCATACATCTTAGATAGCGGTGATCCCATTAATTTCCGACAGCGGTGATGCTACATTCGGTGATGTAGCAGTCGGTGATGTAGCATCACCGCAGTCGGTGATGTAGAATCACCGCAGTCGGTGATGTAGAATCACCGCAGTCGGTGATGTAGAATCACCGCAGTCTACATCACCGACGGCGGTGATGTAACATGACCGCCGTCATGTTACATGACCACCGTCGTGACCGCCGTCATGTTACATGACCGACGGCGGTGATGTACATCACCGACAGCGGTCGGTCTACAGTAATGGTTGATCTGAGGAAGCAGACTCCAACCCAGTCACGGGACGCTTATGACGCTTATCATATCTTATCAGTTGACCCGAAGTTTCTTCGAAACTAGTCAACTTGTAACGCGTCCCAGCGACTGGCACCACTTGTAGTTTTGGTTTGTTTGGCAGTCACCTCCGCTTCACGGCATCATCATTCCTCAAGTTTCCTCGAGACTTTGGCCAAGACGTTGTACTTCTTTTTCTGCAGCACGTCATGTATTTCTTTCGTCTTGCTCTCCGGGTTTCCTCCAAGTAGGTTAGACATCATTTCCCGAAGGAGTTGCACTTGTTGTGCCATTTTTCCGCTGCAGAACCTTCCTCTTGACGATCCTTCAATAGAATTTGCTGTCACCTTTGCATTATTGAAAGGGAGTTCATGGTGTTGATGTGTGAGCTAGTTGACCTTCTGAACTCGGTTCCAGCTTCAAAAGCTCAAGGTAGACCAACCTTTGCCTCAAAGTGAAACTCTGGCAGCCTGGCTGGTGAACCATGAATCCGTGATCATGAAGAGCTTTGAAACAGACACATAAAATCACATTTTATTTCACACATACAGCTTCAGGTCATTTGGGGGATCCTCAATAGACAATTTGAGCTTTCTTCTAAAATATCTGCAAGCTTGTGTAGGTGCCGCACCGAAAATGACACGTTTGCCGTGAGGCGGAGGTGGCTGCCAAACAAACCTAAACTACAAGTGGTGCCAGTCGC